>JAWZYV010006734.1:600000-1056601 GCA_038373885.1 Cheiracanthium punctorium | reverse complement strand
CAATGTGTAATTATTTGTGATGAGAATCGGGAATAAAATCCCGAATCGTTATTGTCGACGATGGATAGAATCGGCACTGGCGCCATCTGTAGCTGAAGGCGATAAGAAAAATGCGTATTCCTTTGTCCGGATCATCAATGAAGAGGAATGCGTGTGACGGAAGATGGTTTTGAACTCGAGAACTGTAGTGTGGACGAAAGTGTGATCTGACCGAACAAAAGGTTCCCATTTGACCGGTCTTCATTTGCTAAGCTGTAGTGTGTGCGGTGTTGATATCGAGCCGCCAAAGACAAAACACAGCGCCGTACTAAAGAAGATAGAACGTCCTGGGCGGAAACAAAAGATAGGGAGGTGGCAGCAGCGTACCTCTCCCTTCTCTAAAGCCAGAGCGGTAATCAGGTAAAAATTCTTGGAGAGGTCAAGAGTTTTCCTTTTTTAACATGGTAGTTTTTTTCAATACACTTTTACAAATTAGGCAGCGGGGGATCCAAGGAATATATCCAGCTCTGGGAGCACGAGCCTCCCCCCCCCCCTCCTGAGCTGGATATAATGGTTACCACTGTTAGGTAAATCTCAAGTAAAACATGAGCCACTGGCGTAGCCAGGATTTTGTTTCGGGAGGGGCACAGAGAGTTTTGTCCAACTAATTAATATTCTAATTATTAATCTAGTTAATTAATATTCTAATTACTAATCTAGTTAATTTATATTCTAATTATTAATTAGTAATTAGAAATATTTAATTATTAAGTAATCTTATTTAAAAATTTTATAATTATTAATTATAATTAGAAATAATATTCTAAGTACTAATTATTACTAAAAATATGATTCTAATTGTTAATTCTAATTATAATATTACTTAATTAATAATTTCACAAAAATATCCTTAAATATATGTTTAAAGATGCTATTCAGTATTAATTTCGCGAGTTAATTAATAATTCTTCAATATAATTATCTCTGTAGATAGATGCTTATGTACCGGTTTGTCTGGCGATTATCTCAACCAGATAAGATTTTTTTTTAAATCCAGGCCTGTATCTGCTACTACAATAAGTCTTATTCTACAAGAAATATATCTAAAGATACTGAAAAGAAAACTAAATAAATGATTTTTAAATCTCAATAAACGTCCATAGTAAAAAATATTTCTATATAAAATTTTCTTGTTATAAACGGGAAATATATCATTCTATTCCGGATTTTCAATCAGCTCATTTGCAGCTGCATATAACTAATACATACAGGTTCATTCAAAATTAGTGTGACCAATTTTAAAAGCATATAATTATTTATGGTAAATTTTAGTTTACCACCTGTTTTATTTTAAAAATTAAACGTTTAAATTACCAATCGAACTACTCTTATTAGTGGGAGTAAATTTGGCTCCGAAATTAGATCCTCAAACTCGAAACGAAATTTTTAAGCTTTTGTCGGATGGTTGCTCAAATTCTGTTATAAATAAAGCATTTAAAATTCAGAAAAGGCATTTTTCTAATGTATAACTATCTAAACTTTGAAAAGAAATAAAATATGGCTGGCAATCAAGAGCTCCAGGGGGAAAATGTGGACGAAAGGAAGTCCTTGGTGAAAAAGAAAAAAAGAAGCTGAAAAGACTTATCGTTGTAGAAAATCCTCTTCCTCAAAGAACTTTAGAAAAGAAACTACAGGTATCCCAATCGACAATTTGTCGTCAGATAAAGAAAATTGCCTATAAAAATTGAAGAAACTAGTTTGTCATCAAATATCTCCAAACACTGTAGAAAAACGAAGAAAACGTTCTTGGCCTCTGCATTTAATGTTACGCAAAGGTAGATACAAAACATGGATAACTTCTGATGAAGCGTTGTTTCGTCTGTAATTCACAACTGGCAAAAGGAGGTTCAATATATTTCACGCGAACAGCGTCGCAAAGACGCAGCTGTTACAGAAGGCAAGTTGGACGTTAGTTACTGTGATATGGATGGGAATGTCCTCTCAAGGCTTTATAAAACCATTTTTTGTAGAACCAAAGGTTAAAATTGATGCTAAATACTATCAGAATAAAGTTCTGGAGCACATGATGAAAGAAAGTAAACGTCTTTAACCTCAAGAAAACTTTGCTTTACACAAAGATTCTATACCAAGTCATACTGGAAGGTCAACTGTCAAATGGCTGAAAGATTAAAAAAAAAATATTAACTTTATTTCTCCTGAAAAATGGCTACTATCATCCCTTGACTGTGCTAATTGCGATTATTTTTTATGGGATACTTAAAAACAATTAAACAGACGTAAGGTAAGAACACTTTAAGGGCTTTAAAAAGCAATCAAAGAGGAAGTTGGAAAAATACCTCCAAAATGGTCTAAAAAGCTCTTTTGTCTTGACCTAAACGTTTACTTAAAGTGTACTATGCTAAAGGAAACCACATTAATAATTTCGTGTAAATAACTTAATTCAATAAAATTTTATGATGCTCTGAAATTGGTCACGTTATTTTTTGAATCAACTTGTATTTTATAATGAAGATCACGCAAAAACAAACCTATCATTATTTTTCTATAATTAACAGCTACAGAACAGCGACGCTAATTTTAAAAAATAAAGCTTTAATTATAATGCACAGGCTGTACTAACTCAGTTTCTTATTGCAATTAATAAGTCAAAATGTACAGTTTTATGCAGTAACACATAATTAACTTGGAAAATCTTATGACTAGATTTCTTATTTATCTTTTTTTTTTTTTTTTTCAAAATGCTTGTTTTTAATATAATGTTGCTCACAAATTTAAGATATTCTAAATAATGCAGACACAATATTAAAATAAGAAAGATATAGCTTGAAGAAAATCATCCAAAACTCTGGTTTCTGGAATAAAGTTGATCACTAGATTAAAATACCCTACACAATTCAAATACAATATTAAAATAACAAAGATATGACTTAAAGAGAATCTTCCAAAACTTTGCCCTTCTGTATAAGGTTGGTGACAGGATTAGAATATTATACGTATACAATGCAGAAAATTTTGAAATAACCCAGGCATCACTTGAAAAAAAAAATTCCGAAACTCTGCTCTTTGGAATAAGTTGACCACAAGATTAAAATTTTCTGCACATTGCTAGCAAAGTACGTATTAAAATAACACAGATGTCACTAGAAGAAAAATTTCGAAAATTCTGGTTTTTGGAATAAAGTTGGTTCAAAATATATAGAATTTTTCTACTTAAGCAGTCTTAAAATATATGATTAATTGCAAATTTTCGACTTGAATAAGTGTTAAGTTGTACTTTATAATTCAATTAACATCTAGATTTAAGAACATCTTACATAATATTGGGAAGCTTAAATAGTAAAAATACATCGAATTTGATTTCTTAATAAAAAAAGAAAAAAACAGACGCACAAAACTTTCCTGGACGGATAAGTTCTTAAAATTATTATGGGGGGGGGGGGGTTGCACTCATCGCTAGTTGGTGAGCCATAAGTCAGGGGGGTGGGCAGTAGAGATGAAATGGACTCAGCCCGAGCCCAAACCCGGCTCGGGCTTGTGAGAAATTTCTGTTTTATGAAACGTATTCCTTGTAAACAAATTTTAAAAAGTGATTCATGGGAGAAATAAACTAATTAATATTATTTGATAAACTTTAATATAACGAATTAGGTAGTGCATTAATAGTTTGCTGTTATATTTGTCCTTTATTTGCACAAACGGCAAAATTTATGATATTCTACCAATGAAGTCATTGACTTTTATATGCCTATTAGCTGAAATTTCGGGCTCGGGCTTCGGCACACTGCATTAGTACGAAGTTTTAACGTACAATTTAAAAAACAAAAATGAAAATAGGTCTGTTTAATTGTTTAACTTAGAAGAAAAATATATTTAATAGAAAGTTATATTTTAATGAACAACTTAATGTCTTATTTTAGAATCAGAAAATAAAGGTATTAAGCTCCGATTTTTCAGATTAATTTCAAAGCAAAACTCCTGTTCTCATTGGTTGCGGTTTTAAATTACAAAGCAAAGCAGTTATATAAGAATATTTAATTTTGTTTAAACTGTAAGTAGTAAAAATATTAAGAAGAAAACATTACTGAGAGTAATTTTTATTTAAAAAATACAGACTTAGTGGACTGTTGATAGACCTTATTTAGTCGATTGTTATTCGGATATCCGATGATATTTCGGATATTGATAAATCAGCCGGATATCAAGTGCATCCCTAGATATTTCAAATATTCATTTATTCTTTACCAGAGCATAGAAAATAGTATTTATAAAGTTTTATAAAACTTTAGAACAGAAAAACAAATTACAGATTTACCCTCTTGTCAGTTGAAAGGGTGGGTATAAAAGAAACATTTTTTAAATTACATATCAATGAAAATATGATAATACAAATTTTTCAACATACTTAAGAAGATATTATGTCGGATGTATTATGCCATCGTTTATATTATCATTTAAAAACACACAATGAAATATTGAGTATTTACTTTAGTTTCTTTTCCTGGTGTGCTTTCTGAAGTTTTCTGGAAATATCTGTTCATCTATGGCTTTTTCCGATTCCTGTAGATTTGAGTCTTCATTGTTAGCAGGCAAACTATGTATAATTTTTGGAATTTTATTAAAAATTTCTCCTACTCAACGGGCACTTTCTTGAGGCCATAATCTCTATTCGAACCCACCAACTGGATAGAACAGCACACTGTCTGGACCTTTGGAATGGTGGGGAAAGGGCCAGCTTGTGCCCCTCCTTGAAATTTTATCCTTAGTAGAAAGTAATATTTTTGTATACACCATAGTTTAAAAATACCACAGGTGGCCATAAAAGCTGATAACACTTGGGGATACTTACTTCACTGGGTACAACGGTAACGAGCTGAGGTTATAGGGTGAGAGAAATTTTTAGTATCCCGGGAGTAGGATATTTCCCTGATGTATATTTTTCTGGTGTGTAGGCGTGTCGAAAGTCACCTCGGGTTTCGGGTTAGTGATTAAAGGCACTTTTTAACCTTTTTATTGACTTGTTTTTTCCTTCGTTCTCAATGTGAAAGGATCTAGAAAACGTTTATCAGAAGCATTAAGCTTGGCGTTCAGTTCAGTGCGTTTCAGTACGCTAGTATGGGAAATGAATGTATTTTTCCGGATCGCTTTTCCGTACTGCGGGAGAACGTCTGTTCTTTGTACTTCTCCGCTTGAAAACCGCAGAATGACAAATGATAACCAATTATCCTTTGTTGGGTGACATGTAAAATGCTGAAACTTGTCTCCCGGGCGTGGTTACAATATTTTTGAGAACCGTCGCCAAAAGTTTCAGCCAATTTTTACTCTGGAGAGGGAATAACGGCAGAGGCCCAGGAGGTTGGAATGGCAAAGGTCAAGGAAAGAGTCTCCGGTCACCATTTCCTCTTTTTTTTTTTTTTTTTTTTTGTTGTTCTGTTGTGTTTGCATTCTTGCTCTGAGCGCTGATATTGAGGGAATAGATAGTACTTCGAGTGGAATTTGGGGTGAGGGAGGCTAGCCCTGAATATTTTGTGTAAATATTAAGACATCATATCCCATAATATTTTAATAAGGTCTTTTATATTCCAAGAATCATATCTGCAATTCACCAATGAGCATCAAAAGAGATGCTGTCAGCTAAATCACACCTTCAAAAATTTAACATAGGTCAGTGTTTCTCATCAGATTTCATACGATTACACGATCATCTGTAATCCATTGCAAGAAATGAAATGGATTACGATTACGATTGCTAACAGTTTCCATAATGACTAAATGGAATGTTAATTTAGTAAAATAACGGTGTACGGTCCATGTCATTAATTTTTTTAATAAATATTGGACACAAACATTCTTTGTTTTGTAATATACATAAGAAAGGTAATTGGATCTTATGTCCAAATTTATTTTGTTTTGGAGTACAGGAGTAAACTTTAGTTCAGTACGTCTGGGAGTGGTAAACATTTTAGCTATTGTTATTAGGTTTTCCTAAGCATATATCATATGAACCATAGCAAAAGCGTCGGGAGGGGGGGCACAAGCGGTCACGTGCTCCTCCCAGTGCCTCCGCCCAACTTCGTCTCAAAAAATTTGTTAAATAAACATTTGTTTGAAAATGCGAAAAAATGTTCGTTTTCTGCTCTTATATTCGATATGTGCCCCCCTCAAATCTTTCCTGTGCCCCTCCAAAATTTGAGTAGGTCAGGGAGCAGTGATAAGCCTTCCTCAGGAAGCTGATTGACTCATTTAATTTTATTCTGGAAAAATTATATTATGTATATATTTGCTTCTTTAAAGTAACAATAGTAATACCCCCAATTTATGCATAAATAAAGAACAAATTTTGTTTGTGTTTTCTATGGCAAGCCTACATGAAGGGCATCTGCCCCACTTGCTTACGTTGGGCTGAGGGAGTTGTGCCTTGGGCGGAGGAGAATTACAAATTCTTCTTATGCAAGGCTGTCATTTTAACTAAATGCATCTGTACAGTAAAAGATCATGTATTACTTGTGTGAATATTTTATACTGTGAGAAATTCTGTTGTACTTTGATTAAAGAAGATAAATAATAGTTCCCCTTTTCTTTTCTTTTCTTTTTTTTTTTTTTTTTTTGGAAAGGAAGGAATTGTTTTTTTCTGGTAGGCGTTTTTACCGTTCGCGTTTTTTCGGGTTGGCGTTTTTCCGTACATTCAAAATAACAGTAATCTTGAAGTTAAAGAAATCAAATACCAAAATAATCTCTCATGGTCAAGAGAAATTTTAACTTCATAACCTCTAAAATAAAATGAATGGATTTTATTATACTTAATTACAAATATATTTGCCGAACAATAACGAGTATTTTTTGGTAATAAATTCTTTTTAATATTAATTATTAATACATTAAAGTAAAATATATGGTAACATACATGCATTTAATAAATTATTTATTTTAATAAACAAACTTAGTTTAGCAATCCATTTTAATAATTAGTTATTGCTCAAATGCATACCTCAAAGTGACAGCTAATCTTTCAGCTGCCGAAATAGCTTTTCTGCGCAATCGAGATTTTTGAATACAAGGCGTCAGTACTTTTAAAATTTCGTTAAAATCTTGGATCCTAATGTGGAAATAATCATAAAATCTTTCTTCGTCCGTTGTTAACTCTCTTACTAAATTAAATTCGCCTAATTTTTCGCGCTTAAGAAGGGTGGGATGGACCCAACATCTTCTTTTTTTCTTGGATAGCAGCAAATAAGCAATGATCGCTTCATCCTCACTCGAGCTCGACATATTGCCTTTTAAAGCCACTGAGTATTATCTAATAATTGCCTAGGCATATGATAGAATGTAACAGAGATATCAAGCCAAATATAGTAACCCCGCCTCCTGGAGTCTTGAAAATTTACGACCGTCACTTGCAAATTGGTCATAAAATCTCCCCCTCATACCCCGCTGCGTCCGGAAAAAAACGCAACTGAACGCCGGGCCTTAGACAAATATAACACAACAAGGATTCTGAGACGATCCATTTTTACAAATTGCAATATATATATATATATATATATATATATATATATATATATATATACATATATATGTAACAACTGAAAAAATTTCGGGGGGGGCACGGGCCCGGTGGGCCCCCCCCTGGCTACGCCAGTGACATGAGCTACTCGGAGAGATTGCCATGGTGAGCAGTTTTGGGTAGTAAAAAAATAAAAAAAAGACATGGCGGCACGTATTTACTACCTAGTGGAGCCAATGGGAGGCAACGAAAACACTATCTGAAGGTCATGTGCTCTATCTCCTCAACTCCCCAAGGAAAGTCTTTGGGGAGTTCGAGTAATACTCGAGTTACTTAGCTTGGCAGCGTGGACATCTTGTTTAGCTCAAGTTGGGTATAGTGAACGGCTTGACTTTTTCCCGAGTAACTCGAGTAATTCAAAAGTGGTGACCACCAGTGGCGGATCTAGGATTGGGTGAAGGGGGGCTAGCTTACTGGGTATTCAACAATTTGGGTACAGTTATCCAAGCTTGGCGTCATTTAGCACGAATTTTTACATGTCGCCTGTATATTTTATTTTTCTGCCTACCTATAGTATTACGTAATTGAATTTCGTGAAGGTGTGCAAATTTCCGATAAATTCAATACAGGTATGTAAAATACTCGAATCTGCTAGGACTTACACTTCATAGGAAAAACGATGTCTGAAAAAATTACTTTAAATCATACCTCTTTTTCCACAATGATATCATTGTATTCCTTCTAATTATGCAACTCTTTGGCCTAGATATAAATAGTGATGCATGTATATTTTGTGAGTGCTATTCCTCTTGAAATAGCTTGTTCTGGGGCTATGCATTTATGATTTCTTCCTGATGATTTGCGCTTTCGCTCATTTTCATAAAATAATCCCCATATTACGACTCAATGAACGCTTTCTTGAGTCCATAATATCTTCATTTAAATTAAATTCGACACACGAACGGAGCTAGACAGAGAACAAAGGAATCACACTAGCGCTTCACCCGAAAAGAACGACCAAGCGGCCATAGTAATTTCAATGGGCTAAGATTTTGCAGCCTACTTAGAAAGGACTACAGTACTTCCAAGAAATACTTCCACATTTCTAAACGTTCAAAGCGGCGTACTTTTGTATGAACAGGAAATGTCCGAAATTCAGATAAGGAAAATTAGCCATAGTAATATGGCTGGTCCATGGGTGCCGGCAGAATATTTCCCAGGGGGGGGGCAAAGACTACTTCAACGTATGGTTACCATGTTGGAAAGAGCAAAAAAGCAAGGGAAAACACTGCATACAAAAATCCAGGGGAGGGCCATTCCTCTCCTGGAAAACTGTTGTGTTCGTAAACTCCAGCGACGGAGTACGTCAAGTTGTCACAAAGTGCCAAGCACATTTTATACTGCTACTTCTGAACTCTCTTACGATGCTGCAGCGCGCTCGTAATAGAATTACGTTTTCCATGACTTTGAAGTTCTCTGGCGGGGGTTTGCCATGATGGAAAAGTGTCTGGCAAGGGATAAAGTGATTTCTAGTACTGCGAAGAAGAACATATAAAAAAATTAAGCTTTATGAAATGACGAAAATTTTCTGCAATTTTATACACCCTTGCCACTTGTTACCTGCCAAACCCACGATCATCCAAACTTTATAGTGGCCGATTGTTCCTACCTCTGTTGTGGGGTATGCGCAGAGAAAGTTTCAGCTTTTATACTATGACGAAGGTCTGGCGGTCGCTGGCTCTTGCTCTAAAAGTGTTTTGGCTAAAAGACCATCTGTCTATAGTGCCACTTTGTACAAATTCAATTTACAACCACCACAATTTTCTGTGAAGACAGTATTTTTATAAAAATTTTATCATATTTTGCTAATTACAAAGGCAGCTCCAGCGAGTGGATCATAGGTGTCTCTGACTTGGATTTCACACGTTCCTGTACGATTTCATACATTCAGTTTCGTTTGGAACAATTTAAGCTAATATGAAAAATCTAGTGGCCCCCTCCAAAAATTCAGCATGGAGCCGTTCCCTTTAAGAAGGCGGGCTAAAGACCCTTTATGTTCGGAGTTATACAATCTTAAACCGTCGAATGATTGAACTCTACTTGCTGAGGCATACCACTAACCATGTACAGGCCCGGACTGGGAGAGTAGGGGCCCGCCCGTCTCAAGAGAAGGGGGGCCCGGGTTATTGTATAACCGATAAATAATAGGATGTGTTAACTTTCGGGGTATGGGGGGAGGTATGGTGTTATTATTAATTAATTATGATTGATAATTAATGCATTTATAAAATATTGATCTATTAATTAATATGCGTAATTCATGTTAATTAATCCCTTGTTCATTCGGGAATCCTCTCACAAAACATTTTGAGAACTACATCTCTACTTATTATAAAAGAAGAAGTCTCTGTGTGTGTCTGTCGGCAGCGTTACGGACAAACCGCTATACCTAGAAGCACCAAATTTGGTACTCGGGAAGATGTAAATATGTAGTTGTGCACCTCGAAGCGATTTTTTCAAAATTCGACCTAGAATTTTTTTTATTTTATGTTTTATGCGATTTTTGGCATTTTTTCTCACCCAATTCGTAATAATGGCGGAAATTACGCTCGCAGCAAAACAGCATTTGTATCATCGGATAGAGGAGAAAATTTTCTTTTAAAAACAGTTTGTTCTGAATACGTAACATGATTTACCGATTTTTAGGAATTTTTTTACTAACCATGTGTTTCGACAAATTTTTCGTAAAATAATTTTAAAACTGTCGCATCTTGAATTCTATCCGTCATAACTTTTTGATATTTTGACAAATCGTGAAACATTCTTTTCTCTCTCTTTTAAAACAAAAACGAACAAATTATGTAAATTAGATGATTTTTTACGAATTTTAATGCAGCCCAATGTTTAGAATTTAATAGCATCAACGCGATCTTACGCCATTCATTACATTGCGATCACGGCACGAGAATTTATGTTCGGTTGTTGCCACAGAAAGGATTAGAAAAAAAGGGTTTTTTCAACCAATCGAGTTTTTAAAAGGGATATCCGAATTTCAATTCGCAAGTGAGGATCTATGACGTCAAATGCTTTAAGATACGTAAAAATTACGCCATAATTTTAAAACATTTATCCCTGCTCTTTTTTTAACACAAGAAGGCGATATTTTGATTAAAACTTACTTTAGAAATAAACTGAGAAATTCATGAATATTATTATTATTATAAGTGGCATTTTAATCCGTGCTTACTTAAAAATTGAAATATTTTAACGCGGCTGAAAATGTTCTTTATTTTAAAAGCTACAAAATTCATTTTAAAGCGGGATATATTAAAAATTTTCTATTTACTTTTTTATTTTTCACATTTAATTATGTTGCAGGCATATATGTTTCCTAACATATGCATGCTGCGAGTATAGTTTAATTTTAACGTTGGATTACGTTCCTCCATAGTGTCCTATTCTAATTTTCAACGTCGTTGTAAATTTTAACATGATACCTTTTGAAAGCTATTGAGCAAAATATCCAAATTAACTCCCTCAACCAACCGGGGTATCTTTTACGGTAGTTAAACAGTGACGTCATAAATTTTAAAAAACGCTTGAAATTTGTAAACTCTGCAACTCTAACGCCCTGTCACAGTTATAGCGATTCTAAGTCGCTCTTCGAGATTACAAAATTTGATGGGTACTTACGTATTATCCCGGCGGTCCGCCAAGACAAGCGAATTTTTGACAAGATAAATGCCGGGCACGTGAAATTATTAATGGTTTTGAATACGATTGGCGACAATTTAGCAACTCATTTGACTAAAAAATAGTATGGCGAGAATGACCGCCGGGATAATACGTAAGTACCGTTTGATGTTTTCAGTAGACAGAAATATGAAGGATTTATAAGATATCTTTATATTGGATACATGGATATTTAAGTTGGCACTGCTTGAATATTTTTCACCACGGTGAGATTAAATGTTTGCGGTGCTAAATAAGCCAATCTTACAAAACTATGCATAAATTAAACATGTATGGAGAGCTTCCTTAATAGCAACTATTATATAAATGAACAATGTTTATGGTAATGCGTAAATTGCAAAGAATCGTCATAGAATAAAAAAGTCCCATTTGTGCAAAATAATGTAAGCTGCTTCGTTAAATTGAGCATTAAAGAGGGAGAAGCGAAGATAGATAGTATTAATATGCGTAATAGGTAGTATTATTAGATTTGTAAGGGTAATATGAATAAATCACAATATAGTACGTTTATAAATGTTTCATGATATTAAAAGTGTTCTGTTTATCTTTTTTCAAGGGTTGTTTTACAAACAACTGAACGATAAGTAATTCTAATTTGCGTTGATATATCCCGCAGTAATTTCAACAGAGGAGATTACTTGACCTTTTTTTAAAGTGAAATTCTGTTTTGTCACATGCAGATAAGACTTTAGTGAAATATTCGCTTCTTCCCGTATGAAGAGCGGGTACTCAGCTGTTTTAAAATAAACAGTTGTCCATTTCATGTAGTATCTGAGGTATTTAATGCTACAACTTGAACCTAAAAACAGTATGATGTAGAAATAACACATTTTGAAAGTCAGGAGTTCTCTGCAAACCGCCAAGCTTTTCACTTTTCTGATCGCGAATGACACTGACGTAGTTTTTTGAGTCATTATATTGCAATGATGCCAGGCTAGTACTCATGACGCAAACTTTACATCATAAGTCAAATAATTTTGCTTTTATTTTAGATTTCACATCACTGGAATTAATTGGAATTACACATGTAAGGAAAATTTTCGTTTCCTACCGTGCGAAGAACGGGCACGCAGCTAGTATAAAATAGTGTTTTGAAGCCTTTTGGGGCGCGAATGCAGCTGCAAAAAAATTTCTGTGTCAAACTTCATTAAGTACTATCAGTATAGCACTTTTTTTTTTCTTTTTTCGGTTTGTGGGCCCGCCGAGGGTGGGGGCTCACCCGTCTACAGAGAGTCAGACACACTGGCCAGTCCGGGCCTGACCATGTATAAGAACTTGCTGTGTCTCAATAAATATGCAATTTTTTCGAATGATTGTCCTTGAGATTTATTTACTGTCATCGCAAATGCAGGTATATTTGGAAACTGAGTTTTTTTAAAGGATACTGTAAAAATGTACCAGAACATACAGTGGAGATAAAGTGTACCAGTACATAGTGGAATATATGGATAAGTGGAAATAAAATTCTTTTATTGCCTGAGGTTCCAGTTTAATCAATTACATTACGATAGATAAACTTGATGCGCATTCTTGTTCCATTGACTAATGCTTTCTTTGTATTTAAGTTTCTGATTAGTATAACGATGCAATTAACTTTCAATACTAATATATGTGGTGGCAAACTATGGTATGTTTTGGTTAGCCAGGGCAAATACCTCTTTTTTTTCTGGGAAACGTTTAAAGACTACTTCTGAAACACTGTCGTTCCCCAAAACAAAGCTGGAAATTTTAATCCGTATACAAAATAGTTTTTATGTACAGAATTCAATATATGCAAAATTATCAATATACTAAAAAGAAATTTGTGTGCTTATTGGTTACATAATGTGGAACTGGGGAAAACGCGTGGAATCAAATTAAAATACGAAATTAATTAAACTTCCAAAATATGGAAAGGAATAAACAGCTATGTACTGGAAATCGCTTTAGGTTTGTAAACATTTGCTGCAGATCACAATTATTTGGCGATTTTTCACTTGTCCCTGGCTAACCGGGAAAAAAAACACTCATAGTGAAAGAATTCAAAAACTCTACTGGATAGTTATTGATTTCATTGTCATCATAGCAAATTATTTATCGTAGCTATGGTAATATGTTCTCTATTCATCAGATACTCGATTAAGTCAGCATTAATAAAAGTTCAATCATCATTTTTAAGTTCCATTATAACCTTGGAGGAGAGAATAATACTGACTGAGATAATATTTACTATTCGTTATTCCTCCAAAATTATAACTGACTTCAGTATGTTATCTGAGGGTATGGTTTCGGAAATATTTCCCTACACTTCATTAATAGTATTATTTTCATTACCTATGAATTACTGAGGTATTTCTTCAATAATATTTTCGGAGAAAATTTGCTTTAGCATACTGCGTGGCATAGCAAGAGATTGTTAAGAAATTGTCTAATTGGCGCGTTTCAGTGGAGCGTCTTGTGGATTGCAACCTGTCCTGTTCGGTTCGTTTTTCCAGAGCTTTAAAAGTGAAATTCACAACACTTTGCGCACTTATCGACCGTCTAAAACGCCGCCAAGCACAGGGCTAAAGCACATTTTAGTCATCGGCGTTTTACCAAACTGGAGAATTTTCACTTCTTGCAAATTTTGTTGGAATACTATAACCCTATAGTATTGCTGAAACTTAGTGTTGTTATTTCAAAATTGACACAACAAGGTAACCATCGACCGACTTGGCGCAAAATACTGCATGCCAAATCACTTCTCTAATTTTTTACGGTGCATTAGCATATTACACAAAAATTTTAACATTCGCACAACCACCTCCATACGAACTTTAACTGTGCCGAATTTTGCGCTCATCCGTTCGTGCTGCAAAAAGGACACAAAGGTTTTCCTTAGAGTATTTATATATACATAGATTGCTAGCTCCCCTTTTTACGACTTTGCAGGGGGTGAATGGACATCATCGCTGAAACACTGTTCTTTGCGCTTGCAATTAACCAACTTGCCATAAGCCGTTCTAACAATGAGCTATTCTTCGCTATTCACGTATATATGGAAAAGGCGAGAACAGCTTGATTACGGGCATTATCTATTAGAGATACGTGGGCAGTGTAAATTGAAAAAATGTTCAAAATCAGGCCGAAAATAAGACTTCGTTAAGAAAAAAAAAACTTGTTAATTTTCAAAAAGTTACACTTATTAAATTTGTATGTGACTCCCCAACAAAACAATTCCCAGTTAGTAAAATGTGTCCCATACACTCACGAGGTGTCACTCAAAATTTGAGAATTACACCTTTAACCCTCCAAGCGGCTGAGACGTAAAATCCCGTTCACTTCATTCCAGTTTTCACTGCAATGCATCTATAATTTAAATTATTTATAACACCAAGGCATCATGAAATATATTTCGATATTAAAGCTTATGGGTATTTTAGGAGTTAACTTTTTAATAATTACAAATCTTCCTATCAAGGTTTTATTTTTTAAATAATTTTAAAGCTGCATGAAAATTTTGCAGTGCAAACAACTTTACATTATTTGCCCATTTCCAAGACGCTCAGAGGATTAAATCTATCAGAGATATGAAGATAAATATAATGGTGACTTAAACCACTTTTCCATGGCTCTCGAAGGGAAAAAAATCGCATCGAATGATCGCATTTCAGGGGTAGTACAGAAATTACGAAAGAAAATCTTTTTTTTTTTCCACTCTAGTAATAAACATTTACATTCAAAATCATTACATCAAAATCATTCACCGATCTTTAAAGATTTCTCTACGAGGTTGAATGATGAAAATGTCAAATTTGGTACATCCCCTCATTAGATTAAGGGACACATTTTACTAATTGGGAATGCTTTCTTAGGGGATCATATACAAATTTAAAAAGTGAAACTTTTTATAAATGAATGAGGGGAAATTTTTCTTTACGGTGTCTTATTTCTTACCTTATATTGAACATTTTTTCAATGTTTGCTCAGTTATCTCTAATAGATAAAGAATTAAAGCCCATTACCCCTTTTGGGACACCCTGTATAAACACTTTTTGCAAGTCTGCTAACAAACTATGAGCTCGACACTCACCAAAATCCATACAGGTCATGATATCGTGACCTATAATACAAGGTGACTGCTAATTCATGGTACAAACATTTGAGGCTGGTACAGGACATTGTAACAATCATATTTTGAATAGGATATGGTCACAGTGAAGCGTCAAAGCACAAACACAGGAAAGCAGGGTTCATACTCATTTTTCAAAATGAAAATTAAGGAAATTTTAAGGAGTATTTAAGGATTCCCTTTTTTTTTTTTTAAGGAGTCCACTTTTTTATAGACTACTGATGTAAATATTTGTAATCAGTGTCTGTTCTGGCGGTTACGTCGCCCCGGACAAAAAGACAAATTGGCACCCCTTAAACATGTATTTTAAAAAAATTATATTTTTTAATCTTAAACAAGTCAAACCATTTTAAATTATTATAAATACATATATTTAGAAGAAACATGTAACCTTAGTTCAGTAATGTTGGAGGTCGCAGATAAATTTTAGTTTATGAAGCCAATGCAGCAGATTGACACAGAAAATTCTGCTACTGGGACTACCACATAATATTGGTGTATTCTTATTATACACAACATTCATAAACCATTGATCCACTGTTGAATAATGGGTGTTGAATGCATTTGATAAGAAAATAGATTTTAAAATAAGCAATTTTTGAAACAGAAATTAGAATTCATTGCCTTAGGGGAACTTACACTTTTCAATGTTGTGTACTGCAAGCAAAACTGAATGAAGTAAGAAGTTAACCCTCCGACGTTCGGGCGAGCTTTCAATTAGAGCCTCCAGAAGTTCAGACCCAGCCAAAATTTGAAGAACATTGCCTTCCCCCTTTCCGAAATTATCTGATGGGAATTCACCGCGGGTGGTGGTGAAAATCCACTGTGACAAGTTACTACTCCCCCCAGAAATGTACCTGAAAGGACTCGATGCGGTTTCACACGATGTGGAAAGCACACTTGACCAGTGCACATTCCAAGAGCAAAGGGGGTCCTTTGATTTTGCCGACCGACCCCACACGACGAGTGCGAACGCACAGGGGGCTTGGAGAAAGATCCTAGGCTAGGTCCTTTGATGTTGCCGACCGACCCCACACGAAGCGTGGAAATCCGAGGTGGGGTTCTGGAAGGGAGCCTCAGAGTTGGTTTGGAGACTGTTCGAGGAGGTCGCACAGTAAACTGCTCTCAGAGGGAAAGGAGTTTCCCGAATTCCAGTCAGCGGAAGTTGCTTGCTTGTATTTAAGTATGCAGAATGCAGTTAGAGTTTGTACGTAAATGTGTATTTAGTAATCAACCGTTAAAAACCTCAACTCCTGTCTCGAGTCTCGTCAATTTTAGTATATGTTTCTTGTTTTAGCACTTGGGGCGAGTCCAAAACGCCACAGCTAAATAGACTAATATTATTTCTGGTGGCAGCGGTGGGATGTTGGTTTTTTCTTCATAAACTATCGAACAGATAACTCGAGACATATTTTCGTGAAGTGAGAAATGATAATTTAGATCTGTGACTTAAACGTGGTAAAACGGACTTAGAACACTCAACTTGTGCTTACGGAACTGTGAATAGTTCCGGGAAACATTGACGGAGTCCTGCGGGATAGAGATTTGTGAAATTCTTCCTGTGGTTTCTTCAGTGGATGGTCCCTGATGTACTTCGGAGAGAACGTCGACCAAAGGGGTAAGTCTATTTTGAGATTTTTTTTCCGAGAGGCACAATGTTTATGAGTATTTTAAAGGATTAAAAAGAGTTAGAAGATTTGTTTCTTATGTGTGTAGGAATTGTTAATTTGAATTCATGTTTAATTGTTCTCACGGTAAAATTCTTAGCTTTGATTTGTTTCTTTATTTTGTAGTAGTTTTATGCTAAAGTGCCAATCTAGTGTTGTAATAAACTAAGTGCATGTAGTGATAGGGCCACTCAGTTTTAGAATCCAATGTAAAATTAATTCTTGTCAGTGAAGGGAAATAGGTATTTCGGGCACTGTGTTAATTGAATTATGGGGTTTTCTGAAAACTGTATTATTTTGGTTACTGTTCTTCTTTTTTTGGCATAATATTTACTTGAGAATGGCGTTTATGAAAAAACAAAGAAAGCACATTCTGCTTGTCACGTTGACACAACGTGCATATTTTTTTATGAAAAATTATTATTACAAATCTTAATTAATATTGTCTAAATTTAAACTAATAGTCTATTCTAAATTTAATTAATTATGAAGTTTTTAACAGTAACTCTTTTTAAAGCTTTCAAATTTCCTTTCAGCCATTTTATTTGTAAGTCAATAACACACTTTTAATCATTTCAATTTCCTGCCTTCTGCTATGCTAATCAAACTTACAGCTGCAATCTGTTTTATTTATATTTTTTCTTCCAATCCTCTTTTCACACTTATTCATATGAAAGCCTAACTTGCAGTATTCCACTGCTCCCAGACCGCAGTGTTTTGTTTTGCTTCTGTGTGAGCAGCTGCATGCATCGAATATTCTAGAAAAGTCTTTCGTGTTCCTTTTTTTTTCTCGTACATATGTAATAGCTTAACGGTAAAAGTTGACCTCGTGACATACCCCCCTGTGCATCTTTGAATATGGGCATTCAGTTGTAAGTCAGCGAGCAGTGTAGAGGTGCGTTGGAGGTTTGGACAAGCACTAGCCCTTCGGGGCTTGTGCCTCTGTCCGTGCCCATAATATATTCTAATTTTATGTGAAAATATGTTGTTGCTCCTTACCTCAATATTGATCGTATGCAATTTAACCTAGAAGCCTATTATCCTGAGGAAATCTCCTCAGTATATTTTAAAAAATAATTTATCCGGAATTTTTCTTAAAACCGTGTGATAAAAACAAAAATATTTTGCACGTGTGGTTTCGTCCCCAAAAGGGCGATGTCTGCATCGTTTCTGGTTGCCTTTCGGCGTTTTTTTTTATGTTGTGTCGGAGCGGGATTTTTCAATATGAGAGAGGTGTGCACTTCGGTTTTGAGAAGGAATTTTTAGCTTCGTGATGTTTTTGATTATAAATTGTGATATATATATAGAAATACTGAAGTCAACTGAGAATAAGTATTCTCGAGGATCTCTACTTAAAAATTGGTGTGATGGTAAATTTCTTGAGCCTGTTATGAAAAATAAAGGGTAAAGTGTCTCACATTGGATTTATATTTTTGCCGTGATGTACTTCATGCTCTGCCCCCAGGAGCAGGTGGTGTGGCGATAAGACAATTATCGTTTTCAATTTTAATATATATTAATTATACCAACATGCATCTTCATTAAAGTTCGGACCTGGCATTCCCATTTGGGATATTGCGAACACTGTTTCTTTTTGCTGTGTACTAGCCACTATTTAAATACCGTGAGTATATGTATTCTGCTTATATTTTTGAGAACAACAATTTTCAAAATAATTCTTTAGGACACCTATATTGTGATCCTGAAAATAAAAAATTGTCATTATCGTCAATAATCTGTTTTCTTCAATTACGGTGATTTAAGAAATAGTGCATTTTCATTCGTCTTCATCTATAGAGTTCGGAAGTGATGTTTTATTTAGTGCAAGGAATTATTTACACCTTGCATGTTGATGATCGTTTTCTTTTCCTTCGATAAGGATGTTTACTGCATGCTCAAGTATTCTAGATGTGTGTGTGTTTGTAAAGATGTTAGAAGGAAAATACGTAAATCAAGGAAAAACCCTGTGTTCAACTAATTCATCAAAATACTAACCACTATCATCGATCACATGCGCCTGCATTTTTTCTAATTATCTACGGTTTCGCTTCTCTATAATTATTTTACAAATACTACCATCATTACCAAAATATTAAAATTATTTTCACAAAAATATCTTACGTACACTGCTACTCTTAGCAGCAGAATTTGAAGTGGAGGTATCCGACTCTGATATTGTGAAAAACATTATTCGGGCTATAGAAGGAACTCCGGATTATGACGAGGATACGGCTAAAGCCTTTTTAGAGCGAACTTTAGAGGAGCAAGAAAGCATAGCTAAGCAGGCAGAGCAAGCGCGGCATGATTAATTAGCAGAGCAGGAGAGAATGGATAAAGCCGGAGAGCGCGCATATGAACTTGAAGAACTGAAAATTTGTAATTCAGCTGAGAGCGCGAGTTTAAGCTCAATAAGCACGGTGATTAGCGAGGAAACTACGAGGCGCGTGAGTTTGAAAGATTTAGTGCCCAAATTCGATCCCAAGGTGTTGGACATCGCCCTATTTTTTATGATTTTTGAGCGTCAGGCGGGTAAAGAAAAAGTACCCGAAAATATGTGGGTATCCCAATTTATTCCCCTATTACCTGCGGATGTCGCGGAAATTATTGTGAAGGAGCCGGCGGAGGTTAGCGACGACTTTTCTCACATCAAAAAATTGTTGCTAAAAAGATTTAGACTTAGCTCGGTAGCCCTTAAGACGAAATTCGAAGAGCACGGAAGAAAGGTCGGGGCTTTGTGGTCAGATCTTGTATACGAATTAAAAGGGTATTTGAACAGCTGGTTAGAATCGGCCGGGGCAACGGATTTTGACGCATTAAAAGAATTAATGTTGTTAGAATAACTAAAAAAGAGAGCCCCAGTAGAGGCCAGAGAGCAGTATTTAGATCAGTGGGAGGAGTTTAAGAAAGCGTCCGTTTTGGCTGAGAAACTTGACCATTTTGAGAATGTACGGCGAAACTATAGAAAGAACATGGGAAAGAAAGGGTAAGTTCGGTAAGGAAAAGAGGGACTCAAGAGTCGGGGAAGAAAGACTTATGGACAGAGAGTTTCGGAAAAGTGAAACTACTGTACCAGAGAATAAGGGTTTTGACAAAAGAAAACCGGTAGTATGTTTTCATTGTTCTGAAGAAGGTCATATTAGGCCAGTGTGTTCCCAGTTAGCAAAAAAGCGAAGTGAAGTTATCAATAACCTTAATGTATCGAGCGAGTGGGTTAAGGTAGCGTACGAGCAAGGTTAAGGTAAATGGTATAGAACGCGACTGCTTACGTGATAGCGGAAGCGGAATCGATGTGTGTGCTAAAAGTTGGGTTAAGTCGGAGGACTTTACAAGAGAAGTGGTCTGGGTCAGACAACCTTTAGACAGGGAGTGCAGGTGGTGCTTGCCTCTAGCAAGGGTCGCTCTAGAGGGCGAGTTTGGCAAAGTCATAACTGAAGTCACGGTAAAAACTGATGATTTGGATCAAGGTTATTATTTATTAGGTAATAAAACCGCTCAGCTATTAGTTAACAATGGTAATAAGTCAAATCTCATATCCGCAATCACGAGAAGCAAGGCGAAACGGGAAAGTCTTAAGAGAAGAAAGGAGCTTAGTCCCGAGGGAGCGGATCCCTCTTCGGTGACAGGTTTACCTCAGGAATCGATGGTCAAGAGCGTGAAATTCCCCCCCCCCACACACACACAGAGCCTAAGCAAGAAAGCAGTCTAGCTATTGTGTCTTCTCCTGATTTTGGAGTAGAGAAAAGAAGTTGCGAAGTTTTTAATCCTGTAGGGGATCAAGCCCAGAAGGGTGCAGAATTGGAAGTTTTGACAAGAAAACTAGTGCGGGCGATAGATGTAAAGTGGGGAGAGGCCAAATTTCGGCTTCGCGGTTCTCAAAAGAACCGGGAGAAAATTAAAGAGCTAGGTCACGAAGACATAGCAGGTTTTTTGGGATTTACTAAACCCAAGGATAGGTTGCGTCAATTTTTCGAGCCACAATGTTATCCGGAAATTGAATTATATTCAAGATCTTGTTTGGAATATCAGAAGTTCGATAAAAATAACGGCCGGGAAAAAATCCCAATGAAATTAGTTCCTAGTATTTCAGAGATTTTCTGTAAAACTGACATTGATACGGTGGGTCCCTTACCGAGGGGCACTAAACATAACAAATATATCCTAAGCTATATTTGTCTAATCAGTAACCCGGAAGCTATGGCTATTCAGGAAATTACGTCAGTGAATGTTGGGTCTGAGTTAAATACTGATTTCTTATGGAGGGGCTTTCCTAAAGAAGTCCTAAGTGACTTGGGGAAGTTTGTTGCTAGTATTTTGAATTCAGACTTTCTTAACAGGTTCCGGATGCGCGCCATCCACAGTTCGTTGTGCACCCCACGGAGTGATTCAGTTGAGAAAGTTCATTCTTTTGTTCAGATAATTTCGGAATTTATAGGTTCAGAGACAGTGGAGGACGGGGAGCCTAATTTGCCTCTGGCTTTGTTTGCACTTCCAACAGTGGCGCGTGAAGGTAGAAGGTTTAGTCCGCCAAATGTGGTCCAGGGAAGGGACTTGCGCACCCCGCAGACTCCGGTAGTTGAAAATTGTCTCGATCTAGTTGTATCAGACACAAACGTAGTAGAGTATATTTTGAACCTGACAAATAGGTTGAAAAAATGGCAGGCGTTGGCGGCAGAGGAAATGTCCGAAAAGCAAGGGGAAAGAAAATTGTGGTATGATACGAATGCTGTGTCAAAGGTGTTTAAGGTGGACCTAGAGGCCGAGATTCCATACCCTTTACCTAACCCCATTCAATTTGATCTCCGGGAGATATTTAAAGAAGTAGGCTCGGGAAAACGGTCTTCCGGTGAAGCGAAAATTAAGGCCATACAAGATTTGCAACTTCGACTTCAAAAACGCAAATTCGCTCGTTCTTGGGTCTGAGTGGTTATTATGCAAGATACGTTCCAAACTATAGCGTGATAGCCGTCGCATTGACGGACGCGCTGAAGGGAAATAAAAAGAAAGAGAAAGTTACGTGGACAAGCGAATGCCAGGAGGCATTTGACGCGCTATAAGCCGCTTTAGTAACAAAGCCCGTATTGTATGCCCCTGACTACTCAAGGGAATTCATTCTTCAAGCGGATGCTAGTAACTTTGGGGCTGGAACTGTGTTGGCGCAAGGGGAGAAGGACGAAGAGCACCCCGTGGCTTATCTCAGCAAAAAGTTTTCGCGAGCGGAGAAGAATTGCTCTGTCATTGAGAAGGAGCTTGCGTCTATCGTATACGGGATTAGGAAGTTACATTATTACTTAGATGGGAATCCGTTTGCGATAGAAACTGACCACGATTCCCTGACCTATTTAAACAAAATGATGGGAGCAAATACACGGCTTACTAGGTGGGCGTTGTTCCTACAACAGTATAGGTTTAAAATTAAGCACAAACCCGGAAAGAAGCATGGGAATGCAGATGGTTTAAGTCGTTCCCAAAATCAAGAACACTAGGAGATGTCCCACCAGGGAAATAGCTGTGTTTGCAAGGTATTCGTCTCGCAGATTAGTTTACAGAATAGTTTTTTTTTTTTTTTTTTTTTTTTTAACTAGAAGAATTGTAAATATTAGATCAAAGTATTTGAATTTGGGAAGGAACAATGAGTTTTAACACTGAGTGCTGTTTCAGGTTTAAAACCTGAAAGAAAGTTTTTTTTTATGTGTGTATATAGTGAATTAAGATGCAAGCTTTGTCCGCCTTGCTAAAAGGCGTTTTCTTTTTTATTCGTACATGCCTCTCCGGAAATTGTCTCAAGAGGGACTTACGGATTTGGTTTTGCCAAGAGGTTTCCCCTTCATCGCGGAAACTTTTGTCTTCATGGGGGAGGGAGTTGTGACAAGTGACTACTCCCCAGTAGCGGATCCAGGGGAGGGGCTAGGGGGCTTCAGCCCCCCCCAAAAGAAATTGCTCAAGGGTAACATTCTGCTTTATTATACACTTTAAATAGCTAAAATGATCATATTTTTTAGTTAGCCCCTCACAAAAGCCTAATACATTGGTTTAGACTAAAATTTTAATTTATTGTACATTTTTATTGGGTGAATAAGCTTTTTAAAAATTTTAGCCCCTCCCCAAAAACATTTCTGGATCCGCCACTGCTACTCCCCCTAGAAATGTACCTGAAAGGACTCGATGCGGTTTCCCACGATGTGGAAAGCACACTTGACCAGTGCACATTCCAAGAGCAAAGGGGGTCCTTTGATTTTGCCGACCGACCCCACACGACGAGGGCGAACGCACAGGGGGCTTGGAGAAAGATCCTAAGCGAGGTCCTTTGATGTTGCCGACCGACCCCACACGAATCGTGGAAACCCGAGGTGGGGTTCTGGAAAGGAGCCTCAGAGTTGGTTTAGAGACTGTTCGAGGAGGTCGCACACTAAACTGCTCTCAGAAGGAAAGGAGTTTCCCGAATTCCAGTCAGCGGAAGTTGCTTGCTTGTATTTAAGTATGCAGAATGCAGTTAGTTTGTACGCAGGGCCGGCCTTCTATCTGAAGAGGCCCGGTTGCAAGCATTTTTGGGCCCCCCCAAAAATCAAACGATAAAATTGCATGAATGAGTTGTTGTACATTTATATGTATACAGCTCCTAGAAAAATAATTGCCATATCTGAAAGCTACTCTTAATTTGACTAACTTTTCTAATTGGAAGTATGTTTCTATCACTTACGATTTAATAGATAATCTCTGTAACCAGGGGCGTAGCCAAGGGGGGGGGGTTAGGGGATCATAACCAACCATGCGGAATTTTTTCACCTTACAAAATATATATTCTTCACTCCCTTATCACACACATGTATGCATATATGTGAGTTGCAGTAGTCGTAACTCCCCACATGAAAAATTTCTGGCTACGCCCCTGGCTGTAACTGACATCTATTTTGAAACACCTGGTATAATAAAAACAGATATAAAACACTCATCTAACTGCATACTTTGTTTCATTGTGCACTTACTGCATAGGGATTCAATCTGCATAAATGGTAGTGATGAAAATAATCTAAATATTACTTTCTTCAAAGGTTGAAAATATGATTAAATTGAGAGACTTCAATCCATAATTTAGGTTTGAGGAACTATATAAAATTCAAGTTATTTCTGAAATATACGTACACCGTATGCAGAAGTTAATACATTTGTATAACGTCCAATACAAACATATCCTTGCAATGGTTTTGAGTTAATGAAAGCAAAAGAAACTAACAAAACACGGGCTCAAATATTAGGTCTCAAAAACTAGAAGAGTGTTTTCGATTTGGCCAACAGATTCGTAACACAACAGACTTTGTTTGCGTACCTTCAAAGATTATTTCCAATACAGGTTATTTTTAATTAATTCCAGACGTGGAAAACGTAAAGGTGAAAACGAATGGTTATCCGATATTTCTAGGTTTATTTAGAAACATGTGCGCACCAGCACATCACAGCCCATTACTCTTCTTTCAAAGGGTGGCAGAAAGGGTGATTTTCTCCTGTGTAAAATGCCCTTCAAGTCACCTGATTTTTTTTTTTTTTTTTTTTTTTTTTTAGTTTTAGAGATCTTCTCCCATTCGAAAAAAATGGACACTTAGCAATAGTATGATGTTCGTGTGTGTGCTATGTACTTTAGCGCACTTGAACTGTAATTTTTAAACATATTCTTTAAAAGATTTTTGCGCTGTACTGTTTACCCGCATGTCGCATATAAATGATAATAACAGGCTATAAACAAGGGCAACAGTGGGAGGCTAAGGTTAAAAAATTACTACAAACAGGTTAAGTATGCACAATTCATTACAGTCAAGGCTTGCTGATAAACCACTTAAAAATGTTCAAGTATATACGGAAAATTCTAAAATATAGAAAATCTGAGAAGAATTTTCTTAAAATATTTTATTTCTTTTAAATCATTTGTATATATTTTTTTAAATCTAAATTTTGTTAACAAACTACTACTAACACTAACCAAACTCTTTCAACTGTGGCCGGATCATTCCACAAGCTTTCTAGAACGTAGCTTTGTTTTTTAGTTTTAAAGGGATAGCCTATTATTTGTACCTACAATGTAAAGTCCCCAAATAATCAGCGGGGTATTTCGAAAAAGTTACATAATTTTAGTTTTACTTTAGTTTGCGTGCAAAAACCGACATCGAGGCAGATTTTGTTTCTTCAACATTACGCGCTTAGAACACAGTTTAAGATATAACTTTCGAGAACTTTACCATCAAAAGTGTTTTAGCTAATATTGCCCGAAGGTAAAGTGAAATAATGACCATACATGGACTCATTTTATAGCTGAACAAATAATTTGCATTTATATTTTATACAAATCTATGTAGAGCGTCTAGTAAAGTTCAGAGGAGAGTAGATTGAAGTGCACCGTCAAGTTTTTGGATTTACTATGTTTGCAGTTGAGATAACATCAACTAATTTAACTCGGACAAATATTTATTTTTTCATAAATGTTCGCATTCAAGAGACTCCACTGCATTAAAGCCTACCCCAAATTTAAGTCTTTTAGGGCCCCAAATGACTTATCATCAGGACCTGTATTCACGTTCATTTCGCATTTCATACATTTTTATCTTTAAATTTGATTTATTATTGAACACAGCAAAAACATTTGAAAAGCCAGTACGGTTTTCGGATGATTTTGCCGTACCTAATGTCTAGATTTTCAATCTGGAGTTAATTTTGATATGTAGTAATTATTAATAATACAGTTTTCACAGCCCAGTACTAGCTAGTAAAATTCTGGATTAGGATTTATATATAAATTTTTTCTAAAGAAGTGGGATGGAGGAGAGAAAAGAAAACATTTTCTGAAATCATGGGGCCCCAAATTGAAACAGTAAATATCAAATGGTTAAATTTTTGCCACTGATCAGAAGTCAATTCGTACTCGGCAACAGACGCAACAATAAAACTTAATGAGTATCCAGGCATGAAATGATCTTTTAAATAACTTTGTGAAACAGTGAACTGGGAAATTTAAGAAAATGGTTTTTACAAAGAAAAGGAGATTATTCCCCAAACCCAGAGCCTGACTAAAGTCAAGAGCAAACAGGGCAGTTAGCCGGGGGCTCCGTTGAATAAGGGGCCTAGAAATTATAAAACGACAGTGTTACCTACAGTAGAAATGTATGTGCATCATACATACGTACAGATGTATGATCAATATATTCAAAAAACAATTTATGTTTTAAGTATGTGTGAATGCATATGATTAGAACGAAAGGGGGCCCGCATAAGCGATGTCTACTCCAGGCCTTACACTGGAGACGACTCTGCCAGACCTCCTTCTTTGTTTTCCACACTAGTCTTCTCCGAAGATTTCGATAATAAAGTCTGGGTCATTTTAAATTCCGTTCTCAGGCCCGATAATTCGCAGGAAACCATTAGCTTTAGCAACAGACAAAGGGGAAAGAAGAGTGTGCAGTGCATCTCTACCTCTCCAGTCCTGGGGTCCAGATGTTTTTTCCCTCCTTTGAAAAAAGGTGAAAGAGTAGTGATATCCTATTGAACCCAGTAGAAAAGGACCTCTTTTTAATGATGTTTTTTAACTTTTGAAGATGCCGAGTAGCAATACTTTCATTCAACTAACATAATTTAATGAAATTGAAATGTCCAGCTGTGTGTTAGATTAAATGTAAGATTAAAAAAATATATAGAGCTACTTTTGATTTGGGGCCCCTCTGAAGCCAGGGTCCGGGTGCTTTGCATCCGCAGCATCCCCCCTGTGGCAGGCCCTGTTTGTACGTAAATGTGTATTTAATAATCAACCGTTAAAAACCTCAACTCCTGTCTCCAGTCTCGTCAATTTTAGTATATGTTTCTTGTTTTGCACTTGTGGCGAGTCCAAAACGCCACACCACACTTCCTTGTGAGCTGGTGTTTATGATGACCGTGCCGAAGAATGACTGGGGAAGACTTCGTGTGATGGGAAAAAAAAAAAGAAAAAAAAAGAGAAAGTACAAAAGCGGTCGTGACGAAAAAAGAGAAAAAGCCGGCCTTTGATTGCCAGACGGTTAATGGTCATTTTCATTCTTTAAAACCACAGACTTAATTTTTGAATGTAATATGAACTTTTGTCTTTTGTATGTTGAAAATTGTCATATGCTTGTATTTTCTTGCTTTGAAGTTTTAATATAGTGGGCTACAAATGAAAATTTCATTTTGCAAACAAATAAATGGGCTGTTATTTTCTGGTTATTAACCAGTAGCATAAAAGCTTTATCCATAAGTTACACACGACGCTGGGTGTTAAATTCAACTCTCAACAAATCTGGACTTGAGATCGGCCTCCTTCTAGCCACCCCACAACTCGCAAACCTCATTCCATCGCTAAACGTTGGTGGTTACTCATTTTTACTGTTACGATTTGAAATTAACCCATTGCTGCAAAACAACACCAAGAAATTCGCCGAGGTGTGCTATGCGCGCTTATAAAGCCTGTTTCTCTACTGGCTCCGCCTACACACGTGTACGCTTATGTATTTGACGTACAAGATTTGCATTTTTTCTAGGAGCAGTGGTTTTACGTTCAGTTCAGTTCTTTTTATGAAATTTGATAAAATATCCAAATTCTCTTAATTTATTTCTCCAGTGTATAGCTGCGGGAAAAAAAAGTCCCACTTGTACATTTTTCGGCCGTCGTTCGTCGCACAGCAAAGTTACAGATACCAATCGTTTACGATTGACGCACACTTTAATTTGCTATGCATAAAAATTGCATAAGGGGCCACCTACATATTAAAATTCGCACCAACTCTTTTTTCTCAATAGCAACCCCTAGATTTCATTTCATATTTCAAAAATTTAGCTCATTTTAACCCCGGACACCAATTTTCAATAAATTTGGACAGAAAATGAGTGAGTTATGAGCACCCAAAATCCCCCTCCCCCTATGTTAAAATATTTTTTCATACTTCAATTGATATCTCATATAATATTGGTAGTAAGAAGCTGATTTTTATTCGTACTATTAGAACTAAACGACCCAAACATAATTTAATGTTATTATGATTTTAAATAAATTATTAATATGAATTATTAAATTAATATTAAAAAAATTATGAATAGCGACCTAGCCAAATTTCGATGGAAATAGATGCAGAAATTAATATTACATGGCTGTGCAAAATTTCAAATTTTTACGTTCGGTAGTTTAATTTATATTAAATAAAATGTTTTATTTTCATGAGTTAAGGGACCATATATAAATTTATTAAGTGACAATTTTTTGGAAATTGCATAAAATAAATGTAAATTAGATTTATTTTGTGCAAAAACACAGTAAAAGATACCAGTATTAAAAATATCAAATTTTGAAGCAAATAAATTAGAGGTTTTTACAGTTTGATGGGGATTCTATAAAGCGTGTATTGTTGCATCCGCTACCATATTCCCCCAAATAAAATATTTTCCAGCTATAGAATTAGAGGCAGTAGATGTATGTCTTCTAATACAACGTCCTATTTCTGAAAAACTAACATCCTCAACTTTCCAGGCATGAATGTGACCTTTTTTAATATCAGAAACATTAGGTCTTTGGAATTCCCCATACTTTATCAAACATTCAAAATCACGTTTTTCTGTAAAAAATTTTCATCTAACTATAAATTAAAATACCGCCAAAAGTCTTAAGAATATTGCACATTGCAGACGATAGTATTAAATGAAGAAAGTGAAATAACAAACACAGTGATAATATTGGGTCGGCAAAAAAGTAATTGCGTTTTTTACATGAAATTCAAACAAATAAATTTTCTATCAGGAAATCATTCTTCAAGTTCGACCACAGCTGAGTAATATTCAAGCTTGTAGTCAGGAATGCTGAGAGCAGCCTCTAACTCCTGCCAACATTTCACTTGTCTAAAAGAATCATCAACGGAAATACTCAATAACAATTTCAAAATTACAAAGATTTTTAAAATCATGAGCAGTCATTTTGCATTTTCTCCTTAAATCATGTGTACGAACCAAGGAAGTTATGAACTCACGGGTCATTTGGATCACAGACTAAATATTCTATTCTACCCTTGATATTCTCAGTACAAAAAACCTTGAGAGAGATGGGAACATTATTTTCCTTGAAAATAATATTAATTTATTTTAATTCTAGCGAGCGAAATTAATGAAAGGCGAAAAGTTCGGAACCTACAAATAGCGTTTTTCAATTTGCAGAAAGTCCCTTAAAAACGCGCAAAAATTAATCTCCGGAAATTATCGTAGAAAATTGGTGAAAATTTATATTTAGGGTAATTTGAAGGTTTTCTTTCGTTTAATAAAGTCAAAACATGGGGTTGCCATTGAGAAAAACGAAGTTGATGCAGAATTAAATATGAAGACGGCCCCTTATGCAAATTAAATTAATAGTAAATTAAAGTACGCGTTATTTGCAAACGAATGGTATATATAACTTTGCTGTACGACGAATGACGGCGAAATAAAGAGCAAGTGGGACTTTTTTTTTTCCGCAGCTGTACATTCAAAAACCATGGCGTATACTCAATTTCTTCAAATTACAGTAATTCTAAAAGTTATGTCTGTTTGAAGTGCCCCTTACTTTTTACCTTTATCTTGTCTTGCATTTTCAATATTTCTGAGCTATATACTAAGTTCCGGAGATTCAGCCGTAAAATTAAATTCCTTAAAACAATTCATCATATGGGTATAGGAATGTGTGAAGAAACGATACTTCAAATAAAGCCATTAAGAAACAAGTTTTTAAATGAACACTGAAAAGTAATAAAATAATTTGTATGATTCAAATTCACTTTAAGGGAAATCCATTATTATTATAGTACTGACTTCCTCATTTATGTATCGCTTGATTGCTTGACCAAGAGAACAAAAAGAGAAAAATGTAAACCTTTAACACAGTGCTAGGGTCTATCTTCGTGCTTTTTTGGAAATAATTAGTTTTCTCAAAGTTAACCATGCATGACGGTGGAATTTTGTTGCTATTACATGGGATTCTGCTGAAATGTATATATAGCAACGAAGGGTAATTCAAGGAAGGGGGGAAAAAGAAAGAAAAAAAAACTCTATTAACACGGATATAGTAGTGAGTAATAAAGGAGGAATAATTACCGAGGAGTTTTTGAAAATATATTCAATTCCTTATATATTTAAAACACGGCAACGCTTCAACGACTAAAGACCAATTATACACGATTTTTTTTCTTTCTCTATGGGAAGAGGGGTTCTACGAATCAAGCAAATCCAAAAGTCTGGAAAGGAATATTATACAGGCTCTATATCAAGAGACGATGACGATGACATACCAAATGTTCGGCAATTAGACTTCCCAACTTTTATACATGGATTTACGGGACTTCCGCGAATGGGGCCTGAAATTCGGGACGACGGGGCTAAAAAAAAAGCGGGATCCAGCTTACTTATTACAAGAAGGCGAGCAATACAATTAAAACCAGATTTAATTTTTACACTGTAAATAAATTTTTTTTATTCAATTTACACTTTTCTGTTCAATATTATTCTTACTGGCATAAATATATATGCAACATAGTTAAAATTAAAGAATTCAGGCAAACTAATGAAAATTTAACATTAATTATTAGTCTTCTATAACTCTATAGCCAAAACAAATAGTATTATCATTTGCTGTTAAATAAACTTATTTCCTTTCACACAAACATAAACAAAACATTTTTACTTTGATATTTTTAAAAAGTAATTAAAACAAATATATAAGCAGGTATCGATGATGTACATTTATAAGAGAAGCTTATAGACTTAAATAACATCTTCTACAAAGATCATAATTATTCATCCGGAAAAAAAAACTTAAGTTACATTAAACTACTTTTAATGAAATCATAATATCCCTTATTTAGAAAAGAAACTTAGAAACTTCAATATCAAAGAAGTGATTGGATACAAAGAAAGCATATACAGGGTGAATCTAAACTCTTGGGCAAAACTTTAAGGGGTGAATTACATAGCAATGTGGGGTCGGCAACGTCGTCTTCGTATAGCCGTTAATAATCACTTCGGAAAAAGTGCTGTTATTATTATAGTACTGACCTCTGTGAAACAACAATGCACTTGCCGACCATTGTTCGTCAGAAACTAATGTATTTTTTCTCCGAAAACAGAAGACTAAAATGGATAGTTTAAAAAGTTTATTTTATTTCATGGATGAAATTTTCGGAGACGAGCCTATTGCTTATGAAACTTGGTTAAGAAATTAGACGGACACTTCAATGCTTTTATAAAAGTGATTATTACCGGGTAAGTTAAAACTGCGTTTCACACCAGATTGCTATGTGATTACGATTCCTCATTGTGTGCCCTATCACCCCTTTAAGTTTTGCCCAAGAGTTTAGATTCACCCTATATATAAGATAACGCCCAAATGAAATGGAGACTACTGGCGGTTTGAGAAATGGTTTAATCTTATAAATAAAAATGAAATTCTGTTTGTTTGTTTGTTTGTTTGTTTGTGGATTTGATTCGTATACAAATCCACAAAAATGGACCTATCGGCCTGAAATTTAGTACAGATATGTAAAATAATATAGAATAACTCATAGTCCACTTTAAAACTTTGAAAGTCCACCCGTTCCCGGAATTTAAGAGATTTTTTATGCTCTTCACGCAAAAATCTTTCCGTAATTGTAACCCCTGTAGTGAAAAAAGTGTGAAATAAGGATCATGGTTGCCATGTGTGGCGATTTTGCCGAATAAAATGTCGTTCGTATACAAATCCACAAAAATGGACCTATCGGCCTGAAATTTAGCACAGATATGTAAAATAATATAGAATAAATCGTAGTCCACTTTAAAACTTTGAAAGTCCACCCGTTTCCGGAATTTAAGAGATTTTTTATGCTATTCACGCAAAAAGCTTTCCGTAATTGTAACCCCTGTAGTGAAAAAAGCGTGAAATAAGGATCGTGGTTGCCATGTGTGGCGATTTTGCCGAATAAAATGTTTTAAATTCTCAAAGTAAAAATAAAAGAATAATAATGATTTTTTTTTGTTAGTTTACATACGTAAGGTTATTTTTTTTTAAATTATAATATCGTGTGCATGGGAAATCAGAGCAGGAATGTAATGCTTTACACGCAAAACAATAAGAATTGAAGATTTCCGAGGCTAATAGGTAAATTATTTTAGTTTCTCGAAAAAATAAAATGGCTCAAATGCCGATTTTGTGAAAGTGAGTTCTAGGGGTTTGCACAGATTTCGGATTGGCGCAATTTATTGAGAGCTTAAGGAAATAGATTTTTGAAAACAAGTGCAAAGGTTTTATTAGAAAACAGCGTTAAATTTTAATGATCCGTGAAGAAATAATGCAGTTATTAAGGGATTTCAATTGATCTATCTCCAGAATTCTCGCCAAATGAGTACATTGATTTAAGTTGGGGGAATTCCGCCAAATTTCAGAAAATTGAAATCTTCTCATTTAGTACATCGGAGTAATGATGAATAAAACACGTTATAGTTGATAATTTTAAAAAATTCGGCTGTATTAAGGGATTCAACTTTTCAAATAAAGGCTTGCTTTACTTTTTCGCGGTCGAACCATTTCCCATATATTATTGCTGCTAAGTCAATGCTTCGAATGATTTCCTAAAAAAACGCTTGCAAAATGGCGTATGTTGGCACTTTGGCGAGGCTTAGATTTGAAACTGGATTTTATTTGAGACTGGGATATATAATGACACTGGTTATAGATAAAAATAAATGTTGGTATGAGTGTATGAGGTTGAAAAACTCCAGCACCGTTGAGCACCGTTGCACCATGAAATTTGGTTCACCTAAGTCTTTTATCATGGAGAAGATTTTTATGCTATCCGTTTTCCTCTAACTTGCCACCAGGTGGCGCAACAGAACGGCGAATTCTATTCCGTTTAGCCGTTTGCTATGCGAATATCATCCAACCGATTTCAATGAAATTTGGTACACGCGAATATTAGAACACGGAGAATATTTTTCATTATCCATTTTGTTGTAACTTGCCGCTAAATGGCGCTGAAAAGCATCAACTTCTATACCGTTCGACCGATCCGCATAAAATTTTTTATACATACACATTTGAGCACGAAGAATATATTCTAACTGCGCTCTTTTTGATGTTACTCACCACTAGATGACACTGCAATGCATTATTATTTTAACTCGCCACTAGATGACGCTGCAGCAGGCCAAATTCTTGACCATTCAAACGGTCGCTATGAAAATCAGTATACATAGCTATTTGAACAATGAGAATATTTTGGCGTTATCCATTTTGCTATAACTCGGCACTTGACGGCGCTGTAGCAAATCATTACTTTAATTAACTACTAGATGGCCCTGCAGCGTATCACTTCTTGACTGTGCAAATGATCGTTATGAAAATTGGTATACATAGATAGTTGAACACGGTCGCTATGAAAATCAGTATACATAGCTATTTGAACAATGAGAATATTTTGGCGTTATCCATTTTGCTATAACTCGCCACTTGACGGCGCTGTAGCAAATCATTACTTTATTGAACCACTGGATGGGCCTGCAGTGTATCACTTCTTGACTGTGCAAATGATCGCTATGAAAATAGGTATACATAGATATTTGAACACGGGGAAGAGTTTGGCGCTATCCATTTTCCTATTACTTGCCACTAGATGTCGCGTCAACACATGAACTTCAGGACTGTCCAGCCGATAGTCATGAAAATTCGTATACATCGATATCTGAATGCGAAAAATATTTTCGCCATATCCGTTTTGCTAAAACTCGCCACTAGATTGCGCTACGCCGCATGGCCTTCTGCACCGTACAAACGATTGCCTTGCAATTCGGTATGCATGATTATTGGACACAATATAACGCGATATCCACTTTGCTATATCTGTTTATTACAATGAATAGTAATCACCACAAATCGTAATATCAAAAAGTCCATTCATTCCCGTGCGAAGAACGGGTACTTCAGCTAGTCTTATAAATAAAAATGAAATTCTGTTTGTTTGTGGATTTGAGTTGTATACAAATCCACAAAAATGGACATATCAGCCTGAAATTTTGCACAGATATGTAAAATAATATAGAATAAATCATAGTCCACTTTAAAACTTTGAAAGTCCACCCGTTCCCGGAATTTAAGAGATTTTTTATGTTCTCCACGCAAAAAGCTTTTCGTAATTGTAACCCCTGTAGTGAAAAAAGTGTGAAATAAGGATCCTGGTTGCCATGCCTGGCGATTTTGCCGAATAAGATGTTTTAAATTCTCAAAGTAAAAATAAAAGAATAATAATGATTTTTTTTTTGTTAGTTTATATTCGTAAGGTTATTTTTTTTTAAATTAAAATATCGTGTGCATGGGAAATCGGAGTAAGAATGAAATGTTTTATACGCAAAACAATAAGAATTGAAGATTTCCGAGGCTAATAGGTAATTTTTTTTAGTTTGGCGAAAAAATAAAATGGCTTAAATGCCGATTTTGAGAAAGTGAGTTCTAGCGGTTTTCACAGATTTCGGCTTGGCGCAATTTATTGAGCTTAAGGAAATAGATTTTTGAAAACAAGTGTAAAGGTTTTATTAGAATACAGCGTTAAATTTTAATGATCCGTGCAAAAATAATGCAGTTGTTAAGGGATTTCAAGCGATCTATATCCAGAATTCTCGCCAAATGAGTACATTGATTTAAATTGGGGGTATTCCGCCAAATTTCAGAAAATTGAAATCTTCTCATTTACTACATCGGAGTAACGATGAATAAAACACGTTATAGTTGATAATTTTAAAAATTTCGGCTGTATTAAGGGATTCCACTTTTGAAATAAAGACTTGCTTTACTTTTTCGCGGTCGAACCATTTCCCATATTGATTGCTGCTAAGTCAATGCTTCGAATGATTTCCTGAAAAAACGCCTGCACAATGGCGTATGTTGGCACTTTGGCGAGGCTTAGATTTGAAACTGGATTTTATTTGAGACTGGAATATATAATGACACTGGTTATAGATAAAAATGAATGTTGGTATGTGGTATGAGGTTGAAAAACTCTAGCACCGTTGCACCATGAAATTTGGTTCACCTAAGTCTTTTATCATTGAGAAGCTTTTTATGCTATCCGTTTTCCTCTAACTTGCCACAAGGTGGCGCAGCAGAACGTCGAATTCTATTCCGTTTAGCCGTTTACTATGCGAATATCGTCCAACCGATTTCGATGAAATTTGGTACACGCGGATATTAGAACACGGAGAATATTTTTCACTATCCATTTTGCTGTAACTTGCCGCTAAATGGCGCTGCAACGCATAAACTTCTATACCGTTCGACCGACCGGCATAAAATTTCTTATACTTACACATTTCAGCACGAAGAATATATTCTAACTGTGTTCCTTTTGATGTTACTCACCACTAGATGGCACTGCAATGCATTATTATTTTAACTCGCCACTAGATGACGCTGCAGCAGGCCAAATTCTTGACCATTCAAACGGTCGCTATGAAAATCAGTATACATAGCTATTTGAACAATGAGAATATTTTGGCGTTATCCATTTTGCTATAACTCCCCACTTGACGGCACTGTAGCAAATCATTACTTTAATTAACCACTAGATCGCGCTGCAGTGCATCACTTCTTCAATGTGCAACTAATCGCTATGAAAATAGGTATACATAGATATTTGAACATTGGGAAGAGTTTGGCGCTATCCATTTTCCTATATAATTTGCCACTAGATGTCGCGTCAACACATGAACTTCACAGTGCTGTCCAGCCGATCGTCCTGAAATTTCGTATTCATCGATAACTGAATGCGAAGAATATTTCAGCTGTATCCGTTTTGCTAAAACTCGCCACTAGATTGCGCTACGCCGCATGACCTTCTGCACCGTACAAACGATTGCCTTGAAATTCGGTATGCATGGTTATTGAACACAATATAAAGCGATATCCATTTTGCTATATCTCTTTATTACAATAAATAGTAATCACCACAAATCGTAATATCAAAAAGTTCATTCATTCCCGTGCGAAGAACGGGTACTTCAGCTAGTGATATTAATATAAATTAGCATACAAAAGAAAGAGGTAATACAGGTGTGACACCAGAAGCGTAGCGTGCCTTGGCGGGGCCCCGTATAAAAATTTGTTTGGGGGCCCTTAGGAAGGGTAAAGATTTCTCACAAAAGAAAAAAAAATGTTTGCATGAAATTAAAAGAAATATTTATTCATCGTAATTATCTATCTGTCACTTTTTCCAAAATTTTTACAAACAATTCAAATTAAATATACTCTCCTTGCCTTTTTTTCGGCAAATTGATTTATTAAATCATTTATAGCTGATGATTACTTTAATTTTTCTAAAGTTTCTGCCTCTATGGACAATAGTGACAGGTCTGACAGACGTTCCTGTCCATCGAAGTTCTTAGATAATTTTTTATCAGTTTTATAATTTTGAAAAACTTCTTTCAGCAGTTGCGGTTGTAACTGGAAGGGTCAAGAACTAAAAGCATGCTGTTATTACCTCCGTGAAACTGGATGCAAGACTATTAAATTTTATCAGCAATAATTCAATGAGTTCCTTAATGGAATGAATTATTTTAATTTCAGATTTTAAGCATGTTTTTAGAGCCTTTAATTGGTCATAAAGATTAACTGAGATGTCTTTACTGTATTTAGCCGACAGTTTTCCGGAAGCGTTTAATATCTCTTCGTTTGAAGAAGACAGGAGTTTCTCCGGTTGTAATATTTCGAACATAATATTCAGGTCGCAAAGGCTCTGAAATCTGTTTAGTTTGAGAAATTAATATATCTAAACAGCAATAGTAGACATTAACTTTGAAATAGGATTCCGGGTCTGAAATTCCCTCCCCTTGTGATAACTCATAAAAAAAAAAAAACGCTTCGTTATCTTTCGCCTTTTGTTTTTAAAAACAGTTGTTACCCTCCACTCTTTTGCTAAATCTTTGGACTCATTTAGCAAACTATTGAATGAATTTTGATTTCTTAAATCGCACAGTCTATTCAAAAGATTACTTAATAAAATACTAGTTTTCTGTAAGTCATTATTTTCATGTTGTAGAGCTTTAGAAACAGAATTAATGATTTCAAATAGTGAAGAAAAAAATTTGACAAGCACTAAGAAATCATAACTCTCTAAAATGCTAATTATATTTTTACATTCTTCACGTTCGTCTTTGTTTTCGAAATTAAATTTAGTTGGTACAAAGTTTTCATGATTAATAAATAACTTTTCTTTACGCTAATAAAGCGTCGTTCCTTGAAGACCATCTGGTAGGACATACCTTTTTAAGGGTAATTAAATATTTTTCAGATGAATCGTCACTTAACATTGCCCATCGTTGTATACTATTGCCAAAAAATGTATATATTTTTTTCTAAATTATCGAAAAAAGTCGACACTTCACGAACATGTTTCGCAGCATCGTTTAAAACTAAATTTAATGCGGTCGCAGCACAATGAACATAATCGGCATTCGGAGCATGCTCTTTTATTAGGGTTTGAAATCCTCCATAAACACCTGACATAACATTTGCTCCATCGTAACCATGTCCTCTACATTTAGTCAAATCAATTCCACATTCTTTAATCGTATTTAGAATTTCAGTTTTAAGTCCTTCAGCTCTGCAATCGAATACTGCTGTAAACCCCAAAAAGGACTCGCAGATTTTTAATTCTTTAGGCACATTATCATCTTCTGTAATAGAGATGTATCGAAAAACTACAGAAAGTTGGTCAATTTTTGACAAGTCTTGTGTTGTATCTAGAATTATTGTCAGAAATGGAGCTTTTTTAATTTCTGAGATAATATTGTTCCTAACTGCGGTATCAAGCAAATTAATAATTTCATTTTTAATCGCAAGGCTAAAATAATTTATTTTGCCTTTTGGTTTTAGAAGAAGTAATTTTAAAGTTGCATCATAATTAGATAGCAAACGTAAAATTGCCATAAAATTTCCAGAATCAGAGCCTCTTAAAGGTAGATTACAAGATGCTAAAGTAATTATAACATTAATTATACGATACAATACATCTCTCCAGAATGTAATTTTACTATTAATTTCACTTTGCAATAGAGTATCGATGGTATTTCTTGTAACCAAATTATTATAAGATAGGCAATAATATGCTACTGTGACTTTTCATGGTCAAGTATAATTTGCGTAAAATTGCTTCTAATGGAAACACCGTTAACCCATGCAGAGGAGTACGATTTGCTTTGACGATCTGCTAATAACCAACAGAAGTGGCAACTTTTTCCATTTCTGAAAAAAAAAAAAAAAAAAAAAAAAAAAAAATTGGGAAGTTTTTATTAATTTTTGCTTACGCACGTTGGGGGCCCCGTATAATTGATACGGCGGTAGCTACGCCCCTGTATGACACATAAGCTAGACAACGTCATATTCTAGGTTGAAACAAGTATCCCAGAGGCCAAAGAGATGATGGATAAGCTGAGTGAAAAGCTCAAGAGAAAGGGATAACCTTTTATGCAGTTTAGAGCAGTTTCAACCGCGTTGAACTCCACCAATGGAAACTCCACTTGCCGGGACTCCATTGCAGACTCCACCAATGGAGTCTGGCAATGGACTCCACCAATAAAAACTCACTTTTCTAGTGACGTCTGTCCACCAGGAACATGAATGAACCAATCGGAACCTCATATTCATATGTTTGTCTACCAGGATTGAACCGTGACGTAATCTGAAACTGCTCTATTGTCTGTACATTTCCTTTGCTCCACATTTCCTCGGATATTTTGCAACGGTTTCTTGAGAAGGATTCGGCGAATCGTCACTCGTGAAATAGCGGAGGAAATGCCATGAGCAAAGGAAGTCTGCAAACAATACTGCATAAAAAGTTGTCCCTTTCTCCGGAGCTCCTCACCAGTGCCACGCTGACCATGGCCAGCGCCTGTGTGTGAAACAAATGAAGCGCCCCTCAGGGTTTATGACCTGGCCACTTACCTACCCCCAGCAGTTGAGTTTTATGACCACTTTAGAACTATTCATTTCTGACAAGGATTTTTGTCTATCCGTCGAAACGGTGAATCACTTTTCGAGGATTGACAGAGAGTGACGAGGTGAGTGAAATGTCAAAAGTTGCCAGGGTTGGCCGCAATGGATTGCCAAGTTGCCACCCGAAAATAAATCCCTAGAACTGAACCCAGTTTGGCAATAGCGTCTGTATTGGACGAGATTTTCTTCCAAACCCTACTGTTTATCCTACTATACAGTGACGGTGATCACTGACTCACGGATTCTATAACGATTCCGGGTACCCACTCCAGGATAAAACTTATTCTATAATGACTCCAAAAATATTGAAAAGTCAAGCACAAAATGACTAGTGACATCTACGCCGTTTGTATGATCTGCTTGAAAATTTTCACAATGATGTATAAAAATATAGAAAACAATCTGCGCTACATTAAAAATCTGAAAATCTACCCGTTCCCTCATTTTAAAGAGATTTTTCGTTACTTTCCGATCCATTTTATTTCCAGAGAGTAAAAAAAAAAAGTGAGTCATTTGCGTGACAAAATCAGCTGTCCCAATGGACATGACGTCCTATTGAAGTCACGGTCATCAGGCTTTGAAGGGAAAATTGCAATCCGATTCGTCTGAAAAATAGTTTTCTAGATTACATTGTATTATTTTTATTTTTGCATTAAAAGGATCGTCTGCATGAAGCATTGATATAAGAAGGTCTGTGTACACAAAACGAAAGGGTTCGAATGCGAAAAAATTTCGCGTGTTTCCAGAAGAGCATTCAATTCTTTTTGGGTCTATAATAAAACTTGAATATGAAGTTTTAAAGAAAATAAACACTCAAAAAACTGGTGTTAGAAGATAAAATAAACAAAAACTTCTGGAAAAAACACACATAAAAGGTTACTTCTAAGGCGTCACGATCGTTTCGACCGAAATTTTGTTCGGTCTTCGTCAGACAAACCCTTCCGTCAAACAGAGCAGAGGGAACTGAAAAAGATAAAGGTTTATATATTTTTCAGTACCCTCTGCTCTGTTTGAAGGAAGGGTTTGTCTGACGAAGACCGCACAAATTTTCGGTCGAAACGATCGTGACGCCTTAGAAGTCACGTTTTATGTGTGTGTTTTTTTCACAAAGTTTTTGTTTATTTTATGAAGTTTTTTTAGTTTAGGTGGACGAGGATTCAGTGTATTGAGTGGAGACTTATTTTCGTTCAATGTTTTTTCTAGCGTCAGTTGTAATGGCCTCCACTACGGGCTTTGACTTCTAGCAATAAAGGTGAAGTATAGTTAAAATATGTTTGTAAAAGATTGTAAGAGTTTTAATAGACGATTTTAATATAGATTTTAATTCCAAAGAAGTGTTTTTTGGAACAAGGAAGAGAAATACGGCACACTTATAAATTAGGATGTCATTTCTAACGTTATGAAACAAGGATGACAAATAGGGCCTACACATTGACTATGATACACCTTCCTACGTCATGAAGCAAGAAAGACTCGTAGGGCCGACTGATGGATTATGGTACTCTTAACCTATAGCACTTCGGTGTGTATTTAAAATAGGAAAGTGTTTTAGATTTATTTTTTAATTTTTGAAACCTTTCACAACCCAACTTGTGACGCATCTTCGACACTATGAACCCTACCCTTCCTCTATGCTATTAACCCTTTCTAACCTGATTTATCTTTGAATCCAATAAGTTTTCTTTTGATAATGGATACTGAATTTGTAACCAAAAACTGAATATTAAATCCTGATTATTAAATGTTCGAGGCCCTTTTTTTTTCTAAAGTGTACAAATTAGGACTCCAACCTGTACGACACTAGGTGATTTTTGTGGATTCAGGGTCTGAAAAGGTTCATCTAACGGGTTTTTTCTCTCAACGGCCTGCTTGTATTAGACTATGAGGGCAGGAGATGTTGGCCATTTCATTACGGAGGCACCCAATAGGCAGACCGACGTTGCCCCTATGAGGGGTCTCCTCACTTTGAATCCATTCCAGATGAGAGACCTAGCACTTGGATGGACATCCCCAGAGGTATCGCTTAAAAAAAAGAGGACATTGAAACGACGAAAGATTTTAGGGCACGAGCGTTCTCTTTAGTTTACGCAGTCCACAGCAGACTCTGTCGAGAGAGGAGTTCACCCTCCCATGAACAGGCCATTCCGGTGCTGCTTCACTTTCGGTTTGCTATGGGAACCTAGTTTAATAGACCTATTTTCTGCCTGACTCATCTAAAGGTTGAAAATAATTTTTCAGTTGATTCCGAGTGAGCTGCGATAACGGGTCAGCCCATTCAAAAAGTTATAAAATCTTTAATATTCTCATTTGAAGAATGTTTTTCCCAAAATACTCTGCCAGTGTAGATCTTTACGTCATCCATAAACATGGAGGATGGATATATTTGTTTATTCTTAATTCCGAAAGTTTAGAAAAAGAAAAAAAAAAAACCTTAGAAAATTCGCTAGACTGCCCTTTCATACGACCCTCCATGGATAGTCACTTGAATTCGGCTGTTCGTGAACCCAAACAGCCATGACAGCCGCTGCTCTTTCATTTCATAGGTAATGCTTCATCGCGACAGCATAGTAAGTATGAAGAAACATTGGGTTCATTCCAATCAAAGTAAATTATTGAAACATTCCCAATTTTAACTTCCATTATTAAAAATTCCATTTTAATAAAAGGTGCTGACAGTTTTACCACAGACTTAAGAATGCGTTACAGTGTTCCTAACCTAAGGGATGCCTGGAGGCACCCCTGAGTATCTGGCGCCTGTGTGCGCCGCACACATCGGCGGTGCGTCCCTGCACCGCACACATCGCAGACATGGGCGGCACGTCCCTGCTCCTCACTCAGAGCATCCATCATCTCCTTGACCTCAGGATTGCTTGGTTCAACCTAGAATGCGACTTTGTTTAGCCTATGTGTTATGCCTGTATTGGATCTTTCTTTTGTATGCACATTTATATTAATACCATTAAACCATTTCTCAAACCGCCAGTAGTCTCCTTTTCATTTGGGCAACCCTCAGGGGCATAGCCAGAAATATTTCATGGGGGGGGGGGGTTACGACTACTACAACTCATATATATGTATACGTGTGTGTGATAATGTAGTGAAGAATATACATTTTGTATGGCAAAAAATTCCTCATGGGGGGGGGGGTTATGACCCCCCTAACCCCCCCCCCCCCTTGGCTACGCCCCTGGCAACCCTAATAAAATCACTTCTGCTGAGATCATTAAAATTCATCAAATTATTAAATAACTTATTCTGTCCATAAAAAAAAAAAAAAAAAAAAAAAAGAATGATGTGGCGAACACATGACTTCCTCGTACGTCTATTAAATCAAAAATATTTTCGGCGCACTTCATGTAAACTTATTTTGTTTGAAAGAGATAAAACACTGCAGTAATACTAAAGTTTAGCGATTTCTTCCCTAATATTTCCGATATTGCCAAGTTGAGTTCAATTTGAAAGATTTATTTTTGACAATTTGGCGATGTTTCTCCAAAAGCCGATAAGCTAAAGATAGTTTGCGAGATTTTGGAGATAGCCAAGTAGTACTTGACCACAGACTTTCAATGAATTGAATGTATCCATACACCTTAATAAAGTAATTTGGGTCTTCCTGTAAATAAATTACCCAGTCGATTGCAATCAAAAAAGAGATGCACAGTTAGATGTTACAATAGTTCTAAACATAAAATTTAAACATTCTACGGTTAAAAGTTTTAGTTATTGGAAATTATTTTTTGCTTCAAATTTGGCGATATTTCGGCAAAACTTGCCATAGTCGATGTCAAATGGCAAGATTTTAGGCATGGACAAACAATGACTGACTACAGAGGTAATATATTGAAGATGTCGGTCGACATTACTGTATTTAAATTCTGGTGATTTTTGAGGGAGGCACGAGACCTTGGTCTGATCATTACATAACTAATATGGTAGGACGGTAGTGTGCTTGAAATGGATGAATGTCCCTAAAACTCCCAGTGACCGTAATGTGTTGGAAATCTTTTGAGTGCTCCTGTAGCAGAACTATACATGATAAAGACACTATTTTCGAGAATAATTTATAATTTATAAATTTCATTTTATAAATTAAATAATTTATAAAATGAAATTTTGATGCAGAAATAATTATGACTATTCTAAAATATATCTCCAATAAGTTAAGAAGTTTTACTATATGAAATGTAAAAAGTAGCTAAAACTACAGATATTGTCAAAATTATAAAAGAGTAGATTTATTGTAAAAAAAATGTATACATATTTAATTTAATTCATGAAAAAACATTCTAATCAGGTACATTTTCTTTTCCATTTTGTAACAAAGTGCTTGTGATTAACTGTGTAATGCTTACAGCAGTTCTAGAATCGTATTCTTTGGCAGAAAATCCAAAAATAACTGGTTTGTTAATTTTAAGTACTTCAACAATACTTTGAGCCACACTATGCACTTCAGGCTGCAAGATAAACATACATCCTTTTAAAATTTTATCAAACTAAAAAACAACTATAATGAAATAAAAATCAAATTTTATTTTTTCTATAACAGTTAATTTTTTTCCCCATAGCATTTTTAAAGAATAAATTTTGGCTTCAAATAGTTTCTCCTGAAACTAATAAAGAGCAGGGTGCTACTCAGTGGCAGCTTGTGCCTATCAGTGCCTTCGCTCAGAAATATTTTAATCTATGTTTTAAACATTGATGTTTTGCTATTTCAATTTTTTTGCATAAAATTTCTTATTATGAGTAGTATTGTTGGGCCACTTGCAAAACAGTTTTGTCATTAGCACAGATACATAGAAAATCAAAAGCTCAGAATAAACAGTGTGTGGTCTGCCTTCTAAGCAGCCCTAAATTTATAGGGAATAATAATTATGGATGAAATCCAAATAGAGACAGAATTTTACTAACTTTAAAAATCTTTTTTTCCTTAGTTTTAACTCTAAAAACAAGTTTCAAAGTATTTTAATTTATTTTAACACATATTAAAGAGTTCAGTTTTAATAAATATCTAAAAAAATGTTTATATTGATAAATTTTGCTTGCATTTTAAAAAATTGTTCAGCCCTAATGGCTACTGACTGCAGGTAGAAAGAAATAATTAACTAAAAACTACACATCCATAATAGTGGATGTGGTTGATAATAATTATAGAAAATGGTGTGCTGCAGTTTTACAGTGCCTTTATACAAGCCATCACAGTCCCTACTGGCATCAAGTTTATCTTATCTATAGATACAAACAAGAGAAAACAACATATTTTTTTTAAAAACTTCTCCAAAGAACTTAATAAATTGATAAAAATTAGTTCAAAAATAGCACAGGAGTATAAAATATTGCAAATACTAACTTCATCTTTACCAAAGAGAACTTTCGTTGCTAAAGAAATTATATCTTCAGAAGTATTTTTTTCAAATGACACTTCCACCTATCAAAGATATGAAAAAATATCAAGATATAAATTAAGCAGTGGGAGTTTTTTTCATAATTTTAGAGCCAATACGTCACTTATTCATTAAATTTGAAATATTTTTATTCTCAGAACAGCACTTACAGTCCCTGTTCTAAATATGAATAAAAAATGGCTGTAGGAAATAAAATCTCAATAAATTTCTCCTGTGAATTATTTTAATTTGATGTATGGAAAAGGATATTTATGTTTCTCATGTCTTTATCTTTCCAAAGAGATATTACAAGATTGAAAATAAGAAATCTGGATTTTGATATTAAGAAAAAAAAAAAAAAAAAACCAGATTTTCCAGATATTGCTTCAAAATTTGTTGCATTTGGAATATGGGGAATTTTGTTTTCACCATTTTTCTTCAATATATTTGATTTCAACGATATTTAATTATTTTCTGATGAACAAACTTTGTTCCAAAATAATTTATTAACAAATGCTTACTACTGTGCTCTGGTTTTTGAAGTATTCTGCACCAAAAGTGATTACGTTAACCAGGAAATATCAAAGCATGAGAAACTGAGAGAAAAACCTCTCCCTGTGATTTTGATGGGACTGAAAGGGAGTGCCATCTTTCTCACTATCAATAAAAAGCGAGTTTGGCCATAAATTATGCCATGCATTGATCAGGGTCGACTGTGTTACTGCATAACAATTTTTGAACGAAACGTGCGTATCCTCTTACCTATTACTTCTTAGTGTGTTTTTTACAAAGTTTTTTAATTACTTTAGATAAAGGCAATCTCTTAAGCTGAATTTTTTAAAAATTAATCACAGAGATTCATGTGTGGTTAGATTTTTTTTTTTTTTTTTCTTCAGAAATTCTGTCTTATAAGGAGACTTTATCCTTTGTATTATTCCTTGATCCATAAGCTGGATCAAAGAAGTTGTGTTTGGAGTCAAAAAGCAGGCCTTGATATTATGGGTTTGCAAAACTTCACAATTCATGAATTAAAGCCAGTAAACTTGCTAACTGCAAATTTTACTACTATTTACATCAGAGAAGGTGTGCAGATTTTGGACACTGGCACATTTTAGGTGCTCGACTGTACTTGTTGCCAACAGTACAAAAGTGAAACAAAAATACTATTATCTGTTCAAGTTGATTCTCTGTTCTAACAGTTTTTTTAAGACATTATAATTATTAAATGCTGATAAAAATAAATATGCTGTTCTAAACAATGTTGTTTACATTTGATAGGATTGTAAAAATTGACACATGTCTGCAATAACAAATAAAGTTGGTGAATTATTTATTTAAGAAAAATATTAAAATGAGATTATTCAATAATGTAGTATATCAATAAATATGAATGATAAATTACCAGAGTTCCAATCTTTCCATTATCTGATACAATGATGAAATATTTGTCTATGAATTCTGTAATGATAGCATCATGAGGCTTTCCACAAACTATTCCCCTTCCCTGAAATATATATTACAGAAAATAAAATAATGCCATTAATGACCTTAAAGTAGTAGACAAATGAAATATTCTCAGGGACAGATCCTGAAAAAATATAGGAGAAGAGGGGGTCCCAATTTTCAATAAATTGATAGCTTGGATATTATTTTCTCACATTATATAATTAGAAATGATATTTTATAAATAAGTAAAAAATGTGATGCTACCATGTACATAGTATGTTGATAAATAACCAAACTTTTAACTTAAACCACAGAAGACATAACACCAGTAATTGAATGCTTGCAGCATTAGAAAGATACATCTGTATTCTTTCAGATGCACTTGAGTTTATGCTAACTCGATAGGTGTTAAAGTTACATACTTTTTAATGACAGGATGCTTGATGCTTATGTCACAAACAAATCAAAATCATGTAAGTTTAACAACTGTCATCTGATTAAGGATAATTCTACTGTAAGGTACTTGACATTTTTTCCCTGTTTTTCTTTTTTACGTTTCAATCAGACTTAACATCAGGGAAGATTCGTAGCTTCAATTATTGGGAGGTGCTGCTTAAAAAAATTAACCTGTTATTTTAAAGGTGTTTAAAAAGCAACATCAAAACAACAGACTAAAAAAAATACGATTGTGTTATTGTATATCCAAATCTTTAAAAATAATAATTTCTCTTTTATGCAAATTTATATATTCAATGTATTTATTATTTCATAAGTCCACTCAGATATTATTTTTCAAATTAATAATTTGCCTTCTATGACAGTTCATATTTAGAATCTTCCCTCAAAGAAGGCCATGAATGCTAATATAAAATTTGTAAAAGCTCAGAAATACTTGAATATTTTTAAGTTAGCGAGTAGTATATAAAACTCCAGATTAATTTATATTTGTATAAGCATGAAATTTTACAAAATATCTGCTTTTAAGACTAGCAAAATTTATAACTTTTTAATTTTTGGACCTGTAAAAGTTCACAAAACTTGAATTGTAAATCCTTTAATGGTCTTGAGAAACTGTTTTTGCAATACTTCAAGAGTGCAAACAGCAGTGGAACAATACTAACATAAGAAATTTGTTCTTTAAAATGTGAATACAATTAACATTTTTTATAGTACATAATTAACTTTAATGACACAGTAATATTTTAACTTTTGCTGTGCAGCTTATTAAAAACAATAATTTTTACTCAACTTAATGTAATTTTCACATTTAAAAAAAGATGTACAAATTTTATTGTCGAGTATATAAAAAGGACTTGTTAAAAAAAAAAAAAAAAAAGGAAAAGAAAATGCCAGGCCTAAGGTGCAAACAAACTGTTTGAAACAGTTACTGCATTACTTTTATCTGCTACTTAGAGCCCTCGCAACCAAGTTCTGCTCAGCTAGAATTGTGAATTCCACAGCTTCCTCTCGGCTTTTTCTATCTTAGAGTGTATTGCCTAGGAGTTCGAGCAGACACAGAGTAATCAAATGCACTGTTCACAGGCACTGTATCACAAACAGTTCTATGCAAATCTATATGCTAATGTATGTAGTACCAAAATCGGAAATATTTCCAGGCTATGAACGGCAACAGTTTGATGTAAACTGTTAGCATAATAACAGCAACACATACGCAAAAATCCAAATTAACAACAACAAACCAAGCAAGCATATTCATAACTGGTTACGTATGTCACGCTATAGCTAGATTACAAAATAACAATGCATACATGAGAAAGCAAAATCTTTCGGATCTTTTCACAGTGCATTTAGCGCACATAAGGAAAAAACACTCCAGTGGGCTGAAGCATATTTTAGCCATTTCCTGTTATGTTTTTGTAACTGAGGATACTTATTAAATAATGCAACCGTACTATAAAACACCAGGCTGCTAACTTTGGCACATTAATCTTGCAGCTGCTGCAATTAAGAAGTATTTCTATAGGAATTTATACACCACGTTATCACACAATACATATTTTTATAATAATTTTATGAATGGAAATGTCACCAATTATATCTTTTCGAACATCTTGCAATGTTAGTGCTTAGCTTTTGCCCCGATGGCCATCACCAGCTTTTATCATGACCCCCGCAATTTGTACCTACCTTAACCTAAATTTTAATGATAAATACTGTTGAAACAAAGATACCTGATTTTCGTTGAAATGAATTGGATAATTTGGTCAACACTGCACTGAGTATTTTCTGGATTTTTTATATTTTGGGGGAAATTTTTGTTATTGCAATATGATGGCCGCTGACTTCCAAGTATTGAGAGGTACAAGTAAATATTAAGAAAATAAAATTATAAGGGGATACTGCAGTTCCACAGTCCCTATGTATGAGCCGACACTGCTTAATACAGTATACTTAACGTGACCATTTATTTTTTCCTTCAAAATGCGAGATCTGCGACTTTTTTGATAATAGTGTATTTATTTTCATCCTCAAAATGGGACATCTACTGTTTTCAAGATGATAGTGTAAGGAGACTCAATTTACAGGTCTGGGTATCTTTAGAAAACGTGCAAAAATGCTTAGTTAATGTTAATATCAAAATAAAATGAAAAAAAAAAAAACTTCGCTAAAACACACATTCTATAAAAAATAGTGCAAGACGTACATTTCGGGTGGAAAAAGGAGTAGGCCCTTCTTTTAATTCAAAAACACCATACGACACAAGGCAGGAAAGTGAGAAATGTAAGCAAAAGACACACATAAAAAAGGAAGTTGTCATTTGGAAGGAAAAAAATTCTTAGAAAACTAGAGTGAAAAGGGAAAATAAAGTGGAGATTAGGGGGGTGGGGGAGGAATAAGCAAAAGAGGAACATGACTTTAAAAAAAGAAATAAAAAAGAAACTGAAATAGTTGACAAAAAAGAACATTAAAAGAACAAACACAAAAAATAATACACCCCCCGGCGTTTTCTTTGCGTCTCGAGAGGGGAGGGAGTGAGGTCAGGGTTTTTTTTTTTTTTTTTTTTTTTAATAGACAATGCAGTGGGTGATTTTAGATTTTTAGCGGCCTTTATTGAAATCGTTACTGCGAGTTGCTCTCTTTCTGAAAACGGGACTTGCAGGGGACATTTTCTAAAAGCGGGACATTACAGTGTCCCAAAGCTTTGTTTGGGGACAATGGGACAAGCCAACTAAAAACAGGACTGTCCCATCCAAAATGGGATGTATGGTCACTTTAAGTATACTCCCTCTAATCCGCATAGGTTGATACCAAGGATTGTACATATAATAGAATTTTGCAAATTATAGGTTGTTTCTTTGTTGACATTCCCTGCGTTAAACAGTCCTCTGGTGTCAGATATTTTGAGACCTTCAGATATCTATTCTTAATTCTGATCCATGATTTCTTAATTAAAATAATGAACACTGGTGGATGTGGTGATCTACATATATAAAATAAGCTGCAAAATGTGTATGTGTGTCCGTTTATCTGGTAGCTCCGACGTGAGTGGTCCTATGCACTTATCGAATTCAGTATGGACTATGACAAGTCCCATCATACCCCAAAGGGATTTTTTTTCAAAATTCAAATTTTTTAATTTCATGTTTTATGGAAATTTGGCAATTTTTCACATTTATCTCCTATATATATGTAAAAAGCAATGTTCAAATGTGTGTTTCTTCTATAGAATAAACTAAACTACTGTGTGATGCCAACATCACATATTGTTTTTCGGCACTTGCTTAACCCTGTCCTACATTTTGCACGGTGCATGGTATATACAGCCCCCCCCCCCACTTCTGCTCAAGGCATTTAGGCTCTTGTAGTTTCTGACCACAGAATTGCTCATCTTATTCAAATACGTTTAAAAGCATTTCTTGTTGCAGCTGCTAACTCTTTAGGCGAGGTTGTCAAATTTTGCTAACGCCTGCAGTTCCTCACGCAGATGTCATCTTGGCGATATTCTTCATTGACATGTTTTGGTAACCTTTTTAAATTTCTGTGCCCAATTCTTTGGATTTATAAAATTAATACACTGATTTATTCTTAACTGGTCCAGATGTGTGTGCCTATTTTTTATTCGTTGCCGTACTTTTTGTTAGCGCTGTATAGCCAAGTTTGTAGGCTAAGTACAATTGCTTCGCTTCGAGAGGACACCACTTTAGCTCCAATTTTAGCAACTGGTAGGCTGTAAAAATTTGCAGTCCATTCCTGCCCCCTTGCCATCCAAGGATTTGGTAATATTTATGGATCTTCAATAAAAAAATCAACAATAACTCAACGATTGCAGATGGGACTAAAATAAAGTTTGCTGCCTGGCTAGTGCCGCCTCCCTAGGCTGTAGCCTGGTTTGACCATATGTTCAGGCTGGACCTGGCTATATATCATCTCAAGTTTATATCTGCTAGGCAAAATTTATGCCACAAGCCACGGAATTTTGGGTTTCCGCAACGATGGAATTGATTTTGGCTAAAGTGTGCTTTAGCCCACTGCTTGGCCATAGTCAGATAAAAGAAAATACTGTCTGCAAACTCATAACAGTTCATGAACTAAATACATAGTGTGTATATGAACACATGTATATGCATATACGTACACATATGGGCAACACACTTGGGCTATAGTGACTTAAAAAAAAGATATTTCTTTTAGGTCCCGTACAGCAATGGACGGACCCAGTGATGTTTGTTTGGGTTCTGCAAAGGGCCAGCAGTAGCATAGTTTCGAGGAGCCCTCTACAGCAATGGCCAGACTCTGATGTTTTTTCGGGTCTTGAAAGAGGCTAGTGGTAGAATATTTTCGAGGAACCCCTTTGTTTTAATAGTTTGTTATTTTTACTTTAAACAGTTGTTCCATTTAAAAAAAATATTTGTTTTTCTTAAATCACTATTTTGTTTACGTTTCTGCATCTTGGGAAAATAATCTTAAAAATCAAGTGTACTTTTTCTATAGCTGAATCTCAGACCCTTTTGCATCACACGTGCACTGCCAAATGACAAAAATCAAACTAATGGAAACCAGAGATTATGAACCTAACAGAACAGAAGAGGTTGCAATCCCAGGGACTTTATAGTGAAAGAAAAGTGCCAACTCACCAGTTTGTTGACAATCGCCAAGAGGTAAGCTTAAAGTGATCAGACATCCTGCTTTTGGAGGGACAGTCTTGTTTTTTATCTGTATGTCCTGCTGTCCCCACAGAACCATAAAATGTCCCACTTTTCTATTCCTGTCCCGCCAAAGCCCTGATTTATGAAAAATAAATTAACATGAAAATGATTGTGTTATTTACAAAGTTTGTTAATTGTAATTAACACCAGTTTATTTTATTTATGAAAATTATTGTTTTATAAATATATATTTATACTAGTGATGTAACGAATATTCGGCCTAATTGGCTGTTTTGCCAAATATTGGGTAAGCCGAATATTCAGTTGGCCGAATACTGAATAGGTATTCAGCCGAATACTTGTGGCTGAATATTGCTACATATTCAGCTGAATAATTTAAGAAAAAAGAGAAAAATATTTAAAAAAAAATGCATTTACAAATAATACTGCTTAGTTATACTTCAATGAGTTAATCTCATATAATAAAATATCCCAATTCATCGAATTTTAAGCCGAATGAAACAATCTAATGCAATAATAATATACAGAAATGCAGACTTTTCTACTTATTGACACTACTTGACTTGATTTTTTAATTTCTTTATTGGGTAGGGGTAGAAGGAATTTTTTCAGATCCTTAATTACAAGCATAATTTTGGAAAGCTGCTAATTATGTTTTGCTCAGAGTCTGTAAAACCCAAAACATGATGCGATTATGTATAGTTACCAGATCAGGGGCATAGCCAGAAATTTTTCATGGGGGGGGGGGGGGGTTTACGACTACTGCAACTCGCATATATGCATACATGTGTGTGATAAGGGAGTGAACAATATACATTTTGTATGGCAAAAAATTCCTCATGGGGGGGGGGGGTATGACCCCCTAATCCCCCCCCCCCTTGGCTACACCCCTGTACCAGATTAATGACATTCAGCATAACATATTTATTAAACTATGAATATCTGAAAATACAAGGTCCGGCTATTAATTTCCAGGACTCATGGAATAACTCTGAAGAAAAAAAAAAGTTAAACGCATAGCCATTTAATATGATTCAAAGTAATCCCCATCAGCCGTAATGCAGGTCTGTGGTCGGCTGTACAAATTTCAGAAAGAAGTCTTAAAGTCCTCTTTTGGAATGCTCTTTAATAGTGACGTTACTGTTTTCTTGATGGCTTCAACATCCTGAAATCTTGTTCCCTTCAGTGAATTTTTCAGCTTAGGAAACAGGAAAAAGTCTGCGGGTGCTAGGCCTGGAGAGTATGGTGGATGCTGCATCTCAACGACACCATGCTGGACTAACAATCGTCTCACAGGCAACGCAATGTGTGGGCGGGCATTGTCATGTAGCAGCAGCCAACTCCCATTTCGTTGAAAATGAGGTCTCACTCTATGAATTCGTTTTCGAAGTCGGTCAAGAATTTCTGTGTAGAACTGTCCATTGATAGTCATGTTAGGAGGAAGAAATTCAATGATGAATGAGTCCATCACAATCGAAGAAAGTGATTAACATGACCTTGATTTTGGACTTTTCAAATCAAAATTTTTTCTGCCTTGGTGAACTTTGAGACCGCCATTTGGAGCTTTGATGCTTGGTTTCAGGGTCATATTGATAATACCAAGACTCGTCTCCCGTAGCTATCCTGTCCAGGAATGCAGGGTCAGCATCAGCGTTATCAATAAGTTCGCCACATGCGTCCAGTCTCAATTGCTTTTGCTCGTCCTTTAAATGGTGAGGAAAGAATCTGGAACAAATCTTGCATTTGCCTAGGTCTAGCGTCAAAATTCGCCGAACCATCTCTTTGTCCATGTTCAATTCGTTAGCGAGTACTCAAATAGTCAATCGACGATCACATTTCACCATATCACGAACTTTTTCAATTGCTTCCTGCATATGTATGGACAGCGGCCGACCTGTGTGTGGATCATCTTTAATGCTTTCTCGCCCGTCCCGAAAGCATTTAAACAATTCAAAAGTTTTTGAGCAGGATAATGCTTCCTCGCCGTAAACTTGTTTTAACATTTCGTAGGTTTCCACAGCTGTCTTGCCCAATTTGAAGCAAAATTTAATGTTAATTCCTTGCTCCATTTTCACTTCGACAACAGGAACTTAAGAGCTATGTTTTAATGCGCCTTTCTACGAGAACCACTTACTTCAGAATGGCACCGATTGCACTGCACATGTGCAAAAAAACACTCTTCAATATGCAATCATTAGCGCCATCTTCAGGCTTTTCGTTCTCCTACAGTTACGCCAGTCCTTTAAATTAATAGCCGGACCTTCTATAATTATGCTGCTATTAGTGTTTAACTTTGTTAAAGATATTTTATCATGACCAATATTTTTTTAGTCTTACAGATAATATACTGTTGTTTGTTTTTAAGTACCTACAAATAATATAAAATGAATTTTAATTAATCTTTATTTAGTATTTAATTACAAAATTGAAAAGCAATGTTTTATTTACAGTTAAAATGAAATTTTAAAAAATTCAATATTCAGCCTAAACTATGAGGCGAATATTTGGTACTCGGCCTGAGCTATTGGCCGAATATTCGGTGTTCGGCCAAATCACTATTCGTTACATCTCTAATTTATACATACCTATAATCAATGGATGGTGATTCTATAGTTAATGTTAGAAAGCAAACTATTTTGGAAAGTTATCTAAAAATTAACAATAAAATTATTTAAAAACTAAGTTTATAAGTTTATATGGTCTATGTTCCGTATCCGGTGCCCCTTGGTTCTGGCGACTACGTGAGCGATGTTCAACGTTAGTAAAGTACCCTGCCGATGGTTGTTTGACTGGCAACCATAAAGAAATGTGTAGAGCTTGGCGACGTTTTTTTTGGAGGAATGATAATGCATCAAATATTGTAAATTGGATAATTTAGAACTATTGAAAGATGCGAAATTTCTTGCACTTTCGGGCATGAGTAATAGTTGTTTTTTAATCTAGCTACTGTGTGACGTAAGCAGATGAATGTAACGAATTTGCTTGCTCAATTTGACGTCACTAAGCTGTTAATTTGCGTTTTGCGCATGCGTTATTGTTATTTTTCGTTTTTTCCTGTTCTTTCGTCTACTATTCTAATTTGCTTCAACTTCTACTAATGTTTTTTTTTGGGGTCTCGCAGAGGGGCCCGCATTAGCATATTTTCGATGGGGCCCTTTGGAGGCGGTGGCCGGACCCACTAATGTTTTTTTGGGGTTCTCGCAGAGGGGCCCGCGTTAGCATATTTTCGAGGGGGCCCCCTTGAGGCGGTGGCCGGACCCACTGATGTTTTTTTTGGGTCTCGCAGAGGGGCCCGCGTTAGCATATTTTCGAGGGAGCCCTTTTGAGGCGGTGGCCGGACCCACTGATGTTTTTTTTGGATCTCGCAGAGGGGCCCGCCCGGACCCACTGATGTTTTTTTTGGGCCTCGCAGAGGGGCCCGCGTTAGCATATTTTCGAGGGAGCCCTTTTGAGGCGGTGACCGGACACACAGATATTTTTTTTGGGTCTCGCAGAGGGGCCCGCGTTAGCATATTTTCGAGGGGGCCCTTTTGAGGCGGTGGCCGGACCCACTGATGTTTTTTTTTTGGGTCTCGCAGAGGGGCCCCCTTGAGACGGTGGCCGGACCCACTGATGTTTTTTTGGATCTCGCAGAGGGGCCCGCCCGGACCCACTGATTGTTTTTTTGGGTCTCGCAGAGGGGCCCGCCCGGACCCACTGATGTTTTTTTTGGATCTCGCAGAGGGGCCCGCATTAGCATATTTTCGGGGGGCCCCCCTTGAGGCGGTGGCCGGACCCACTGATGTTTTTTTTGGATCTCGCAGAGGTGCCCGTCCGGACACACTGATTGTTTTTTTGGGTCTTGCAGAGGGGCCCGCCCGGACCCACTGATGTTTTTTTTGGATCTCGCAGAGGGGCCCGCGCTAACATATTTTCGAGAGGGCCCTTTTGAGGCGTTGGCCGGACCCACTGATGTTTTTTTGGGTCTCGCAGAGGGGCCCGCGTTAGCATATTTTCGAGGGGGCCCTTTTGAGTCGGTGGCCGGACCCACTGATGTTTTTTTTGGGGGCTGTCGCAGAGGGGCGCGCGCCCCCTCCAAGAAAAATGTTTTAACACTACATAAATGGGGCTTTTACCAATATTTAGCAGGCTTTACACTAGATAAAATGAATATTCACAATTTGCGCACTCCTCCGAAAGAGTTTCTGGTTCCGCCCTTGGAGAACATATGTAAATCTGACGTCATAAACTTGAAAATCGTCTGGATTTTTTATCACATGTTGGTCTTCGTTTTTTAAAAAAATCAGAATTTGACTGGCAATTCTGAAAATTAAACGCGGTGCATTTGAAGTATAGAATTTTCATTTAGTGTTAATTGCATGAAGATTGAAGTTTGGTGTTCTTTGAATCCGAGTGGAATAAGTTTGCGTTGGATTTTCCTTGTGTTTTTGATTCTGTTTTACGGACCCTTTATCGTAAGTTAGTGAGCGTCTCGGGGAATTTCGTCTTTATTTCTTCTTGGGGAATTTCATCGTTGTAATGGATGTTCTCTGTCCTTCCATTAAAAAATGAGGTGGGAAAGGTGAGGTAAGTGCTTGTTTAATCTACTTTTTCTAATGTTTTGTTGTGGATTTGACTGTTTTATATAGTGTCATTTACTTAGAATTTGTGTTTCTTTGTAAAAATTTTAGTGGTATATACTTGTGTTTATTCGTCCCAAGAAGACGATAGCCGTTGGAGCTTGGCGGTCGCCAGGGTGGCTTGGCGCCAAGATCTGTAGCGCTCGCTACAGATCATGTGTGTTTACATGAGGGGCACCGTCTTGTATGATTTTACCGTTTATATAGTAGGCCTATTTTATTTGTATATTTTCTGTATTTTTTTCAACACTTTTTCTCATAAAAGTAGAAAGTCGGATTATGTGTAGAAAAACAAAAAAATTTGGGAGGGGAGGGGGTGTTCGGGCTTGATTTTTACCCCTCCGACTCCGATTTAGAAGTGTCCTGATTTTCTGTTCAGAAAAAATGGTCCCTTTAGGTAAGCTAAAGCACATTTTCACCTTGAATTCAATAAAATGTGTAAAAAGTATCTGCTACTCCCCATACAAAGAACGGGTGAGCAGCTGGTACAATATATAATAATAAAATAATAAAAATTAATGTTAGCTGATGCATTCTGTGTAGGAAAAGTATTTTTCAGTAAGAAAACTGAATAACAAAGATTGATATATTTGAGCAAGAAAAATTTATAAACTGAATTAAAAATCAGTACCGTATAAGATTTAATAGTAGAATTCATATTTTCTTCCATCAGATTCGCACCCGGCACGAAAACAAAAACAAAGCAGAAGCAGAAGGATGCCACAAAAAAGTGCACTTTTATACGTTTTAAATGTTCTTACGTCACTGATCAATATTTACTTTAGCAAGTTACAGAATATATATTATTTATTAAATATACATTTAATTTTCTACAAAAACTTACGTTCGTGTGATTTTATTTAATACTTAATTATCGTAAATATAATAAACTTTTATTAATTCATTAGATGTGGATTAAGAATTTTTTTAATATGAGTAGCCGTGAATGGGTGTAGCTTTTCGTCTGCTAAACACAAGCAAAATTTTCGTGTTTCTATTTCATTCCATCTCTGCAATATTTTTTTAATATACTTAACGTATTTGCCTAAAATTGATATCGTACAACGAAAATTATTTATACAGTTCTTAGCTTTTTAATATTAAGAGATTTATGATATGAAGAATCATTCGTTCATGCAGGAAACTATTAAATAAGGCTGGTATCTCTGTCAAGTCAACTTCAGGAAAACTATATGCTGACGTCAAAATGTTTATTAAACAGAAGGAAAATATGTGATAGCTCTGACATTTGGTTCCTTGAATTTTGAAGAAAGTTTTTTGGTATTGTTAAAATTTTTATGATTGAAATCAGTCTTCTAATCTTGCATTAAAAAGATTTGTGTTTTTAATTACGCTTAAATATTTCATATGGAAGACTTTAGCAATTATATATGTAGGAAATTGAAAGAATTTGTGTGTGTGTGTGTGAATTTTCATGTTGATTTCCTCCTGCATGAATTTGGCATTCTCACATTTACTTCACTGTTGTAATACAAAAACTATTTTTTGGATTTACGCAAATTCTTTTTAAAAAAATGGTGATTCTTTCTTTTTAACCCATCGATTGATGAATTGTTTACTTTAATATTTAGTAACATTTAAAGCACCATTTATAGTATTTTATTAAAAATAGCTAAAAATTTTGTAGACTAACATTTTAGACCAACTGTGGTGGTCATTCTCGTCTCAAATGATTTCGGTTACTGATCTGACAATGACCACAACAGGTGGTTGAAAGTGCTAGCCTTCGGAAATTTTTAGATATTTTTTAATGAAATAGTCCGTATTTATATTTTTTACATAGTCCGTAGCAATAGTCCGTATTTATATTTTCAATTGATAAATTACATATTACTACTATAAATAATAATATGCCAAAGTGTTTGCTTTTTAACAAAAGGCATACTTCTCAGCTTTTTTTTTTTTTTTTCAGATGCTCATCATTTTTGTGAAGTGCTCACGAACTATGCATTATTTCCATTAAGAAATAATATTTAATGAAGAAGCTGAAATATAAGTTGCTATGGATATCCAACTACAGTCTGCTGAGAGACCTGATATTGCTGAGGAAGGTGATAGTGTAATGGAACAGAAATCAGTTGGTTTATTTGATGTAGAAGATACTAAAATTATACCTCATGAAGGCTTAAAAGAAGACAAATTGGAAGAAAAAGCAGCGAACCCAAGTGAAGATGATAGCTTAAATAAGAATTTAAATGTTAGAGAAATTCATGAAACATCACCATTTAGGCAAGTTGTGAAAGGTTATCTAATCAACAAACTTAATAAAAAAGTTGGTTCATCACATATTTTATCAGGATTAACTGAAAAATTAGTGAAGAAACTTGAAGACAAAGATTATTGCCAGTCTGTTTCGGTCCATAATTCTGAGAGTGAATTAAGTTTATCCAGTCTAAGAATTAAGGATACGCCTACTGAAGTTATTAGCAGTTCAGTGTCTTGTGAGTTAAAGTCAGTTGTAGCCAATGATATAATTTTATCAGAAGGTTTAAATATTGAAGATGCAATAGAGTGTGTTGAAGAACCAAAGTCATCTGCCAGTGATTCTGATATTGGCATAAGCATACCACGCAAAGCTGAATTTCGTTCAAACAGTATTAGTCTTCCTTCTAGCCCAGCACATCGATTTACTAAAAGAGCTTCCAGTATCAGTTATTCATTAGAAGACACAGAATCACCCCAAAAACATTCATGCTCCTCTAATGCATCAGTTTTATCTGAAAATAATATTCATGAATCTGAAAATTCTAATGTTCAGGATGAAATTGAATTGCAAGACCTTAAAGGGGAAAGTTCCTATCCTAGTAATGAAGAAAGCACAAATTCAGAGTTTTCATACCCTCATAATATATATACAGGTGAAAAAGAAGATCTACCCAAATTTAAAACAGTCCTAATGTTACAAACTGTTTCATTGCTGCATAATTTAAAGAATTTATTTGCTTCATTATCTTTGTCTCATTACTTTTTAATGGCATCGGTTGTTATCCATAACATAGGCATAATTTCTCCCTATTTATCATTTATTTTTGATGGCTTGATTATTGCATATGTTTGTTATGCTTACATTTGTGTTCTAATCCAGAAACCATCTCTTAACAAAACATCAAGTTTTCCTTTTGTGGATCCTCATTTGGAAAATGCTTCAATTCAAGTCCAGAAAGTTAACAAGTCCGTAAAGGTAATTTACTTAATCTTTCACAAGAATTAAAAAATAAGACATAATGAGATTAAACATAAATCATTTATATCTATAAATATATATTTACTCATTGAATTAAAATAATATTTTTTGAGCAACTGATTGAGCACACGATTTTTGAATGGCTGTGCAGAGATTTGCAAAAACCACCAAAGTTTCTTTTTCTACTAAAAGAAGACCAATAGTTATAAATTTTTGAAAGACTATGTGGCAGTTTGCCAGACTCACTGAATTTTTTTTTTTCCTGGTTAAAAAAAAATTGCTACAATTACAACTCAACACTTGGTCATAGTTCTTTTAATGGTGGCAATGATATCATTTCAAATAATGACACTCATTGGACATTTATTCACAATGTTGTTTTTTTGAATATCCAAAAAAGTTATTGTGGTTTTCCAGTTATTTTAAGGTAGCTACTATTCTTTTTGTTCAAAGAATAGGAATTCAGCTAGTCTATTTTAACAGAGATAACACAGTGTTTACCTTGTATATCTAGTGGTTATACATATTTTTTGTTTAGTGAATTTTCAGTTGTACAAGAAATTTGAAATAAATGCTTTAGACCTTGTTAGTAACGTAAGACATTGAGTTATTTATAATTTTATATTAATCCCACTAAACAAATCTAAATACGAAGTCACAGTATTTATTTTTTAAATGTTTATAATTGTTACTAAAAGACTGTTATTAAAATCTTTTATGAAAAAATTTGCTGTATATACCACATGACTTCCTTGTTTGTCTGAATCATAAATATTTTTGGTGCATTTCATCTAAACTTATTTCATGTGAAAGAGATACAAATACTACAATAATATTAAGGTTTAGCGATTTTAGGCGAATATTTGAGATATTGCCAAGCTCGACTCAGTTTTCAAAACTTGTTTTTGGCACTTACTGTATTGGTCGAAATTTAACACGGCACTTGAAATTTTTCATAAAGATAATTTTGAAAAATACAATATTTCAGCCCTGAATTTAGCGTGAGTCAGGTTTTTTACCGGCAATGATCAGTCAAAAAACACCGTGTTGTATTTGGGCCAATAAGGTAATTTGGGAGATATTTTACCACATTGTCAAGCTTCAGATGGTTTGCAAAATTTTGGGCATAGCCGAAACAGTGATTGACCACAGACTTTTCCCGAATTGAAGGTATCCATAGTCTTTAATGTATCTTTAATGAAAATCTTTTGGGTGGCCCTGCAAATAAATTATCCAGTCAATTTCTGTCAAAACAAGAAGGGTAAATCATGCAAAGCACATAGATTATAAAATGTCTATGAACACAACAATATTTTGTGCCAAATTTGTCGATGTATTGTAAAATCTGACAAGATTTAGAGGTAATCTGAAAAAAAAAACCCTGTTTATCACTATCAGTTTAATTTTATTAATGGTCCAATGACAGTCATATCTCTCAGAAAAATTCTGCCAAAAGTTGCCAAGTTTAGCAAACTTTTAAAGATAAACTGCCAAATATGGCCAAAAAAAAAAAACAGTTTGCCAATATTTTCACTTTTACTTTGGGAAGCAAGACATTTCTAAAGTGAGAACAATAAAATACGGTGATTTTAATGGAAATTTTGAACATTTGTGTTTCATGCTGCAATTAACTAATTTATATGCAATTAAACTGATTAAAGTTTTTTCTATCTTTTAATTGAAGAGTAGAGTAACTTACATGGAGAGTGAGGAATTTTCAGTCTGCCAGTCTAAAATGAATGTTGAACACATTAAAGAATTAAAGCTATCAGTTTAATTGCATATAAATTAGTTAATTGCAGCATGAAACACAAATGTTCAAAATTTCCATTAAAATCACTGTATTTTATTGTTCTCACTTTAGAAATGTCTTGCTTCCCAAAGTAAAAGTGAAAATATTGGCAAACTGTTTTTTTTTTTTTGGCTATATTTGGCAGTTTATCTTTAAAAGTTTGCTAAACTTGGCAACTTTTGGCAGAATTTTTCTGAGAGATATGACTGTCATTGGACCATTAGCGAACTATATGGTAGGATGGTATTGTGCAGTATTCTGTATCTAAAACTGCCATTGGCTGTTACATACTGGAATTCTTTGAGGGCTTCCTTGTAGAAGAACTACAAATGCTAAAGACACTATGTTTGATGGAGAAATTCATTTTGTAATCTTCAAAAACGTATCAATTTTGTTTCATTTGAAATAAGTAAATATTTCTAAAATACTTTTTAATGAATGACTGCTCATAGAAAGTAATGAATTGAAATTCTTTTGAGTGGCCCTGTAAATAAACTATCTAGTAGATTGGAACCAAAAAGAAAGATGCACAACTAGATGTGAACAATCCTAAATATGAAATTTCAACTTTCTATGACAAATAGTTTTTAAGATATGCAAGTTACAAACAGACATAAAAAAACCAAGCCAAATTAGAATTGTGGTTGGTGATATGGATTATACATGCATATACTGTATATAAGCATCATACATGCAAAATATATTTTACACCTCTAGAAGCATGTTTCATGCATTAAAAATAAAAAATACTCCTTAAAATTTTAACTATACATATTTTCATGCTCTGAATTTTTAAGTAAGGTTTAACATATTTTTTTAAATGCACCACATTAGATGTAATAGCATAAGATGAGCTTTAAATAAAAAAACAGCTTTAAACTGCATGTTTTTTACCAATTAACTTCCGTTAGGTTTTTTCTTTTACTGGTTACTTTTATGCTTGTACTTCTTCTTAAATTTTTAACCACTACATTTATTCCTCTTATACTACATTCACTCCATCAAAATAAGTCTCTATTTTCACTCTTTGAAAAAATTCCTAGCAATATCTGCATACATGTGTATATTGCTAGACATTTAGCAAAAACTCTTCATAGTAAATTTAGAGATATTCAAAATTGATTTTTTCATCAAAATATACTTAATTTGGATTATTTCATGATCACTATACCTCCTTTGTACAGAGAAGTAAAAAGAGGACTTGATTTTTCTGTAGTTGTGATTTTAATATTTAAGTACAAATTTTATTTTTTCTCTTATATAGGGATCTGTAAAAATATTAAAAGGTGAATATGATCCAGAAATGACAAAATATCACTCTACAGATCTTGTAGACATTAGCATCGAAAACTGTTGCCTTAAATTACATTCCAAGAAAAAAAGTAAAGATGTTTCAGCTAAGACAGAGTCATTTAAGTTTTATGATCTGATTGGTGCATCTGTTTCTATAGTTCCTAAAGACTTGTCCAGAAGAAGGTGATACTTTTTATATTTATTATCCAATTGAATTTATTTTGATTACTTTTAGTATATTCCCCCCCCCCCCCCCCTAATTTGTTAAAACAGTTATATCTATTTCAGATTGCAGTTAATATTATTTTTAAGTTCTTGAAATCTAAAAGTTAGTGTCCATTACTTTTCTTCTAAGTGTGAGTGTTGTATGAATCAAAAAAATTTGCTTGGCAGCAGAAACTGGAGAATGACAGTGAGTCCTACAGATAATTTTTAAGTTTCAGAATGATCAAGAAAATTTACATTAGGATCATAGCCATAAATAAAGTTTGATTTGATCCTGGTGCTGCAGATTGATACAGAAAATTCTACTATTGAGAAAATTTGTAAGTTATTGGTCATATATATATATAACATTCAAATATTGAACTTTTTATTGAAATGTATTATTGACTAGCTAAATAACTGTTCTTTGTATGGAAGGTAACAGACATTTTTCTAACACACAATTGAAGTTTATTCAGTTTGATCAGAATATTTAAAACTGCCAAATTTTTTCACTCATAACATAACATTTGCATCACGATAGCGAAGCTGAACTTAAAAGGAATGAATTTCACTTTGTTTTGTTTAGAGTTTCATAAACTGCAGAGAAAATTGTTTAGGTATTAGTCCATTGACCATTCTGATTTTTTCTTCTTCTAACAGTGCAATGTAGCCCCACTAATGGATAAAAACAATATTTTAGTTGTCAATTTAAAAAACAAACAAACAAAAAAAGGCAACAAAAGGAAAATATACATAAAATTTTCAGCATTTTATTTTCTGCAGAAGATCTTTTGGCATTTGCTTTTAACTGCTGAGATGATAACTGTTTTTGAAGCTTTTTTCACTCTAAAAAATTGTACCATGTTTAAAACTGTGAAATAAAATACTTACAATCTTACTTGAAATTAGGAAAATTAAGATGCCCAGGTTACATTTAATAATTCTCGGTTCATATTGAAAAAACATTATGGTCAAAATAATTTCACAAATTCTTAGATTCTAATAAGAATCCAAGAAGTTATTTTGACCATAGTGTAACTTTTATGTCAAAGACTGTCAACTTAATTGGGTTTCTAATGCATTTGAAGCACATGGCATCAAATTGATGTCAATCTCTCAATAAAATAATAATTTAAACCTCAAAAAGAAAATACAAAGAAAATCATTTGGGTTGTATCGAAGCACACAGCTATTGGTTTAACATGAAACATCTATGCTAGTGAATATTTGTCCACTGCATGCCAATGATTTTGTATTGCGTCATTTCGGCTGATGTCCATGTCCCTCAGTTCGGTGGCAGATTCAACAGATGTATGAGTTGCATCTTCATTTGTTTTGTCCATTTGTATAAGTACAGTAGTGGCAGAGATGCTTACTCGTTTGCTGGCAGAGTTACAGGTGCTCTCGGAGTCAGCATTGTTTACAAAGTGTGCCTTGGCAGCTTTGAGATACTCTCAACACTGCCCCCCTCTTTCCAGTGAACATTGGGGTACTTGTGCATGGCTCATAACCCGGTCTTTCCATCGATATCCGTAATTTATATTTCTGGCTTTCTCTATCACAGGCTGAGGCCAACATATTGAATTTTTATAACTTTTTGTATACTTCCTGGTTATTTTTACCTATAAATATTGCCCAAATTACACTTAATTTTTGTTTGAATATTTTGTTTGAATCAGTCTAAATGAATTCTATAAACACTCAAAAGAATCACAGTGCTATCACGTTCTAGTCGTAAATGATACTGAATAGAAAGGAGTGAAAGCACCGGTTTTGATCATTCTTCATAATTCTCCTTCTCTACAACCCTGCCGTAAATGCAAGGTCATAACAGTGAGCTGACTATTAAAGCTAAATAATGACACTGGATTTATGTTTCTGACACTTACAGTTTTGAAATTATGAAGGTAAAATGATATGGACCTTTTTATTATGCTCTACTTTTCTGCCTTGTACTCATGTATCATTTTAAAGATGTTTCACTTCTAAAGATAAAACTCATATTATTCATTTTTCTAATCTATTTGGATATCGGAGAGGCTTTTTGGAGTTAAGTATAATGAAAATTACTAAAAATCAGGCAGAGCCTGACTATAACATTTTTATATCCAGGGCACTTTTAAAATTTTATGACCTTTATATATAGCTGGCTTAATTTTTATGCCATTATATATAGCTCTAAATACAACTTTTTTCCCTAATGTGCCTTCTTTATGTGTGCCTTGGACATGAGCCTTCAAGTATTTATGCAATAATTAGGGCCTGAAATCACAAATGAATTTCTGGAAATTTTAGATCTGTAATGATGACACATTTGAGCACTTATTGTAATCCTTATAAATAAAAACGAAATTCTGTTTGTTTGTTTGTTTGTGGATTTGATTCGTATACAAATCCACAAAAATGGACCAATCAGCCTGAAATTTTGCACAGATATGTAAAATAATATAGAATAAATCATAGTCCACTTTAAAACTTTGAAAGTCCACCCGTTCCCGGAATTTAAGAGATATTTTTATGTTCTCCACGCAGAAAGCTTTCCGTAATTGTAACCCCTATAGTGAAAAAAGTGTGAAATAAGGATCGTGGTTGCCATGTGTGGCAATTTTGCCTAATAAAATGTTTTAAATTCTCAAAGTAAAAATAAAAGAATAATAATGATTTTTTTTGTAAGTTTATATTTGTAAGATTATTATTTTTTTATTATAATATCGTGTGCATGGGAAATCAGAGCAGGAATGAAATGTTTTATACGCAAAACAATAAGATTAGAAGATTTCCGAGGCTACTAGGTAAATTTTTTTAGTTTGGCGAAAAAATAAAATGGCTCAAATGCCGATTTTGAGAAAGTGAGTTCTAGCGGTTTGCACAGATTTCGGCTTGGTGCAATTTATTGAGAGCTTAAGGAAATAGATTTTTGAAAACAAGTGCAAAGGTTTTATTAGAATACAGCGTTAAATTTTAATGATCCGTGAAGAAATAATGCAGTTATTAAGGGATTTCAAGCGATCTATCTCCAGAATTCTCACCAAATGAGTACATTGATTTAAGTTGGGGGAATTTCGCCAAATTTCAGAAAATTGAAATCTTCTCATTTAGTACATCGGAGTAACGATGAATAAAACACGTTATAGTTGATAATTTAAAAAAATTCGGCTGTATTAAGGGATTCCATTTTCAAATAAAAGCTTGCTTTACTTTTTCGTGGTCGAACCATTTCCCATATTGATTGCTGCTAAGTCAATGCTTCGAATGATTTCCTGAAAAAACGCTTGCAAAATGGCGTATCTTGGCACTTTGGGGAGGCTTAGATTTGAAACTGGATTTTATTTGAGACTGGGATATATAATGACACTGGTTATAGATAAAAATTAATGTTGGTATGTGTGTATGAGGTTGAAAAACTCCAGCAATGTTGAGCACTGTTGCACCATGAAATTTGGTTCACCTAAGTCTTTTATCATGGAGAAGCTTTTTATGCTATCCGTTTTCCTCTAACTTGTCACCAGGGGGCGCAGTAGAACGTCGAATTCTATTCCGTTTAGCCGTTTACTATGCGAATATTGTCCAACTGATTTCGATGAAATTTGGTACATGCGGATATTAGAACACGGAGAATATTTTTCACTATCCATTTTGCTGTAACTTGCCGCTAAATGGTGCCGCAACGCATCAACTTCTATACCGTTCGACTGATCGGCATAAAATTTTTTATACTTACACATTTGAGCATGAAGAATATATTCTAACTGTGTTCCTTTTGATATTACTCACCACTAGGTAGCACTGCAATGCATTATTATTTTAACTTGCTACTAGATGACGCTGCAGCAGGCCAAATTCTTGACCATTCAAATGGTCGCTATGAAAATCAGTATACACAGCTATTTGAACAATGAGAATATTTTGGCGTTATCCATTTTGCTATAACTCGCCACTTGACGGCACTGTAGCAAATCATTACTTTAATAAACCACTAGATCGCGCTGCAGTGTATCACTTCTTGATTGTGCAATTGATCACTATGAAAATAGGTATACATAGATATTTGAACACGGGGAAGAGTTTCGCGTTAGATGTCGCGTCAACACATGAATTTCAGGGCTGTCCAGCCGATCGTCCTGAAATTTCGTATTCATCGATATCTGAATGCGAAGAATATTTTCGCCGTATCCGTTTTGCTAAAACTCGCCAATAGATTGCGCTACGCCGCATGGCCTTCTGCACCGTACAAACGATTGCCTTGAAATTCGGTATGCATGGTTATTGGACACAATATAATGCGATATCCATTTTGCAATATCTCTTTATTACAATAAATAGTAATCAGCACAAATCGTAATATCAAAAAGTCCATTCATTCCCGTGCGAAGAACGGGTACTTCAGCTAGTATTACATAAACTAGCCTTCATGGCAGCCAGTTTCGCAGCCCTATACCTTCCTGTTCTATATACTCACTTGGCCAAATTATTGGACTCATTTCAATGAAAATCATGTTTCTTTGTTTTAGCAGTTTTGGTCATTAAATTTATTTAGATTAGGGTTCTTACAAATTATGGGTGTCATGATGAAAGCTGCTAGTGGCCATGGTGGCAATTCCAAGTACTAAGATTGCAGGTTGATTCCTACTTTAACGCCCCCACTCTTGGGGCGATTACGACTCCACTCCAAGGTGGCGATAACTAAACATATGCACACCATTAGGATTTTTTTTGTATTTATGTGGCAACCGTAATTTAGAATTAACATGGCAGTTTAGAAGAACATGAAGTACAGCATGACTTATTTATTTTGGGTTGCCAATTAATGTAGTTTTAATAATTGTCTTCAAATTCCTTAACTGGTACATTTATCGCTAATTTGTTCACTTTAGTTTTCATCTAATTCTTTTGGGAATGTTGAACTCGTGCATAACTTCCAGAGATCCATGACTGCGAAGGCCAAATTTCGGCAAAGTGTGTTTTAGGTTGTTGAGAGTGGAGGTGTTAAAGTAGGAATCAATTCCATTGCAAAATGTATGAAAAGACATAATTGGTGACATTTCCATTCATACAATTATTATAAAAATACTGTATTGGGTGATAAGGTGTTTTACAAATTCGTACAGAAATACTTCTTAATTGCAGCAGCTACAGGGTTAATGTGCCAAAGTTAGCAACTTGGTGTTTTATAGTACGGTTGCATTATTTAATTCATATCCTTGGTTACAGCAAGGGCTGTCGCCCAGAGAGATAAGAAACTAATGTAAAAGATCCTATTTTACTTTGTTCTCCCACCTCTTTAAAAGATCCTATTTACTTATGTTTTCCCACCCGAGAATAAAGAAACTAATGTAAAAGATCCGATTTTACTTCCATAAAATGGATGTATATGTTAGTCTTCTGACTAACCATCCCCACCGACAAGCCTACCCCCCGACAAACTTGCATTAATCTGCCACTGGGTTACAGTAGTTTAAAAGAAAAAGGAAATGGCTAAAATGTGCTTTTGTGTAGCCCACTGCATAGTGACTTTTTTTTTTTTTATGTGCGGTAAACGCTCCAAGTATTGTAAACTCGATATTTTAAAGCAGTGAAAAGATCCGAAAGATCTTAAATTTTTGTGTATATATTGTTGTTTTGTAATCTAGCTACTGCCTGACATACGTAACCAGTAACAAATATGCTTACTTCATTTGACATCATTGAATTATTAATTTGGATTTTTGTGCATGTCTTATTTTTTATGCTAATGTTTACATCTAGTTGTTGCCATTCACAGCATAGAAATGTTGCTGATTTTGATATTGCATATGTTAGTCTTTTATATAAGAAGATATTGAGGGTTTTTTCATTTCTGTAGCATTTCCTGTTTTTCCACTTACTTTTTATTTTCAACCCTATATTGCTATACAAAAAATACTTTTCATATGTATTTTACCTATCCTTAAAGTTTGGCCCATGAATTTTGGGGCACCCTGTACATTATGTGTGTGTGTGTATGTATGTATCACTGTTATATGAAAAAACAATTGATTTCATTTAATAATTATTTGGCAATTTTTCTTCAGTTATAGTGTTTTGAATGTGTACTGATAAAGTTATACTTGTTATAATTTTTAGGAATTGCTACTATATAAAACTCAAATTCTTCAATTTCATGTTTAGAGTTTGCTTTCATGAATATTTATGAAATACTTTTAATATTGTACATGAATGGGGTAGTTTTTAAAAATTGATTTTAATTATAAAACAAGTCAATTTAGTATATGAATTCTATATAATTTTATTTTAGGATATGGAATAAAAAATACCCTATCTGTATAATGTTTTCTTCAACATTCAAAGAACCCACTACCTCTGATGATAATACTGATCCAGATACACTTGCTACAGATTATTTATCAACATTCCATGATGAAGATATCAACACAGAAAGAAAATCTCTTTATTTTTTTGCACTGACTGACCGAGAGAAAGAAACATTGTTTTGGGCTATTTTAAGAAATACAGAAGACAGTAATAATGTCAAGCAAAATGAACAAACCTGTGATACTTCACCAAAAAGGGATTTCTCCAGCATGAGTTATACTTCTTTGGTACACAAATTTTGGTTTCTCTTTTCTCTCACTATTTATGATATGTCATTAAAACTCTTACATTTGTTACAGTCTGTTGCAAAAGTATATGACCACAACATATTTTTTCTATTTAGGTAATCTATATAAATAAAACAGAGTGTAAACTGTCCGTTAGTTAGTTTGTCTGTGTCTCGCCTAGCTTCTAGACGGATGGTCGTAGACCTGCCAAATTTTGTATGGAAATTCTCCAGGATGGGTCTCGACATACCTTGAAGCGATTTTTTTTCAAAATTCGAATTATTTTAGGATATATCGATAAAAAAAAATGTCACAATAGGCAAATTTTTGCTCTCGCCATTTCACAATTGTAACCCCGCTGTGGAAAAAGTGGGAATATAGCATATCTAGGTTGCCATAGAAAATAGGGACATATACTTTCAATATATAGCATTTTAGTGCTTTTTTAAAATCTGAAAGTGTTTCAGATTTTCTTACTTTTTTTTTCCCTTTCCGTTTTTTGATAAAGGCCAATATATCCAGAAGCTCTTTAGAATTAATATAGGATGGAAATAATTTATACCTTTTTGTAGGTTTTTATCATTAAACCCCATCTTATTTTTGTAACCAGGGGCAGCCCAACATGGTAAGCATCGCATTGGGGTGCCGGCTTCGAAGGGGCGTCACTTCGAACTTAAAAACTAAGTAGAGCATAAAAGGAGGTGTCTTTTTTATGTTAGAGGGGTCTCTACACTTACCCTAGGGCCGCTCCTGTTTGTAACCATCTTAATTTTAAATTCCATTCAGAATCTAAGAGATTTCAGTGCCAAGGAAGCCAGTGAGAAACAGGATTCTCTCCGAACAAGATGATGGTGAACCAACTGGTTGCTGGAGGCGGCTAGTTAAAGAAATATTTCAGTCAAAATAAAAATATTCTATGTTTAAGACATCAAGTTTTAAGTAAAATGCAGTAACTTAAATAATAGAAATTCATTCAGAAAAAAATAAAACAGTATAACAAAAAAGTGTCAAAAATGTACAAAAAGTGTACAAAATTATAAGACCACATGCAAAAAAAGACAGTTTTCTCAAATTTAGTAAGTTGCTTCACCATTTGTCTGTATAACTTGAAACACACGATTTGGCATAGAGTTAATGTTTTAAGGGGGGATTCAGGATATTATCCCATTTCTCCATAATCGCCTAATTTCTAATTCATATGTTGAATGATATTGTTTGTTATTTTCATATACTTGGCGAAACAAAAAAACCCATAAGTTTTGCATGGGTTTAGGTCAGGGCTTTGACCCAGCCAGGGTAAAACATCCATCTTTTCTCTTTTAAAATACTCTTTTATTGATTTAGATGCGTGGCAGGAAGCATTATCTTGTTGGAACTTCCATTTTGCACCTCCTAAAAGTGGTCCAAAGGGTATCAGACTTCGAAATAGCATCCGTTGGTAGCTGTCTGAGTTTATTTTCCCATCAACTCTTTGGCGATCATATTTTCCTGCATATGAAAAAGTGCCCCCACACGATAACAGAACCGCCTTCCATCTGCGTACTAAAGAACTCGCGAGGCTTTTTGCCTTAAATCATGCCAGTAGTAATTACTTCTGTCTCGACCATGTAAATTAAATTTTTTCTTGTCAGAAAACATGATATTTCTCCATGCACAGTTCAAAGATTTGACATTCTTTGCCTACTTGAGACGAGCTTCTTTGTGACATTTTAGTAGTCATGGTTTTCCATTTAATTTGCGATGAACAACATTAGCATTAGATTTCAAACTTGGCCACACGGTTCCATCAGATACCTTTTTAGTTATCTGTTGAGATATTTTACGAGTTGACTTCTTCTTCTTCTTTTTTTTTTTTTTCATAGCCAGTATGACAGTTTGTCTATTATCATGATCTGATAACTTCTTTTTACTACCAGATTGTTTTTTCGTTCCATACAATTCTTTTTTATTTAAAACATTGTGAATTGCAGTTTTAGAACAATTAAGAATCTTACTTATTTCACACTCAGATTTTCCTTTTCCTTTGTAGAACCACACTCTTTTCACTTCTGTTTCAGACAGCTTACTTCCACGAGGCATTTCACTAATAAATTAAAAGAATTAGATACAATTCAGAATTTATGCGTTTTATCCTTTTTTCAAAACTTCAGATTTTTTCTGGTTACAGTTAAGTCTAACTTAAAAACAAATCGTCTGCTTTTTTAATAACATAAAAGTGGTCTTATATTCATGAAACAGCAAGTTTAAGTAAAATCGTTTGGCATGAAACAACAATTATTCTAATTTTCTTTCCTTGAGCTAAAGAAACATTCTATAGTTACTTCTTTTCATACATTCACTTTTAAATGCAAACTAATATATTCTTTGTTGAAAAAAAGTAAAATTTTGAGTTGTCTTATACTTTTGTAACAGACTTTAATTGCTTTTCTAAAATTAATGTTGTAATGTTGCTGTACCCTGTATTAGAAATTTTACTACAATTTTAGTTTTTTTTATCAGCAGCTTGGAAAGCCATTGAAAATTATGGTGAAATAGTACTAGGGAAATTATTGATCTTCTTAAATGTTTTGCGAAAAATAGTGAAATATTACAGAAATAAAATAATCCTTAATTTAGTTGTTAATTTGAATGAAGATTTAATTTAACCATTAACTGTTCCTACAACTCCTCCTTGAAATTGAAAATTCATCATGAAATTTTAAATTATTAGAGTATCTTAATATATTAGATTTACCAATATATATGCATACTTTTTCCTTTGTAGTCTTAGATGTTAAAACTTTTTGAAATTGAAATACTTAAAATTATATTTTAAAACCTAACGTTTTATAGTTGCAGATGAATAGTGAAGATAGTTTGTCTCCTAGTAAAGAATTGGATGAAGATGAGAACTCCACAGTTGAGAAAACAACCACAGATTTAGAATTCGAAAATTACATGAATAAATTGTTTGAAAACTTTGAAAGAATGAATAGATTTACTTCTCGAGCAAGAAGTTTTGAGGATCTCTCTAATTTAAAAGAAGAAATCTCCAAACCTTCTGATACTTTTATATCCAAAGATGATTCCTTTTTGTCATCCATTTCTAGGAAATATTCAGTTGACTGGTTGAATGTAGTGCTGGGTCGGCTGTTCTATGATTTTTTAACTCAAAAGCATTGGTCTGAATATGTAAAAACCAAAATTCAAAGGAAACTTGATAAAATAGAGGTAATTTTCAAAAAAAAAAAAAAAAAGAAAAAAAGGTACAGTTTGTTTAATGAAATTTGCAGTTGGTTGTTTATTGTATATTGTATTTTTAAAAATAAGTATTTTTCATTTTACATAGTTTTCTGAACAGGGATCGAAAAATCTTAAAATTTTTACATGTCCTTTCGTGTATATTAATAAAAAAAAAACACATGCCCGATTAGAATCTGTACCTGCCCAAATATCTTTAATTGCATATTAACAAAAACAGTAACATATACTAAAGTTAAAATATTACACACATATCATTAAAAAATTACTTTTAGTTTAGTTTCAGGCAAGAGCACGCCCTTCCACAGGTCTTATTCCTTTTGTACTAAATAGCCAATGTACAATCACTGATGATGGATCTTTTGAGATTTTGAGTTAACACCATCAACGCTTATTCACATTAAATGATTCGTCATTTCAGATGGCACACTGCATTGCAATTGATATTTTATGCAATTCATTGCACTGCATACTCTCTCACAGGCAGATGCACAGATAGAAGCACTGAGCATTATTTCTATTAGAAGTAAAGTATTTGTTAATTTTGCCTGCTACTCTTTAGGTTATATTTACATGCCTGGTCAGGCATGTAAGTGGGAAAAATGCATGCCCGATATGAATTTTTACATGCCCTAGGCATGTTGGGCAATATAATTTTCGAGCCCTGTTGCAGAATAACCCTTTGATTCATTTCTTATAACCCCTAGAGTTACTATCTTTTAACTTATTATATGCACCATTAATGATTAAAAGTTATACTATCAGGTTAATTTTTTCTCATTCCAGTCTAAAATTATACTATTAGAAGTTTGTTTAAATCATTGCCAGTCATGCTTAGATTTTTATTTTAATAACAGTGCATCGAATTGATTTTAACACTCGTGAGTGCAGAGTCATATTAGATTTCATAGTCATTTTAGTGTCATTGGAGATAAAGCAATCTCAAAACCTTTCTCAAAGTTGCTAATTTTATTTATTACTAATGTTCAGGGTTTAAAAAAACTCAGTTGCCCAGGTGACTAGCTTTTTTTCCCCATTGATATAATTCAGTATATATGTCGTTCCTAAAAATTTTTGCTGGCTTCTAAAATTTTACAACTTTTTTTGACCCCTGCTCAAATTGTTAAATATGATGCTAATGCTGGAAAGTACTTTAATTTGAAATTCAATCTGTGAACTAGATCTTTTTCTAGATCATGAATATCCATTATGATGAGCAAAAGAATAATGAACCTTAGAGTGGTTAAATATTCTGATGGTTGTTTGAGGTTTGTGCATCCATACAAGCTAATATTTTATGTAAATTTATTTAAAAGGGAATTTACTTTTTACACAATTGTGCATTTGTCATTCTAATAAATGTCAGCACTAAACTCCCCCCCCCCCCCCCCAAAAAAAAAAAAAAAAAAACTGAATTTGTCTTTTAAAAAACAAATTGAGTATTTATATTATTTAAGTAGTTATTTTTCATGACATCTGGGTAACTAAAAATCAGCCAAATGCAAGAAAAAAAAAAAAAAAAAATGTAGTATATAGGGTGTTCATAAATTGTTGTAAACTATATGGTTCATGATTGTTGTAAACTATATAAAGTAAGAGATTGGGGGAAAAAAATCGTGCTGAATTTTATTTAGCTATAAAATATTTTGTAAAAGTTAATGCACATTAACATGAGAATCATTAGTTAGATTTAGAAATGTCATGTTTGTTTTTGATTTCACTTCGGATGATGTAAACATGTCTGATCTCACAAAACTGTTTTAACCATCTTTTAATTGATTTTTTCATTGGTGGAGGCTCATTAAATTCATTTCTAAATTCCCTCTTAATTGTTTTGAGACTTTATTTCTCATAACCAGAGATTGCACATTATTTTTATATTGCATGATATCATTTTGTCTTTAAACAGACAAGAGTGCCTGTTGCAATTTGCAAAACATATGTACAAATTTAAGTTTCTTGATCAAAGATCATATTCATTAGAATAATTTCCTTTGTAAAAGTACATTTTAATTTAATTTTGTTATTTGATAAACAATTTATAGCCAGCTTGTACTTTTTCTATTAAAAATTGGCAAGTTTTGCAGTTTATGTGAGGTATTTTTAATTTAAATATGAATTATATATTTTTTTAGATGCATTCATTGGCTGTTAGGTTTTTCAAAGCTGAACTTTTTATAATTGCCAAATTGCCGCATTCAAATTTAAATGAAAATTTAATTATTGATATTTAATTATTGCTAATAGGTAATTATACATCGTTGAGTTAAATAAAACTGAGAAACTGTCATATCTGTGCTTAGATTGAGGATTGAAAATTGTAGCATATTTAAAAATGGTTGTAAGTCATCTATTTTATTAGCATTCTTTTGTTACTATCATTATTTTTATTATTTGTAAAAATATATAGTACGAAATAAACTTACAACATGTTGATTGTTTAATATTTTTAGATGCCTTCATTCATTGAATCTCTGGAAGTGAGTGATATATTTATGGGAACTAGTTTGCCAGAAATACATACTGTCTCCAGTCCTGTTGTTGATATTAATGGTGTTTGGTTTGATTTTGATTTTAATTACTGTGGTTCATTTCAAATGACACTAAAAACAAAATTAAAAATCACAAAAGCTAAGCAGTTACCTGGATCCGAATCTGTTGATTCAGGAATTGATTCGAAACAAAGGTAATTACATTTTTGAAAAGCTATACAGTGATTATTTTTATGAAATATTTTTCTTTTTAGTTCTTTGATAAAGCTATAATTTCGAATGTATTTTGGTCAGTTTACAGTCTTTCTTAAAGCTGTAAACATTTTCAGGAATAATGTATGACTATTGACTAAATTGATTACTAAAAGTTATTATTAAAGAATCCTATTTTAAAAATGGTGTGTAATGCTTTGTATTTCTAGTAAATTATATGCATCCCAATAAATAAAAAAATATTGTTAATTTCTACATTAATTGCCAACAAAATATGAGAAATTTCTTGTTAATTTATGATTATTATTGATGACTTTAAAATCCCATATTTTAAATAATATTATTTGGATGCATATTTCCTCTATCACATAATTTCTTTTGCTAAAAGCTTTCCTTTCTCTATTTTATGCATTTTATTTCTCTTGATAAGCAGTTCTGTGATCATAGAGCAAATCCCGTATTAAAGTTGAAAATCATCTGTTAGTTATAGGTGTTGGAGCTTAATTAATCATCTTGTCCATTTTTAGAACTAAACATAAAGATTCATTTGGCATTTTTAACGTTTAAAAAAAAGTGTATATTTTAAGATAACTATTAAATACAAAATTGTTGATTTTTCTAAAGTTTAAGAACTTAATAGTTACAATGTTTTTTGTATTATAAAATATTTTTTAAGTGCTGGTAATTTCCTATCTAGTAGTGAATAGCGCACTGACACTTGTTTTTTTTTTCTTTCTACAAGATGACAGTCAATAAGTCTTAGTGACTGTCGCAAACCATTTTGTATATTGAACAAAGCAATCTTTAATAACTGCAGTTTGCAGACATATTAAAACTTCACAAACAAACAGATTAAAACTGCACTAATAAAATTCTGTAAAAAGGCCAAACTAACTAAAAAACTATTCAAAAATTCTGGATCAGTAATCTTCTTATTAAAAAACTTCAGTTGATTCGATAACTTGTTATATAGGCACTCAAAAATCCGAAGCCAGTTGTGTGTTTTTAATCCTCTAAGTGGCTGTGACATAAAATCCTGTCCACTACATTCCAGTTTTCACTGCAATGCATCTATAATTGAAATTATTTATGACATTTTAGGCATTATGTTTAGATATTAAAGCTTGTAAGTAATTTAGAAGCTTATTTTTAATAATTATAAATCTTCCTATTATTTTTCTTTATAACTTTTAAGTTGCATGAAAATATTACTGTGAAAATAGCTTTGCATTTTTTGCTGATTACCAAAATGCTGAGGGTATTCTAAGATTTCATTAGATCCTGCAACTCACTGCTTAGCCACGCAAAAATACTAAACTGTTGGGCTATAATTTAAGTAGAATGTTTCTATGTTCTACTATAAATATTCTATAAAAACATTTAAATTAACAAAATCATTCATCTCAAGTATTCCATTACCTTTCTTTCTTTCTTTCTTTTTTTGTTTGTCCAACTATCTTTTTAAATTTATCATTGCATTTCACTCATTCCAGAACACTCTTTTGCTCAAAAACAAACAATACCATACTAAATTCCATATTTTTAAAAATCATAAAACTTTCATTCCAAATTTTTATATCTACACTAAAAGAAATTGCAAGACATCAGAACAATCAAGAACATCAGAACAATCAAGACATCAGAACAATCAGAACATCAGAACAAAGATCAGACAATTGCAGAACTCAGTATGTCATACACTTCATCCACAGAACAAAAATAAGCATGGGAAATTTGACACTTAATCTGAATTATCAGCATACACACTTTTAATGTTTAAGCAAAAATAGTGGTAGGCACTTGCTGATTAGGCATTTGCGAATACAGCGGCTCAAAGGTATTGTCCATTCTTTTATGGGTGCATCCAACAGTAACCCCTATGAAGGGACGGACAAGTAAATACCCAAGACCAATCCAGGAATCGAATCCAGACCAAGTCATGATAGATTGTTTTTTTAGCCACTGCACCACCTGGGTCACAAACACTTTTAACTGCAAGAACACTCAACATTTATTAGATTGCCATACAAAAGCACATCATACCTCCAAAACACTTTCCTCTATACTTTACCTATGGCTATTTCCAAATTGACTTCAATCTCTTAAAATTGTACAACCTTGTTTATTAGTGAGGGAAAAGAAAGCTAAAACTTATATGTTTTAAGAATATGCCATTGTTTTTCCGTTATTACCTAATCTGTGTAACTTAAGGTAAGAATGTTTTAGAAAACATTTCATTGCTTCAGTATTAAGAATTTTAGCGGTTTCTTTCTTATAAAAATACCATAAAGAAATCCTTTGATTAAACAATTTTGAGTGTTTATCTTATTTTTGAAATAATTGTCACAAAGGGTTCAAAAAAAAAAATATTTAGGTTAGCTTCAAAATCAAAATTTAACAGTTGTGTTATAGTGTAAATTTATATTTTTGATTGATTGCCCTTTTTTTACCTTTCATGTATCATAGAGTAAATTACAAAACACTATAGGTATAAGTGTGTTGGTATAAATATTAGGTTGTAACGAAAGTTTCCTGCCACCATAAATATCGTCTGTGGCGGTCAACACGAACAATCTAAGTTCGCGTTGTCGTGCTTGCTCATATTTTATCAAACAATTTTTGGCATTTGAAAGAAAGAGACTCGCTTTAGAACACTGTGTTGTAAAATCTTAAAAAAAAATTGTTATCATTAAGTACAAGGTGTCTGAAATGGAACTATCACGCTACCAGATTCAAACCATCATTTACTTCCAGTTCTGTTACAAAAAGTCAACTATAGAATGTAAACAAATTATTTGTACAGCTTCAGGTACTACTGTTTTATCATATGACACTGTGACGGTTTGGCACTGAAAGTTAAAAACAAGGATTCAAGAAGCAGAGCGTTGTGACAGGTCGACTGATGTTGATGAGGGCCACCTGCGCGAACTTGTTGAAGAAGATCAGTATTCAACCACTCGAGAACTAGCTAAGGTATTAGACGTCAGTACATGCCTATTAGTCGTGCTATGCATTACATAAACTTGAGGCGCAAGCTCAATCGCAGGTGCCTCATGAGCTGACTCAAGCAGTATTGGCGGAAAACTTTCGTTACAACCTGATACTATCAGTGCATAATAAATAACGATTTTTATATATTCCCTTTAGTGTACCATTAGCTGCTTCTAGTGAATCAGATGAAGATGAAGACAGTGAAACCAAACTAACGTGAGTTTTTACCATTATATATGTTTTATATGCTTTAAATTGTAATATTCATTTAAATGTTTTGAAATTTTAAAATGTTATATGGAAACCTTAACATGCTGCAATATTTAAAAAAAATGCTGCTAAATAATATAGTTGAAATAAACTATTTTTACCTTTATAGAAATTATGAATCTGAAACATTATACTGCTGTGATATGTGTTGATTTCTGCATAATGCACAGCAAAACAAAATTGTCTTTCTTTAAGATAAATGACATGAAAAAAATATATCTATAAAAGAATATGATATGAATGAACATCTGGGTAATAGTTTTAGATCAAATTATTAGGTTTTCATAGAATTTTTCCTTTAAAAAAATTGTTTTATATATAATTTTCTGTGTGTACATTTTCATTTGCACTTTGCTTATCTCTCACAGAAGAGATATGTAAATTATTTCTTTGGAAACTCTTTGTACTGAACATTCTCTTTTTATGAATAGGTCAGCAAAGAAAAAGAGACTGATAAATAAAATTGAAAAATGGATATCTCACAAACATTTCCAAACTGTAGCTCAAAGCAGATTTGTTAAAAGATATGTTGGTGATTTATCCAATATGCCTCTTGCTCTTACTGTTGAACTAAATACTTTACATGGAATACTAACCATCAACATTCCTCCTGTACCCACTGATCGTGTTTGGTAAGTTTTTCAGTGTATTATTAATGTTATGAATTTCAAGAATTTCTTTTGTCTGTTACATATTAACATAAAAACGCATGTTGTGAGTCTCAATTTCCTCTTTCAGTTTATAATCATTTCTGATTTTCTAATGTTTAAAATATAAATTTTATTTGTCTCCATGGGAAAATTCATTTAATCCATTTAAGTATTCACATGAATTGTTACACACAGTGAAACAGTATACAGGGTGTAACCCCAAAAGTTTGTAACATGCTCTAATATTTTGTCTGTTAGAGATAAGTGGACAATGTAAATTGAAAAAATGTTCAAAATAAGGTAGGAGAAAAAGAATGTTCTAAGAAAAAGTTCGTCTTACTGTTTTTTAAAAAGTTACACTCTTTAAATTTTCATGCAACTCCCACGCAAAAAAATTTTGAATTAGCAAAATGTGCCCCATATACTAATGTGGTGATATACAAAACTCCAGCCTTTCATCATAAAACATCTCAGAGGTATGTTTAAACAAAGATGCCTCACCATGGCACAGTGGTTATGCCACTGAAAATGGCAGACGACCGAGGTATGAGGGTCCCGTGTTCGGGTCCCATTGCATGGCTGTCAATCTAACCAGTCAAGTTTTGGTAGGTTTTCTCCAAATGTAACGTGAATACATTAACGTGAAGCATCTATTTATCTTCATATCGCTGATACTTTTCATGATATAATTTGAAATTTTGTATATCACCTCATTAGTGTACAGCAGTGGCTCCAACCAACTGGGGGGTCGCAACCCCCAAGTGGGTCGCCATGCCTTTTCTCTGGGGTTGCCGCAGACCGATTTTGTAGGAAATGAATGGCAAAATATTTTCACATTTCTCTGCCATGAGACACGCTTTCTCCCTTTTCTGTTTGTAAAGTAAAATTCCTTTTCTCATTAGGGCACTTGTATCAAATCTACAAAAACTGACGCTGTAAAGTGTGTCTAGGAGTGTTAACCAATTTTGAAAACATGTGCACTAAGGCAGAAGTATCGGAAATAGAAATTGCAGTTAATTTAAGGTGAGAAACTATTAACCACCTTGAAGCTCTTAAATCTGAAATTCAAAGATATATCCCAGAGCTCACAATGAGCAAGAGGCGGCACTAGTGCAAAATCCACTTCACACATCTTTAGATGTCGCCGATCTTCCTGATGAAGCGCAGGACGAATTTTTGAATTTTCAAAAATGACTCCTCAGCACATGATTTATACCAAGAAAAATCATTAATTCAAAATTGGTGTGCTATGCATCACTCATATCCTATAATTTCTAAGCTTTCACTTCAAATGTTAGTGCCAAGATGTCCAAGATGCGGTTGGCTTTGACCAATATTCAGCAAAGGATAGCATAACTTGTCAGCCAAATACAACCTGTCATCCTAATAATAATCAGTACGGAATAAAAAGATAATCATTTTTAAATCCCAAGATATATTTTTTTCATTATTCATTTTTTTCAGTCTTATTGGTCAAACATGATTGATGGAAGTGGTGGTGGTGGTTGGGGGAGGGGGTCGCGATTAAAAACAGGTTGGGAAACACTGGTGTATAGGGTGCATTTTTCTAACTGGGATTTTTTTTCTATGGGGGGGAGGGGGGGGAATCATAATGTAAATTTCAAAAGTGTAACTTTTTAAAAATTTACGAGAGGAATTTTTTTTAACATGGTTGTTTTTTCTACCACATTTTAAATATTTTTTCAGTTCACATTTCTGACATATCACTAATAGATAACAAATTAAGCATGTTACCCACTTTTTGGAACGCTCTGTATAATCCGAGTTAAATTCTGCAGTAGTTGTTAGGTTTTATTTTTCTAATATACATTGTGATCAATTTAAATGCGTACCCATTTGTTTTTGTGTTATCCACATCTTTAATATATGTAGCAAGACTTTCAACATTACTTATTTAATATGTCTATATTTAATGTGTGGGTATCATTTTTCACATCCTAAATGCAAAAACTCATTTTTTAATCATAAATTTGAGCAAAAACAGTTATTAATTTTTAATCCGATTCTGCACAAATGATTTGAGTAATTGTCTGCTTTTTTTCAATGTTTTTATTTTATTTTATTTATTTTTTTTTTTTTTGTATCCAAAGATAGGGTTTTTGCAGAGAAGTCCTGCAAACATCGACGTATAAAACAAATCATAACTGAAGAAATCTTGTCAAAAATACCAACATTATTGTGAAGTGTGCCAAAAAATTTGACATATTTCACAGCATTGGTTATGAAATGGGGCCACAATTCATCAACTTGGTTCACATGAAATTGGGTCACAATTCGTCAACATGACATGTTCATGTTTGTATTCAAAATGGTGGTGGGTGTTTTCAACATATTTGTTGCAAGGAATGATAATGTAAAAAATTTGAATTCAATTTGTTTTTCAAAAGATAAATTATCACAGCATTGAGTACCATTGTGCATATCTATTTCTGTTTTACCTCACAAATAAGAGTTGTAACAGTCCAACAGCATTGGAAATTGTTTCCCATGCTTAAACAAGGTTTAAATAATTATACTTTAATATTAGTAAGAGACCGAAATGAAGTACTATAGTTGTTACATCTCTCTGATTTAAGGGTAATAATAATAATAAAAAAAAAAAAAAAAAAAAAAAAAAAAAAAAAAAAAAAACAACTTAATTTGGCACAACTTGTGGTTACTCTTTTAAATTGCCTGTTGGGAAGATATATGCCAGGGTGCAACTGATCCGCAATGATGTACAGAAAGTCCTTAGCATTCATGGTCTGTTCTACCATAACTATGGATCCCAGAGCTACCCATAAGAATGTCCCCCAAAGTATAATACCATCACCTCCAGCTTCTGTATAGCCTGCTGCACAAGAGGAGAGCAGCTGTTCTCCTGGTAGACAGTGTACCCTGACACCATCAACATGATGAAAGAGAAACCAGGATTCATCAGACCATGCAACTGTCTTCCACATATCTGTGTTTCTATCTCGATGTTTCCGTGGCCACTGTTGGCATAGTCGACAAAAAGATGCTTGGTAACCAGAGGCATACGAGTGAGACGTCTGATCTGCAGTCCCATATCTAACAGTGTCTGCTGAACTGTGTGTTCTGGAACACTTGTACTTGGACCTGCCCCGTCAAGAAAATTATTTGGCAAATTTAAATTGCGTAACGATCGAATCACTAATAAATTTTTCAGTAAATTTGTGAACAAAACATAATACAATTTTTATTTAGAATCTTTGAGGTAAAACCCAAAAATTTTAGTTTTTTTAATTAAATAAATACAGTTTAAAAAAAATATAAAGTGGATTAACAAATGCTATATGTTTTGTAGAGTTTCATCATTTAAAGCTTAATTTGTAATTTAGATGACCATGTAAATTGCTTTTAAACAGCAATAAATTTGTTTCTGTGTATTTTTCATTTCCTTAATTTACATCTTAATTGTTTAAATGAAACTGATACTTCCAATAATGAGTTTGAAAATTCTAATAATTCTAATAATGAGTCAGCATGAGACAAAAAATATTTGTTTAAATACATATAACATGTATAATTGAAATTAAATACATTGATTCTAACACTTCTTTCTAAATATGACTCACGAAAACCAACTTATGAAAAGACATTGCAGACTTCTAAATAAATAAATAAATAAATTGATTAACAAAATGCAATTATACAGAACCTATTTAATGCATTTTTAGCCCCTAGTATTCTTTAATGCACATATATGAAAAATCCAATGTTCAAAATCAGTAACCAAAAGATCAGCAATGTCCAAAATCTGTAATCTACAGATTGGAGATGTCTGAAATCTGTAACCTATTGAGCAAAAGATGTCAAAATGTGTAACCTATAGATCTGACAATTAAATGTTTTAATTAGTAATTTTCCAGAACACTTGCTGTCTTTTTATGTTTGTATACTCTACTCTAAGCTTATATACTATAATGCAAAAAAAAAAAAAAAAAAAAAAAAAAATTAAAGTGGAATTCCAAAATTTGGAAAATGGATTATAGTTAACATTTGGTGACCCACCTTTTTTTAGAATCACCCAAATGTACGAAAATATATGCTGTAATTTGAATTTTAACTCATATTATTTGAGTGTTTGTGAAGTGTTATTGAGTATGTCATTGTATTTCGGGTACAGTAAAACACTGACAGACATTCACCTTTTGTAACTTTTAAGTATGAGAAAGTTATTTACAAACTCGTAAAAATTCATTTAGATGGGGAAAAGGTGTAAGTTAGAAGTGTCCATTAATTTTATTTTTATACATGCAAATTTGTAAAAAGTAAAAAAAATGTAAATTATGTTTTATTGTACTCAAATTCTCCTACTCATTCCGAGTCTTTGGTCCATTATAATCTGCCATCTTTCAAATTTGCTTAGAAAACAGCTTTCCCATCACTCACAAATGTAAGTGCAAGAATGATTCCTTACCTTTTCCAGCAACAATTAAATAGCATTCCCACTTATTACATGCTCTCCATGCCATCCAGAGAAGTTCATTGAAAAATGGGGGGGGGGGGAAGTGATCATAATTAGAACATTTTCCTTTTTTTTTTCCTGCTACAACTGTAACAGTTGACTCAGGATTTTTGACAACAATATGCTGAATTTTTTGACAAAATATTTAATTAATGTGAAGTTATTTATTTCTCTTTGAGAATTTTAATTAATCCTAGCATAAATTTAGTATCTTATGTATAAAATAGCATTCGAATAAAACTTCAGATGCATACAATGATCACTTTAAATTTATGGATTATTAAAGTACATTTTCTGTCGCCCATATAGATTAATTTTTGTGATCATAGAAAATGGGAGAAATAGATGTAAAGAGCAAAATCACTGTAGTTTTGTGAAGTGATGACAAGAAGGTGTAACATTGTGTCTGGGTTAGTCTTTGATAAAATAAGTTGATACTTTTATTTCATTATGAAATGTTTAAAAATTTATATTACAGGAAGGTTTTAGAAACAAAAAATGGAATATGTAAACTTTGATAAATTTGTTGGCATACAGTGTTTTAATTTAAAATCATGATAATTATATAAATTAAATACAAGAAATAAATGCGGAACTATTATATAGGTAATACATTAGGAATAAAGTCATGGACTATGAGGTTAGCTTTTTCCTAAATTGACAGTTGACATTGTGTTTTAATATTAAATCGTGATAATTGTATAAAGTAAATTCAAGAAATAAATGCAGAACTATTATATAGGTAATACATTAGGAACAAAGTCATGGACTATAAGGTTAGCTTTTTCCAAAATTTAGATACTTGTTAACATAGTAATTATCATCAAGCAACTTAGTGAAAAATTTTGCTTTTTGGCCGTTTCTATATGCATTATTAAGTTTTTAATGTATTTAAAAGTTATCAATGCATCTTCCCTATAGATAATTTTATTTTCTTTTTTATGATAATTTTAGGTATGGTTTTCGGAAAGATCCTGTTTTATCTTTAAATGCTTATCCGAAAGTTGGAACTCGTGAAATTAACCTCTCTGCTATTGTACAAATGATTGAAAAGAAGCTAATTCAAGAATTCAAAGTAAGTTATTTTCAGATTTTTAAAGTATGTATTATAAAATTATTCACAGCGATAAACTTGTTTAAATTGCTGTACACTTTTTCATGATTTATCAATTTTCTGTAAAAATTTGAGTAACTACATATAGAACATATTGCCAATTAAGTAATCTCAAAATAAAAATGTAAAAAAAAAAAAAAAAATGCAGAAAATTCAAATGAATAGGTAATTTTAAGAGATTATTTTTGGGAAACAAAATATGGGTCGTGATTTTATTAAAATATAAAATAAACTTCAACATTCATTAAAATGCGTGAAAAAAAAAAGGGAGTTTTTCATAAAATTGTAAACTTTTAAGCTGAAATCGTAAAAATTGGCAAGTTATGAATAACTATAGTTAAACTGTCTTAAGGATTTTACTTTTCATGCTCACTTTACTTTTCATGGATTTTACTTTTCAGGCAATTGTGATAATGATGCAAATTGAGTTTTAAAACATGTAAATGGCACAAATAATAACAATAGTAGCTGCCTCCCTTTTTAAACTAGGTAGAGTTTGGAAATAGTTGTCTAAACCTTGCAAAAGTTGCATTTTCAAATAGTTGCTCTTTGCCCATTTTGCACTCAAAAAAGTCTCTGAAGTTCAATAATAGTTGTCATTTAGTCAGCAGTGGCAACTCTGTAACATTATTGCCGTTATTTCGAAAGAAAAAAATCAAGAGGATCGGTAACTAGCAGTGGGAAAAAAGGAATAACAGATGGTAAAGGTTAAAAATAGGAGGAGAAATAGCATTACTATGAAAAAAAAAGGAAAACCGGAGTCAATAAAAAAAAAAAAAAAAAAAAAAAAGGAAAAACAGGTGTGCTGCGGTCCTTCATGTAGACATGTGTGGTCTGCACAGTGCACACTCCTGTGAGTCACCTTCAAAATTACTAATATTTGCTGTTTTGGTGCAGAATTGTGCAGATATGGCCAAAACCATATCAAATGTTGCAAAGTGGCTCAGGCAAGTGGTTTTGTCTCAGTCAGTCACAAATGTCGTAGCCATAGCATTCCTGTACAGTAATACTAAGTGGTGTGAGTGGCCTGTGAGAATGAGAGGACAATATTGGTACAAGGATAGTTCAACCAAGTGTCTCCAGGGCGTTTGGGAGAAGTATATGCTTGAGAATCACTCTACTACTTAGACTAGGCATGCAAATGCAAGTTAAAGTTGCTCTACTTCTGGTCTCTCTCTGACATACCAAGAGTCCGATTATCAGAAAGAAGGGGGCAATAGCCCGGGCCCCCCAAATATCCCAATTATTTAGATTAGAAATTCATATACACTGAAATAATAATAATAATAATAATAAAAGAATTTCCACTATCTATTACATAATTGTCCATTACTGGATCAACTTGGAGATAATTTTTGGGTGTTAAATATGATTTGTTTGAAGTGCCCAAACTACAGTTATTTGAAATGCAATTTTTTTTGAGTACCTCTGTCTTGTGTTTTAAGTTTTAAAGAAGAAAAGAAATTGCAAATTTTTTGTCTGTCTAGGAAATTTTTGTAGCATGCCAAACTTGGCATGCATGCCATGTAATAGTCATCCCTGTCAAAACTAAATCTTTAAAATAAATTTATGTTAATAGAATTATCCATTTTAGAAGAATTTCTAAGTGGTTTACTGAGTTTATTTGTAGATATTGATAAAATATGTTTAACCCAGCTAGTTCTTTTAGTTCATATTTTATGCTTCCTTGCAATTTTTTTCTAAACTTTTTGATCTTTTTTTAATAAATCAATTCTAAATTTTTAAAAAGTAGTAAAATGATGTATTTTTCTTTTCTAGAAAGCAATTGTGATGCCAAACATGGATGATTTATTGATTCCAATTATGCATTCACCTATTTATGGATTCTGAAAAGTCTTATAAATAATCTATGCAATTTTTAAAATAAGCTTTAAATACTGTTGCAAACTGTGCCTTTCTTGTTGGTGTCAATTGCGCTCATGAGCTTTTTGTGGCGATCAAGTGTTTGTATATATTTGGAAATGTTATTTAAATGTCATGTGATAAATATTTAAATGTAAGAAAAATTTCAAACACTGTGATAAATTTATTGAATTATAACCAGTTCCTTCCAGTATGAGTTTTGTATTTCGTTTGTATATATTTTAGTATGCTTTATACTCTGGTCTGGTAGCTTTAAATTTGTATTATAAATTTGTATGTATTTGTGGTCTGCCTTTTTATTATTTCTTACACTATTTCAGTATAAATGATATTTATGGATGGTTGTGACTTAATATAATTGAAAATTGTTAGTTTTTCTAAATCACAAACTTTTATTTATTTACTTTTTTTTTGTGAAACTTTTGAGAATGGTATTTTCTCAGTGTAATCTTTTCATAACATTTTGTAAAATGAAGGGTTAGAGAATCACTGTAACATTTCTTGTATAATTACATATCTGCCAACTTATGCATTTCCTTGTGCACCTGGTTCTGTAAAGTATACAATTACTGTTGTACTTCTAGTAATTTTTAAAGTATATATGGGTGCCTTTTTTTTATAAAATTGCAGTAATTATTTTACATTGCTATTACTGTATAAATCATTTATCAGTATTTGTTGGCATTTTCTTACTGTTGAGCAATAAAGCTAATAAACGGAGCAATAAATCAAATCCTAGACTCGCTATGCTTGCTTTCCATATGAGGCATTCAACCCCTAATAATGCTTATTCATAAAAAAGGCATAATTTCAACAGACAAAACCCAAAGATTGAATCAGATAGAATGTTACCGAGCTACATATTGCTTGATTCTTGCATGTTCCTTGGAACATGCAAGAAAATTTAAACTTCACACTACTTTTAACTATGTAAAACCTTTGGAACACCTTGTGTGTTCCCCCATGGTGATTTTTCATAATTTGGTGACTTATTTATATGTATAGTTAATAATTAGTTCTAAGAAAACAGTACTTCATATGTTTTCTTTGATAAAAACTATGGAACAGCTAGAATAGCTTGCCACCAATCATGACTTTTCATTATTTGGCAATTTACACATGCTCATAACCGATAATTACTGCTCATGTAAGGTTACCGAGAAAACCATTATCCGTATATTCATACACATTCTTTGCAGATTGGCATATTTAGCATCACGAAATATAGCATCTCACCACATTGGCAAATATCCTAGCTATACTATAATTGCTATAACTGCATAGTTGATGCCGCCAAATATTTCTACTGGTAGCAAATACTCAAGCTGAACCTAACCGGCTTTATTATAATCTGTATTTTAATTATTTTTCATTTTCAAGATACTGGATGCTAACATTTTGGAACATGTGGTTTAGATTCACCCTGCTTGGAGAGATATCCCTTTGCCAGATCGTGCCTGTTGCCAAAATGGCACTTTTAAAATCTGTTACAATTAGTTATTCTGCTTTGAAAAAACGAATAATCGATAATTCGAAACTCCTGTTATCTAAGAGAACTTACTATTTGAAAATCGTCAACTTTTTGCAACACACTGTGACTTATTTATTTCACATACTTTTTAATTTGGCATAAAGTTGGTGTAATTCTACTCATGTTCATCAATTTCATTGGATTCTACATACATTCTACTTACATTGGAATTGCTTTGTTGCAAAGGCAGAAATGATTTTATGCTGGCAAAAATTGCCAAACCTGGCAACTATTTTGCTTATTTTTTCATTATTTTATTAATATCTTCTGAAATAATTCAAATTTTGAAATTTAAGTCACCTTATCGGCTTCCCCAGAATTTTCCGAATCTGTGCACACCTTCGTCGAAACTCAAATCCCCACAATTTCAGAGTAGATAGCAGAACAAGCTTTTAATAGCAGTGGCAGTGGCAGCGGCTGCTTCTTTTATTTAGAATAGAGAGATATTTATTGAAAACTACGTTTTGTGCAAACATTTTATTTTGAGAAATCTATCCAATGTTTTATTACAGATTATGCTGCCTCTTTTGTGTTTGTTGTTCATGTTTCCCAATTTTCTGCTGATAATTACGAAAATGATCTTATATTCATAGCTCTTTAAATTTCAGAGTTCTTTTTTTTAAATAATCGTACTTGGATAAATCCACAATGCATTTTTCTCTTAGAACTGAGTATAGAGAAATTTAAGCACTTTTATTTATTTTATACGAATCCGTTTGTTTTAAAATTATTTTTTTCAGTTTCTGTTTACCTTCAATTGTAATAAATTGTAAGTGCTTTGTGTTGGCAGATGTGTAGTTTTGAACTTAAAAAAAACTTTTAAACACTGTTAAACTTAATGTACTGTTATTTAGAGGGATACAAGAGTTTTTTGTTTCATCAGATAAATAATTTAAAATAACTCTCTTGATTTCTGGTTAAAATGTTTTGCTGTTACTTAGCCTGTGCTTGCATAAATTACTAAATAGTATATAAAAAAATATCTTTAATTTATCAGAATTATTATTGGTGGCCTACGGTTAAAATTAGTTGGGGTTGCTACAAGCAAATATTTGGTTATGTATGTATAAATATGATGAAATCACACAACAAAGAGTTTTCATTTATTCATAATCTAAATTTTTACAAGTTTGATCCTTGTATTTGATGAATTTATCATGCTTGTACATTAAAATGTGGACATGTTTTCACAGAGTAATAGAACCAGGGTTAACAAAAACAACCATCTCAGTTCTCTTGAATAGTTGACTTTATTATAATAATCTAATTATCGACTTTATCACCTTCAACAATGGAGTTCTCAGTGAGTAAATACAGCATATGTTCCCAGTGAGTAAATACAGCATACATTATATTTAATATTTATGTTCTTTATAGCTGCCTGTTCATAATTTTTAGATGATTTATTTATTTCAAAATCAATATCAACATGTATAAAAAAGACATTATACATCGCTTTTCATAAATCAAGAAAAAAAAATAAAAAAAAATCTGACTGCACTGCAAAAATACGCTCACACACTTAAAAAATCACTTCCTCCTAAGCAGAAAATTTCGCCAATAGCTACCGATTGCCAAAATTTCCCCGTACAGTTGTGTAGATCACCATTCGATGGCCCGAAGATCTGGGCCCGGAAGACAGCGCCAAATAAGCCGTTTGGAAGCCAAGTTAATTCTGCGTCAGTATGGCTTTTGTGCTCAATGCCAAATATGTCAAACCGGTGAATGGAGAAAAGATGCCAAATTCAGGGCAAGCCAGCCCATGGCCCATGTATGTTTTAGATAGGGGGAAAACCATATAACTATCACTTATTTAAGTGATTTTTTTAATGGATAGTATTAAAATAGAGTAAAATGCATGCATTTTTTCAATGAAAGTAAATTATTGAAAGACCTGTCTTACATAATAGGAAGATACTTTGACTTAGACGGTGGGGCCAGGCCCATCCGGCCCTTAATGACAAGCCGCCACTGCCTATAAAGTTATTTTTGTAACTATTTCATAAATGGAAATGTCACCAATTATGTCTTCTCATATATTTTGCAATGTCAGTACTTGGCATGGCCACCTTCAACTTTTATAATGAACCACAAAATTTGTAGCAACCCTAACCTAAATGAATTGAATGATATATATTGTTAAAATAAAGAAGCATGATTTTTGTTGAAATGAGTCCGATAATTTGACCAACACTGTATTACGTATAAAGAGCAGTAAGGTATGGGGCAGCAAAGCTGTGGCTGCCTTGGTGGCTAGTATTTAATATTTTTCTAATTTTTAAATCAAGCATACTAAGATGTTCATGGATTTTCTGTATATTGTGGGGTTTCTTGTTGATATTTATAATTCTACTAAATATTAGATGAACAGCAGAAACACTGCAAATTTTTTCATAAGTGATAGATGTAGAGATGATCCTGATTCCCCTGTGAAGGATGGGACTAGCTGACTAGCCTAATGGACTTTAGCTGAAAATTTTTTGGGGAAGTTATGTCTTAAAACCTATAATACAACCATGAAATGCTGGGCTACTCAGTTGATGCACAACATTGCTGAAGACCCATCCACATAAATTTAAGTCCTTTATTTATTTTCATAGGCAGGTCCGTTATTGCTGAGTGGCTAAAACACTGAACATGGTAGATGGCTGAAATGTGAAGGTCCTGGATTTGGGCCTACCACACTTCTGTTGATTCAACAGTCTGGGTTTTGGACTGTTTTCTTGTAATGAGAATACATGTTAGAATCCCTAAAAAGTTCTTCATCTAAGGCAACCCCTCAGTAGGCCTATAATATAACATACGTAAAATATTGATTGTCGTAGAATATTTTAACTATACATGGTTTTTAAGAATTTCTTAAAAGGAAAACTTTTGTATATCTCTTCTGGAACCTCACCCTCCCTTTTGTTCCATAGTAACATTTAGATTGGCATTTAAAACATTTTTTTTTCTTTATGTGTGTGTGTGAAAATGTTTTACATTAAATATAACAATTTTTCATAGCTGAAAACTTGAGTTTTTTTGACTGATTTTTTTTCGGTAAGATATAATTAATATTTATAAAAATATTAAAGGGGATGATTAAGCTATTGTAATTTGTGAATTGGCAGAGATGATAATCTGCAGATGAAACATAAAACTGTTTTACACATGTAACAAAAGTAAATTTTGTAATTTTTTCATTAAAGTGAAAAAGTGCTGCAGTGCAGTTCTGAAGTGCCTATACATGAGCCACGACTGATTATTATTATTATTATTGTTGTTGCATCACATACAAAAGTTCTTGTTTTTTTTTATACATAAATTAGATTTTGTTAAAGATTCTGTATGCATCAGTAGCAAAATGAGCATGTAATTACTTTTCTAATAGTGTGGTTAAATTTATATTTAAATTCTTAATAAAGGTGTTCTTCAAAATATTTAACTTGAAATAATCATATAATGGAGAAGAAAGTCCATTGAAGAATGTCCTTTAATGTAGAATGTAAAATCCACACTACCCAAAAATTCCTTTAGAAATGCTATTTTTTAAAGTTCTTAAAATTTCTATTGGTTTAAATGAAAATTTAAATTTCACTTTCATATTAAAACTAAGACATGTAAAAATTCTAACGCTGAAATAATTGATGCACTTCTCTGTTGTTAAAATTTATGCATAAAAAAAATGTACATAGATGTAAAACTCTTACGTTTGAGCTGAAGAAAAGCTCAAACTAGTTTATCACAGAAACTAAAGAGGAATCACCAAATAAACATATTTTAGGGGTGTAATGTGTAACAAAAAATACAAATTTATTTAAAGAACTTGCAATTTTACTTCAATTTTTTTATGTCATATGTATTGTACTTATTTTTTATTTCATGTCATGAGAAGATTGATCATGTGAAAATGTCTGATGAAATTGTAGTCCATGTTTTGGACTATTATGTGTTTCTATTTTTGATGATACTAATTATTGCAATAAACAAAGGAAATACTATTTTTGAAAGCTTTTTTATGTTATTTTTCATTGCAATATTGATAACCTATATTTTACCTTTTTCTTTTGATATATTCAAGATGAGTTAATAATGATGATTGACAGACAATGATAGTTTTTTTTTTCTAATTGGAGAATAAAGTAATTTTTATCTATATAGGTACATGTAAAAGTGATTAACTTCAGAATTAATTATTTTTTGTGTAATTAAAAAAAAAAAATAACTGCTGTGCTTGTGTTGACAGTTGCAGTTATGAAGTAGAATTAAATTACTATTAGAACTTAAACCTTTAAATATCTTGACAAAGATTTTGACTTGATCCGTTTTTATAATTCATATGTAAAAACTTTTCCTCACCCACTCTATTTTTCCTCCCTGAAACTTACAAAACAAACAAAAATAAGTTTTAGCAGCATTTGCTGAGTTGAAGAAAAAATAGGGGACTAATTGAGGGGGTGGGGGTTCTCAAGACCCCTTAATAATCCCTCTCCCTGCTTTCGTCTGCTGTCTGTTTTATGTACTGTCTTTTGTCTTGCTTTACTGTGAACATGATCTTAAAATTTTGTTGTCTGTGAAGTATTGCTTTTTTCAAATTCCTAGGTGGGCAGAATTTTTGCAAATGTGGAGGGAATCCATTTTAATCCATCTCATCAGAATTCAAAACCTTAAAAGATAATTGTGAACTTTGGTTTAACCTGTTTGCTCATATTGCTGAAAAGATGCAATGGGGGGGAGGAAAGATTCCCCTTCTGCACAAACATTACTTCCTGACCGGGGTTTTTGAGCCCTGTGCTATAACAAGACTAAAAAAAGAAAGTCACTTGTGTTTGAAATATTGTATTTATACGTATTTTAATATTCTATAGTATAGCTGTTTTGTTTTTAATGCTATATTATTTATTTGTCACAGCTCATTTTGATGCACTCCAGCATATGTAAAACCTGTATATTTATATATCTGACTAAACTTATTTCTGAATCAAATTTCCTAGATTTGTTTTTAGAAAATGAGAAAGAAAAGTCAAGTTACTTATGTTTTGATTTTATCTATAAACATATTGAACATATATTACACTTATGTATATTTAAAATTTTATATTAGCACGCAAATACATACGTATAATTTTGCAATCCTCTATTAAAGTGCTTTCTAATTCTTTTATGTTATGGGTTTCTGAACATTTTGTTTTCAAAATACCCTTTTTTTTTTCAAATGGTGATTCTTATTTGGTACTTACTATAATAATGTAAAAATGAAGTAATGAACAAATAGACCACTAAAAGTACAAAACACAGCACTTTATTTCATAGTATTTTAACATTTATTAAAAAAATGTCAACCATTGCAATTATTCTTTATATTTAAACACTGTGCCATGTACTCCATGGGTAGTTGTGTACCATCAGTTGAGATCCAGTGTACTAAACATTTTTCCAAATTGAGAAAAATCAAAAACTTTTACATAGGACATACTTTGATGTATGATCTTGCATAGATTTGTGCAGGAGTGCTACTGAATGCTTTTAAAACTGGGTCTGAAAGATGTACCTTCAAAAAAAATTTTTCTTTTAGTTAAAATTTTTCTTTTTTCTCTTCTACTGTAGATTCTTAAAAGTAGACATTCCTTTAGTTAAGGATTAGAAAATAGTCCTAGAATTAGAAAATAATCCTAAGACTTTTACAAAGACTCCATGTAGCATACTTTTTTAATTTTGATTGCAAGTGGGAAAACTCATCATATCAACCAGAAGTGATGGGTGGGGGTAAATAATTTAACTGCTCTTAAAAACATATGAAATAGAAAAAAAGATGCAGTAAATCATCAGTGTGTGAAAAAATATTTGTTCATTTTCTTTAAATCTGATTAACAGCAGTTTCAAATACTCAAAATGTATGCATGTGTATAAACTGTTTTTATATAATTATGTTAGTTTTATTCTATAAAAAAATATTTTGAACCAGTTTGTATTTTGCAAATTGGATTCAAATATTTTCCCATAAATAATTTGTACTTGTTTTTCCACAGTTGTATTCAAAATTATTTGATAACTGAATATGTTAGAAAAATGGTGTGTATGCTATCTTATTAATATTAATAGTGGTCAGTACTCCAACTGTTATGAACTGTTATTGGAAAATTTAAAACGAAGAAAAGGGTTTATTTTATCTTTATTTTTATACCTCAACCCCCCCCCCCCCAAAAAAAAAAAAAAATAAATTATATTTTCTTTTGAATGAAGTTAATATTATTTATTGTGCATCTGATGTAGCTTAAATGTGTCCACTGTCAAACTTTAGCATCTAAATTCCTTTCATATGCTGATAAACTGTTTCCAGTTTGAATAATTTGAAATTGGAAGGTGTGATCTCAGCTCTCTAGTTCCACTGTTGTTATATTATCACTCATCTCACTGAATCTAAACTATTAGTGTTATGCTGCACAAAATGAAGTACAAAATTTTACTGGCACCATTTCCAATTTTACTTAAGTATTTCAGATGGTGTTTTAATTTTTATTTAAAATGTCTTCTACAAAATGTTTTTTAATATATAAAAGCAAAAAAAAAAAAAAAAAAACTTTTAAACAAGAGGCATATTTCACAGATTTTGATAAGCTTTTGTGTTATAAATCTACAACATATGATACCTATTCGAGTATCTCCAGGGTGGTTATAATTTAACTTCCACTATAAATAGGGTTCTACAGCTAAAACGGATGAACGTATTGTAACCAAATTTGGTATATAGACTATACTTGAGATGCACTGAAAAAATTTCTTAGAATATTTTAGTTCAAACAGTGTCCACTAGGTGGCACTTTGCATGAAAAAAAAAACAAATTTAACAATGGAAATGAGTAATTCGAAAAGTACAAACAGTTCAGCATTTATTCAATAGTTCTTGAGCATTTATTAATTTAGGTCATTTTTTGAGACGATTTCATCATGCAAAAGGTCACCTAGTGGTTATGTTTTGAGCTAAACTTTTCAGAAAATTTCCTTGAGTGCATATTGTGCATTGTGAGTTCATATGCCAAATTTTATGGCAATCTGCACAGCTGTTTCAGTTCTAAAATGCTGTTATAGGAGAAGTTTAATTATAACTATCCTATTTTTTATGTAAAGTAGAACAAAAGCAATACATAATGAAATAAAGTGTATTATAATACCCCATTAAATTTTAGTCAATGTATTAATAGTTTTTCATTTGCATTGATTCTGGAGATCAATTATACATGAAAAAATTTTAGCGCTACATATTTCCCCACACCCCAAGTTTTTTTCTGGCTAAGGCCTTGTCATATGTGTATCATTCAAATGCTATTCAATCATTTATGGTTTTTTAATGTGCTGATCAATTTTCACAGAAAAAAGTGGGTGTAGCAATTGGAAAATTTTGAAATTTTTTTACTATAACCACAGCTGTGAGTTTTATTGTTTTAAATAATCTTGAACAATCATATTGAAACCTCATCTAGATTGATTGAACATAAGTGGCAAGAGGTCCATATGCTGTGAAGTTTTTTTTATGAGGACCTTATATATAATATATGATGTAACTATTGTGGCAGAGTTTGTGAATATCGCACAGTTTTTAATTTATGGCATCATGTGTTTGACTGCCATTAAAGAAGTCCTGGTTAGTTCAATTAATTCACTTGGCTAGTTCATTCAGTTAGCTTTCTAATGGAGAAATATAACTTACAGTGATGTTGGCAAAATTTTTTTTTTCTTTCCATGATAAAGTAATGGAAGAATGTTCTATATTAAAAGAAAAGGTGCTTAATTGTTTACACCATGGTGCAATAGTTTTTGTTCCTAGAAAACTAATGATGTAAGTGATAGCACTAACTCTGTTTCAGTTTATCAACAATTTTTATTACTTTTCTGTATTTTAGGTATTTATTGTATTTTGAAAATTGGAATTTCAATGTTTCCAGACATTTTAATTCTTAAACCTACTTGCAAAAAATTCTTGGGCAAGTGTATTTATTTATCAATGTAGATTTATCCCACAAAAATTTATGAAAAGATGTTAGGTACAAACAATGTCACCACTTTTTTAATCTACTCCATTAACTGTATCATTTCAGTTAGTAACAGAATAATAAATATTGGTTTTGATAATTTTGTGATTTGTTTTATTTTCACAAGGAAAAATCTTTCATGTGTTATCTAATGTTATATTTGGAGATCTTATAATGAGCCACAGATCTAGAGGATAGGCAGATAAGGAGTTTTGGGTTTCCCACTAGCCGAACCCCATAGGGTTTTGGCAATTTCTCACAAATTATTGGCGATAATTATACATGCAATATAGCGTAATGTGAGTGGAAAAAGTGAGAGAGCAGGTCTTTCATCGTCAGAATTTTATTTTATTTTTAAAATTATTTTGCACATCATTCAGTATTTGTTAAGAAATTTTGTGTAAAAATGTCTACTGTGGAGGGCCCTCTTTTGTTTAGACCCGAGGCTGCTGCCTCGATTGCCCTTCCCTAAATACGGTCTTGCTATCGGTTATTATCAGGTTGTAACGAAAGTTTTCCGCCAAATTTACTGGACGCAGCTCATGCGGCAACCAGCGATTTAACTTGTACGTCATAGTCCTTGTTTTTGAACTTTAGGTTCCAAACCTTTACAGTGTCATATGATACAACAGTAGTACCTAAAGCTGTACACATAATTCGTTGACGTTCTGTAGCTGACTTTTTGCAACTGAATTGGGTGTTTTTAACCCAGTTAGTTTCATTTGAGACACCTTGTACTTAATGATAACGATATATTTTTTACAGATTTCACTGCACAGTGTTCTAAAGTAAATCTCTTTTTTTCCAGATCCCAAAAAGATATGAGCAAACACGCTAACGCAAACTGTTTGTGCAGATCATATTTGCGGTGGCGGGAAACTTTCGTTACAACCTAATACATACCTAGAAGCTAGGTCCCGATTGAAGTCCTATATTTATAGTCCTATATTATTTTTATTGTTTAACTTGGGTTAAAACGCACTTAAAAAATACGTACTTTGGCTAAAATGTACTTTTTATACCAAAGCCAAAATAAAATTTGGCTTTTCTTAGCATGTTATTTCCTTTTTCTCGGGAATTTCAGTACGTTCAAAAACACTCGTTGTCATTTTCAGATTCTCTAGCGAGATAAATTGTGTATGAATGAAGGGAGCAATCTTTTATCTTTTTCCCCTACTAAGCAGGGCTGAGAAAAAAACCATGTTTTTTCTTTGTCATTCATCATGTAAACATAGGCGCCGCCAGCTATGGGCAAGTGTGAGCAAATGCCCACCCTTGCGTAAGGCAACTGCACATTACAAATATACATAAAAAATTGGAAATCCATTCATTAAAAAAAATTGATTCTAAGCAAACCATTAATTTTACTTAAATCTATTATATAAATGTGAAAGTTTGTCTGTTTGTTCGTCCGGGAACTCCTCCTACACCGTCAGACCAATCGGCTTGAAATTTTGCACATACACGTGAAACGACATAGAATAGGCCGTGGGCTACTTTAAAATTCTGGAAATCCAACCGTTCCCTAATTTTTAGCGATTTTTCGCTATTTTCAGGGTAGAAAGCTACTCAAGTGTCCGATTTCAGCACATTTGGGAGCATGCGCCGAGACGGTTGGTCATAGACCTACTGAATTTTGCATACGGCTTCACTAGATCAGATCCTAACACGCCTCGGAGCGATTTTTTCGAAATTCGAATTGGAAAATGTTTTATTTCATGTTTTGTCCGATTTTTCTCGCTTAATACGTAATAACGCCGGTAATTACACTCGCAAGAAAACGAAATTTACATCATCGGATAGAGGAGAAAATTTTCTTTTAAAAATTGTTTGCTCGGACTGTGTAACATAATTTGCAGATTTTTGGGAATTTTTCAAATAAAATTAAATTTGACGCTGACTTTCGTAAAATATTTTTTAAATTGCTGCATCTTGAATTCTATCCGTCATAACTTTTTTATATTTTGTCAAATGACGGAGCATACATTTCGCCCTCTTTTAAAAGAGAAACCAGAGGAAAATTTAAATTAGAAGATTTTTTACGAATTTTTAAGAAAAGAAGGATTTTTATTTCAACAGCAGTTGCTTAAAAATTTCGGTATGATATCCTGCGGTTTGGTTGTCTTGGTGACAGTAACAATGATTAAAATTGCCAGTTGAAAAAAATAAATAAAATTACTTTAAAATAACTGAGTTTTCGCATGAAATGTGCGTGATTTTGATGTCACGAGTTTAAAACCCCTTTCGAAACTCAACCAGAATAACGGACTCACAAGCAAAACATACGCCACACATGAAATAATTCTATATTTTATTTTACGTTGCCAGAAAAAGAATTGAATGCTGTTTTTTAACCAGTGAATTATCCAGCATTATTTTCAATTGAGATTTTAAACGGGACACGTTTTCGAATCGCAGGAAATATATTGCGGTGTTTAACAGGACCTGATTATGACCAACAGGTGGCCCCGGGCATTGATGAATTTGGGGGGCCCCCATCTATGAAATTTGTTTTATTTTTCATAAAGTTTTGTTATAAAAAAAGGAACAACATTTGAAATTGGGGGGCCATTTCGATCTGGGGGCCCTGGGTAAAGTCCCGATTTGACGTGCGATAATAGGGCCCTGGTGCTAAATACGCCAATCTGACAAGAATTATGCGTAAAAATTTATAGAGAGCTGATTTAGTGGCAACCATAAAGTGAAATGATTATCGTTTATGCTAATGCGTAGATTGCAAAGAATCACCAAAGGGTAAAAAAAAGACTACATTCATGGCAAATATCTAAACCGTTTCTTTAAATTAAGCATTAACGGTTGCAAAACGAAAATATATTGTATTGGTATCAGTAAAAGATAGTATAAGTTATAGTAAGTAGATATGCTAAGGCAATATTGACAAAGCACAATACACCGCATTAATAAATATTTCGTGAAACTAGGTCTTCTATTCATGTTTCAACAGCCGTATTACATCACAGCTAACTAAACATTAAGTAATTCTACGTCGCGTTAATATATCCCGCGGTAGTTTCAACAGAAAAGACTGCAACAGAACTTTCCATTTTCTTGGAGATTCTGTTGTGTCACAAGTAGTTATGATCACGTTTTGGGAAAATGTTCTTTTCTTGCCTTGCGAAGAGCGGGTACACAACTGTTTAATTATAAAATAAAACGGTTCTCCACATCATGTAGTATCTAAGGTATTAATGGCATAGCTTAAATCTAAAAAAGAGTATGATGTAGAAATGAGACGATTTGAAAATTAGGAATTTTCACTGCAAACCGTCACGCTTTTCTTTTCTAATCGCGAATGACACCGGCATAGTTTTTTGCGTCATAATATTAACAAGGGTCTCAGGTCAGTACTTATACTAACTTTACAAATAACTAATGAGTAACTTTACGCCAAGAGTCAAATCATTTTTCTTATTTTTAGATTCCAAATCACTGGAATCAATTCGAAGTATACATTTAAGAAAAAGTTTCGTCCTCTACCGTGCGGAGAACCGGCACACAGCTAGTATGTTATAGAGGAAAGATATACAAAATTGTTAATCTTAAAATAACATTTTGAAGAATATCTTTTGAAAAGGAATTTAAAAAATAGAGTAGAAAAAGTGAAATATAGTAACTAACGTAATAAAAATTGTAGCCTATCTGTGGCTCCAGTGTATCACGTACTTGTTCAAAACCTTTTTTATGAAGTGTCCCAAATCACCATGAACATCGATTCCGATCCATGATTCTCGATCCATGATTCTCGAACACCGATCCATGATTCTCGATGAACTCTTACCATGTAAGTCCAGATAATATCTGATCATTCATTGCTGATCGTATTCAGGACTTTACTAGAGTACTGAAAAATCTTTCTACTGTTATTTACTACCTGCAAATGCTAGAGCTATTTGCAAGCCTTTATACACTTTTTGAAGAAAAAAAAAAGTAAGAAAATCTGAAACACTTTCAGATTTTAAATACGCACCAAAGTGCTATATATTAAAAGTGTATCATGGTTTATGCGTTGTCCCTATTTTTCTTCCTTATTCCATTAACTTGGAGAGTGTATCATTATTCATGACTGTGCCGTATTTTTCTTCCTTGTTTCATAAAACCCATCTTTGGAATCGAAATCTATCTTGCACCACGTTGAAGGGGCGACAAAATCAGTAATGGTACCAAAGAAAAAAGCGCCAAAATTAAAGTTTACCGAGGGTGACGTAAACTTAGTTGCGGCTCTGCGCACACGCACATGTTGCTAGAAAAGTTTTCAGATGTTTTTATTTATTACTTCCTTGTACGTAGTATAAGGAAGTAATGTGATCCCGAAAAATTTTGGGGGCCAAATTTCGACAAAAAATCCGATTTTGACTACCTCTAAATTTAATTTTAAGAATTTTTTCGATGCATCTCATCGTAGGCTAGCATGCACGATCATATTAACGCGTCTGCAACTCATTTTGACCAGCGGCGAGTTTATTGTGGTCAGTTTTTCCATGCCGTCTGTACGTACGTACGTAGGTACGTACGTACGTACGTACGTACGTACGTACGTATGTATGTAACTCGCATATCTCAAAAACTATGGGTAGCAGAATGTTGAGATTTGATATTTAGGATTGCTCTATGATCTAGTTGTGCACCTCCCCTTTTGGTCGCAATCGAATGAATAGTTTATGTACAGGGCCGCACAAAAGATTCGAAATACATTACGCTCTATGGGCCGAAATTCATTAAACTCGCATATCTCAAAACCTATTAGGCGTAGAATGTCGAAACTTCATATTTTGGATAGTTGTAACATCTAGTTGTGCACCTCCCCGTTTGGTTGCATTCGATTGGATAGTTTATCTACAGCACCGCCCAAAACATTCGAAATACATTACGCTCAATGGGCCGAAATTCATTAAACTCGCATATCTCAAAAACTATGAGGCGTAGAATGTTGAAAATTTATATTTAGGATTGCTGTAACATCTAGTTGTGCAGCTCCCCTTTCGGTTTCATTCAACTGGATAGTTTATCTACAGAACCGCCTAAAAGATTCGAAATACATTACGCTCTATGGGCCGAAATTCATCAAAGCATTTTTTAGAGGTATTTCAAACGACTCAGAAGTGATATATGCTGTAAAGAGTTAGAAAATGAATTTCTCCTTTAAAAAAAGTGTCTTTATCATTTACAGTTCTGCTACAGGAACACTCAAAAGATTTCCAATACATTACGGTCAATGGCAATTTTAGGAGATTCATCCATTTCAAGCACAATACCGTTCCACCACATAAGTTAGGTAATGGTCCGACCACGGTCACGTGCCTCCCTCAAGAACTATGCCAAAAGTCGCCAGCTTGGCGACTTTTTTGTGTACCGATGTGCATATTTAACTCTCAAATCTCAAAAACTATTATGAAATTTCATATATAAGATTGTTGTAACATCTAGTTGTGCATCTCGATTTTTGGTTAAAATCTACTGGAGAGTTTATTTACAGGACCACCGAAAAGAATTTCAGTACTTTAATGTCTATGGACATCTTCAATATAATACAATTGTAGACAGTCATTGTTTGGTACATGCCCAAAATCTCGCCGTCTGTCCTCGACCTTGGCGAGTTTTGCCGAAATGTCGCCAAATTTGGCGATAGTCGGTCATTTGGTCCATGCCCAAAGTATCGCCATTTGTCATCGTTCTTGGCGAGTTTTGGCGAAACATCGGCAAATTTGGCGATAATCTGTCATTGTTGGTCCATGCTTAATATCTCGCCAAACTCGCCAAACTCTCGCCAAACTCTCGACATTGACGAGTTTCGCCAAAATATCGCCAAATTTGGCGCCAAAAATTATTTCCTATTTTGTATAACTCTAAAACTTTAACCCGTAGAATTTTGAACTTTTGTATTTAGAACTATATTATAATATCTAACGGTTTTCAATATCTTTTTTGACAGCAATCGACTGGGAATTTATTTACAGGGTGAGCCAAATGACTTTAAATACATTAAGGTGTATGGATGCATTCAATTCATTGAAAGTCTGTAGTCAATGACTACTTTGGCTATCCCCAAAATCTCGCAAACTATTTCAAGTTTGTCGGCTTTTGGTGAAATATCGCCAAATAAAGTGTCAGAAAGAAATCTTTCAAATTGAACTCAGCTTGGCGATATCGAAATGTTTGGCTAGAAATCGCTATATCTTACTATTATTGATATTTTATATCTTTCAAACAAATAAGTTTAGAGGAAGTGCGTAAAAAACATTTTTGATTTAATAGACGCGCAAGGAAGTCATGTGTTGGACACATCAGATTTTTATTTTTTTTTTCAATGCAGTGTTTATGTTTGCTATACAGAAGTTCATATCACAGAAGCAATACAGTATTTGCATGATATTTTTTGCTGAACGGATCATAACTAAATTTGATATATCGACTATACACAGCTGCGCTAAAGGAAATCTTTTTTAAGAGTTCAAAAAAATGTCCACTAAATGGCTGTTCGCATGGAAAAACAGCAAAATTAACAATTCAAATAACTAATTTGAAATGTATAAACAATTTCATCATTTATTCTATGGTTTTTGAGCACTTATTAATTAACTTGGATCATTTTATGAGCTGAATTCACAGTGCAAAGAGCCAAAGTTTATGGATTTTTTGACTAAACTTTCTGAAAATCTTTGAGCACATCTCGTGTACCGTCCATATGCCAAATAGGGTGACCATGAGCTCATCCACTTCAGCTGCAAAATGCCGTTCGCAAGGCAAGTTTAATTATAACCAAACTCTACATACATAGTAAATTTTGGCGCCCCTTCAGAAATGGCGCCCGGTGCGGTTGCCTCGTTCGCTCCACCCTAGGACCGGCTCTGAAGAGAATGACGAGTTTTTTGGGGTGACCCGCTCGTCTAGGGATTGAACTAGTTTGAAATTCGCATTCTTTGGGATAAATCAATAAAATTTGCATCGCATCTGTATGCAATGCACACAAGCGTGTCTCAGTCGAACATTTTGCCCACCCTTGCAAAAAATCCTGTCGGCGCCCATGGCTACACATACCAAAACCTATGCAGGTCATGAGACCGTGACCTATAATATACATACCTAATTTGAGCTCAATCGAATGTACCCTATAGACACTAGCGCACGTTCAGGAATTTCCATCCATTGGCAGTGTCGGATTTAGAGGTGTGGAGGTCCTGGGGCAACAGAGGAGTGGTGGCCCCTAAATATTTCGCTATTAAGTTAACAGTTTTTTCGACGAGTAGTGTGGCGAAGTGGATTCGCAGTTATTTCATAAAACATAGAGGTCCAGGGTTCGATTCCTGTGGAGGTAGATTTTAACAACACAAATAATAATATCTACTTCTTGTCTAGCTTAAGTGTCTTAATGTAATTTCGATATATTATATCTCTCAACCGATCGTGTTGAATTCCAGTAGCGTGCGAAATGTGTTCAAAGAAGCAAATGCCTTGCATCTGACTTCTTTCAGTATACACGTCGTGACGTTATTTTTCCAGCAACTTTTTCTTTCAGCGTGTAATATTATAGAACGTAATATTTTTTTACACGCACTCGGTAACAATTTGGTGGTAACTCGGTAACAACATGATACATTATTATTATTATTATTACTAGCTGGAACCTGCCGAATTCGACGGTTACTTTATTGACCGTGTTCCAAAAATAAAAGGGAACGATCAGGAATGTCACCGAGGTCTTGGACAAAGTGGACAGGAACAGTCGAAGAGCGACTCGGTCGTGACATGACGTGTGACAGAAAGTAAACTGAAAGTTTCGCGCCAGTTCTTACTTTAGCAACTGTAGAATGGCGGTGAAATGTTTGAAATCTTTAAAGTTTGTTTTTAACTATCTTTATTGAGTAAAAAAGAAGGATACATATTAAATGATGAATGAGGACGAATACAGTCACAAATTCTAATTGAGTATTTCGTTGAAGACGCCATTTTGGGGAAAGCCGTTCACCACGGAACGTCCAGGTGAATCCTCGTGAGTGATCTTGACTGCCACGGCATTCTTTAATCTAACCATTGAAAGAGCGAATTACCACATTCCATGAGAAAATACGGGTTCAGGTAAGTAAACGCCAGCAATATAAAGTGAAAATAGTTAAAAATGTCGGAATTCTGCAAGAGGCAAAAAACCTAATCTGCCAAAAGACGATCGCGCGCTCCGTGCTTTATTTACCTTTTCTCACGTTACCCTCGATGGTAAAGATCCAATATCTGAGGTAACAGAAAAATTAAAGAAATAAGATATAAAGCACCAAAATAAAGGCGTTTATAACTGCGATCAATGTGGTTAATACAACACAATGTATGTCTATGTAGAGAATATGAAAAACGCTCATTTTTAAATACGCAATAATGTGCTATATATTAAAAGCGTATCATAATGCATGATCCATCTCTATCTTTCTTCCTTTTTTCCATTAAGTTGAAAAGTGTATAATCATTCATGAACGTGCCGTATTTTTTTTTTCCATATTTCATTAAACACTACTTTGGAATCGAAATCTACATTAAAATCGCCGCCTACTAAAAAAAGTTTTACAATCTTCGCCAAGCACATATTTCTAATAATACTTCACTTTTATAAATACTGTTTTGAATGTGCATCATAATCCATGAGTGCGCTGGACAACACGATGCATGACTTCCTTGCAGGTCTATTAAAATCAAAAATATTTTCGGCCCACTTCATCTAAACTCATTTTGTTTCAAAAAGAGATGATATACTGCAGTAATAGTAAGATTTAGCGATTTCTAGTCAAATATTTCCGATATCGCCAAGTTGGGTTCAATTTGAAAGAATTCCTTCTGACACTTAATTTGGCGATATTTCACCAAAAGTTGATAAGCTTGAGCAGGCGCGTAGCCAGGAAAATTTTTCGGGGGGGGGGATATACACCTGAAAATTTTTTCGGGGGGGGATATGAACTTATATGTGTATAAATAGACGAAATTTCAATACTAATAAAAAATTTCGGGGGGGGGATATATCCCGATATCCCCCCCCCTGGCTACGCCCCTGAGCTTGAGATAGTTTACGAGATTTTGGGGATACCCAAAGTAGTCATTGACCACAGACTTTCAATGAATTGAATATATCCATACACCTTAATGTATTTAAGGTCATTTGGTTGACCCTATAAAAAATAACCCAGTCGACTGCAATCAAAAGAGATGCACAGTTAGATGTTACAATATTCTAAATACAAAATTTCAAAATTCTACGGGTAAAAGTTTTAGAGTTATGCAAAATACGAAATAATTTTTGGCGCCAAATTTGGCGACATTTCGGCAAAACTCTCCAAGGTCGACGACAAATGGCGAGATTTTGGGTATGGACCAATCAAAGACTGATTATCGCCAAGTTTGGCGATATTGCGCCAAAACTCGCCAAGGACGATGACAAATGGCGATAGTTCGGCAAAACTCGCCGAGGTCGATGAAAAATGGCGAGATTTTGGGCATGGACCAAGCAATGACTGACTACAGATGTAATTTATTGAAGATGTCGATAGACATTAATGTACTGAAATTCTTTTGGGTGGTCCTGTAAATAAACTCTCCAGTAGATTGGAACAAAAAATCGAGATGCACAACTACATGTTACAACAATCTTATATATGAAATTTCAAGATTCTACGACTAATACGTTAAATACATACACACGTTCCCCAAAATTTGTCAAACGTGGGGACTTTTGGCGTAATTCTTGAGAAAGGCACGTGACCGTTGTCGGACCATTACCTAACTATATGGTAGGACGGTACTGTGCTTGAAATGTATGAATGTCCCTAAAATTGCCATTGACCGTAATGCTTTATTTTTCTCAACTTCAACATTTATTAATCTAATTTATCTTAAACTAGCTGCGTGCCCGTTCTTCGCACGGTAGGAAACGAAATATTTCCTCACATGTGTAATTCGAATTAATTCCAGTGATGTGGAATCTAGAAAAAGCAAAATTATTTCACTCTTGACTTAAAATTTGCGTCATATATGTAATAACCTGAGATCATTGCAATGTAATGACACACACACACACACACAAAAAAAAAACTATGTCAGCGTCATTCGGTATCTCAGACATGCTGTCTTTTAGGTTCACGTTTTAGCGTTAAATACCTCAGACACTACATGAAATGGACATTTTTTTTTTAATTTTAAAAATACGTCACCCTCTATTGCAACCCTTTACAAAAAGAAAAGAGATAAGAGATAAGACTGCTCTATTTATAAAGGCTTTAAAATTGTTTTTCTCAGTTTAATTTTTCTTCTCGCAAATAAATCCAGTATTTATAAAAGGAAATCGAGCCAAGCAAAGAAATCGTCTGCTCGCGGGACCCGTTTTTATTTATTTTTTTCAACTGGCAATTTTAATCATTTACTGTATCCATGACAACCAAACCGCAAGATATCAAACCGAAACTCATAAGCAGGTGCTACTGAAATGAAAATCCTTCTTTACTTAAAAATTCGTAAAAATTCTCCTAATTTATATTTTCCCTCCGTGGGCGAATTGTGTGCTCCGTCTTTTGCCCAAATATAACAAAGTTATGACAGATAGAATTCAAGATGCAGCAGTTTTAAAAATATTTTACGAAAGTCAGCGTCAAATTTAATTTTATTCGAAAAATTCCCAAAAATCTGCAAATTATGTTACACAGTCCGAACAAACAGTTTTTAAAAGAAAATTTTCTCCTCTATACGATGATGTAAATATCGTTTTCTTGCGAGTGCAATTACCGGCGTTATTATGTATTACGCAAAAAAAATCGCTAAAAATCGGACAAAACATAAAATAAAACATTTTCTAATTCGAATTTCGAAAAAATCGCTTCGAGGTGTGTCGAGACCCGTCTTGGAGAATTTCCGTACAAAATTTGGTAGGTCTACGATCACCCGTTTCGGAGCTACGCGAGACACAGAGAGACAGACAGACAAACGGACAGTTTACACTCTGTTTTATTTATATAGATTACACGTAAAAGAAAAGGTTTTTATCTTTTTAATTTTTCTCTGCTCCAAAATTCATTTAATATATATATATATATTAAATTCACATTTTTTTCTTCTATTTGGTTCCTTATCAAAATTTTGTTTTCTTATTTCTGTTATAGTAACTGTAAAAATTGTAAAAAAAGAAAAATAACTGTTTAAAAAAATATTAATGGTTCTACCCAGTTCGTTGCCGGAATGGTGGCGTAGCAGGGTAGTAAAATCCATCCTTTGAGAGTAATATTTAAAGCCTTAAACTTGATAGGTAGGCTGCTCTCTCAGAGGTTATATTGACTGTAATGCGTTGGAAACTTTTGAGTGTTACTGAAGCAGAGTTATAAATGATACAGACACGTTATTCGATGGAGAAGCTCATTTTGTAACACTTAAAAGCAGGTATCACTTCTAAATCCTTTGAAATTGCCTAATACCCCTAACATACGCTTTAATGAATTTCTTCCCGTAAAGCGTAATGTATTTAAAATCTTTTGGGCTGCCCTGAAGATAAACTTTTCAGTCGGATGGGACCGAAAGGGGAAGTGCACAACTAGATGTTACAACAATCTATATAAATAAAATTAGACTTTTGTCTGTACATTTCTTGGAATTAAAAAAATTTGCGATTTCTATCCGTTTCAAGCACCTGGGAATCCGGTGCGACCCTCAGAAAAAAGTTTGTTTGTCTGTCGTTCTGTCATTCTGTCCGTGACTCTTTTTTTGTTTAAGCATCACGTAAAAACAACTGATGTGAATGATATGAAATTTGGTGTCATGATAGGTGGTCACTCAACTTAAAACATAGGCGTCGAATTTTAAAAAAATCTTGCTTAGATTTTCAGATTTTGCGAAAAGTTTCAAACTGTGTAAATTTGTGTTCGAGCATCACGTAAAAATGACTGAAGCGATTGAAATGAATTTTGGTATCATGATTGGTGGTCACTCAGCTTAAAACATTGTCCTCGAATTTAAAAAAAAATCTTGATTAGTTTTTGAGAGTTTGCGAAAATTGTTTCAAACTGCGTAAATTTGTGTTTGCACATCACGTAATAACTGCAAAGGTGAAAAAATGGTATTTGGTGACATGATAGGTGGTCACTATAAGCATCTAAAAAAAAAAAAAAAAAAAAAAAAAAAAAAATCGATCAGATTTTGGGATTTTGCGAAAATCGTTTCAAATTGAGTGAATTTTTGTTCACGCATTACGTAATAACGACTAAAACGAATGATATGAAATTTGGTCACATGATAGGTTAATCTATCAAGCAAGTGGTACTTGAGAATTGGCCGTCGGCCCAAGCTAGCAAGTATGTATACGTTTACTGTACGTACTAACACCACTCTATCGTATACATTTTGAGAATGAGAAAATAAGTAAGGTCTGGGGGCCCTGGGATCTTGGACTATAATCTAAGCGATCGCATTAGCGATTTTTAAATTTATGCACATAAATGAAATATGAAATACATTTGATTTAATTCTTTCTCATGCTTTTTAATTTGACGTGAAATTCCACATTTATTTTTGAAGAAAGGCTTTCTTCTGATTACTGATTGGTCGGGGAGAGTATGCGCATGGCCAAACTGCATCAAATGCATCTTCTAAGAATCTGCCGTTAGCTTCGTTAGCATTTTAAAATATATAGAATAGATATTATGAAAATAAATATATTACAGGAGTTTTTAAAATTCTTAAAGCTCCTGCAATTTCGCAGTTTTCCTTCGTATGTCTGACAAAAGACTTTTCAATTTCCTCGAAGCTGCACATGCACACTATGCTCTTACTCATCGCAAATGCGGGGAAACTAATGCTAGAATTTTGGCATGGCTCACTGGGATAAGTACAGGCTGTCCGGAAACCAGTTTCTCCTATGGGATTTTCCGTACGAGTAAATTTTCGCCGCTTCGCCGATTTGTCGCTTTTACCCAACGAATCACTGTTGCCAACTCTGCCGGAGAAATTATGCCTGAAATCAAAGCTAAAAGTATCCAGGAATGGATAACAATGGCCGCATTCGTAAATGTACCCCAGGATTCGTAACATACTTGAAAAGTGACAAAACGCACTAACTGTAGGAAAATCGTGTCTACACAAAAACCGTGCTCAAGCGAAATAGCACTCAAGTGCTAAAAAAGGCGCCAAAATACGGCTTTTTTTTTCTTCTTTTTCTCGGCTTGAAAACATTGGCTACATTCGTAAACGATAAACTCGTTGTACGAGTGCAACTTGTTTGGCGTTTACGAATGCGGCCATTGTTATCCATTCCTGGATACTTTTAGCTTTGATTTTAGGCATAATTTCTCCGGCAGAGTTGGCAACAGTGATTCGTTGGGTAAAAGCGACAAATCGGCGAAAATTTACTCGTACGGAAAAACGGAGCTTTCTGGACAGCCTGTACTTATCCCAGTGAGCCATGATTTTGACATATAAATTTCTCGTCCTATAGATGGCGCGCTCCGGACCAATCAGAACCCTCGGAATCGGACTTTCTTCATCACAGTGCGCCCTCTATAGGCTTTCAAATTTAGATGCCAAAATTGTGGCTTTCGACCACTGAAGCTTCCCCTCCACAGAATATACCTCCGTGGAAAATGCAACGAACTTTTGACCTCCTACATGATACTCGTCGTTTAATTTCAATTCATGCTTTCTTTTACAGCAAAATTTTTCAATCCTGTCGTTGGTAAGAAACCGGGGAGCATCAAATTCAAAATGTTGTTTAAAATTTGTAAAAAGTCCTCTAATTAATATTTTTTTGTTGTTTATCTTTGAATGTAGGCCTTAAGTGCGATTTATTACTTGACAAAATTAAAAGAAAAGATTCTGATTAATAGATTTCGGGATGCGAGAGTAAAAATCCGAAAATGATACGTAATCTTAAATTTTAATAAATGGCTATATTTCTCAATTGATCTGAAATAAGAGAATTTTCGGAATTGACAATATCGTTATGACGTCATTTTTCAACCTACACGTGACCCTCTACCAATGAACGGCAACAACAGAATATTCCTTTAATCTGATTGGTTCAAATTTATATTTCCCATCGATATCGTCCATTATTTCCTGTATGGCGTATTTTTTGCTCGGGATAATCTGTTATTACGATTGAGTTCCGAAAGGGGTTTGAAACTCGTCACATCAAAATGACGTAGGTCTATCTCACTTACGAAAACTCTGAGTTTTGTTTAAATGTAGTTTTATTTCTATTTTTCAACGGGCAATTCTATTCACTGCTACTGTTTCCAAGACAACCAGTGGCGGCTCGTGACCTGTTTCGCTGGTGGGGCCCGAAAAAATTAGTGCCAGTTCAAATCGGGAAAATACATATACATACAGAGCTGTGGCGGCTTGTTACCCATTTTAGTGCAGGGGGCTCTTTTTTTTTTTTTTTTCTTAAAGCTCGAATAGGTAAAGCATATGAATCGCTTTTGTAAACAGAGTGAATGCATAAAAACTTTTGAATAACAAGTTATGAAAGACGTATTGATTTCTCCTTTAAGTTTTCATTTAAAGACAGCAAATTTATTTTGCACCAAAAAACCTTTTCCTCCATTTTTCTTTCTCAAATAGGTACAATATCAAAATTTATTTATTTTTAATACAATATCAAAAAAGGATGATTTTCTTGAATATAATATTAAATTTAACAATTGCATGTGTACATGTTGAAAAACGAATTGGTCCGTAATGTTTCACCTCCAAATAGCAAACAATAAAAACAGGCCCGGACTGGCCAGGTCGGCTGGTCGGCGATCGCCGAGGGCCCCCGGCCCAAGGGGGCCCCGGTGAGGCATTCAAAAGTGGATATACAACTTTACAATAAGAGTAATTTGATTATTTATTTTCCAGCAATCTTACGCAGTGACGCAGCGGAGGATCCCAGAAACCCCGCGACGCAAGGGGCCCCAAATCTCTAAAATAGTTAAATTTGATTTTTAGGCGCGTAAGCCTAATTTTCAAGTAATACATATTCTAATATTCTATTCCCTCTAAATTCCTCAGTAAGAGGCAGGGCCTGATTTCCGGGAGGGCATTCGGGGCAAGCGCTCGGGCCCCTAAATTGTTCATTAAAAATTTGTAAATTTTGAAAAAGTTTTCGAAAGAGGGGGCCCCCAATGAAGCTTTTACCCAGGGCTCCCAAATCGGCAAATCGGCTCCTGAAGAGGCCCCTTTTAAATCTCTAGCCGAGGGCCCCCAAGAGAGCCAGTCCGGGCCTGAATAAAAACGAAAAAACAGTATTTTTTGCTTCACTCACTGAAAGCCTTGGTGCTTTACTGTACCATTCTAGTTGAAATGATCGTGTCCTTTTGCCATATTTTTGTCTAAGGACAAAATTTTTTGGTTGATAGGGTCCCAAGCGTTTTATTTCAAGCTTTTCTGCTATGTTTAATCTTCTGAAAGGAGTTTGAAATAAACTGTCAACAGAATTCATAGTCGTTAAATATAATTATAATTTGACGAAATATTTTAATATACGACCATTTCTCACTCAATTAATACTTTCCCTATATTTGAAAGCTAAAAATTAGTAAAATCAAGTCTGTTTTAAATGAGATAAATAAAAATTCCTAATTCTTAAAGATGATCAGCGATAAGAACAAAAATCCCAATCAGCACCTTTTTTTCCACCAAAAAAACAAAACTCGCCAAATAGAGCTGTTTCCATGGAAACACTTTTATTTCTCCTATCGGGCCAATGCTAAAGGGCCCTTAATTGGTGCTAAATTAACTGTGCTTTCGCATTCTTTTTTGTGATAACCAGCCAAATATGGTCATCTTTTGAGAAATGATCAATGGTACTAACACTACTCTGCTGTGCTTGGCGCAAATATATTAGGGCTTCATTTCTCTGGCCCCAGAGTGCTTCAATGGGGAATGTGTTGGAGATGCCGCGGCGCGGCCGTAGGATTTGAAACATGGCTCGCTTTACATAACTGGGTTAAGGGACAAAGCTGGTTTAAATAATGCTCCTTTAAATATTCCTTTTATCCATCTTAAATCAAAATGGAATAAAATACATGCAGACACCTTTATTAAAGTAAACTGATTTTAAAAGAATACAAATTCTGCATTATAATTAAAAAAGCTTTTGAAATATCAGGTGGGTCCAGGCCCCTCTGGCCCCTAATGACGAACCGCCACTAAAGACAACCAAACCGCAGGATATCATACCGAAATTTTTAAGCAACTGCTATTGAATTCAAAAGCCTTTTTTACTTCTTAAAAAAATCTCCTAATTTATATCTTCCTCCCGTTTTTTTTTTTTTTTTAAATAGGGCTAAGTGCATGCTCCGTCATTTAACAAAATATCAAAAAGTGATGATGGATGGAATTCAAGATGCAACAGTTTTCAAATTACCTTACGAAAATTTGCGTCAAAAGTAATTTTCTTAAAAAAAATGTCAAAAATTTGCAAATTAAGTTACACAGTTAAAACAAACTGTTTAAAAATTTTTTTTCCTCTATCCGATGAAGTAAATATTATTTTATTGCGAGTGTTATTACCGATGTTATTACGTATTATGCGAGAAAAAGCCAAAAATCGCATAAAACTGTCAAAAGTGCAGCGATTTTTTAGGTTGGCAAGAGTGAAGGAGTTAAACTAGGAATCAACGCTTTCTTGTACCATAAAGCACATCTTTGGAATCGAAATCTATCTTAAAATCGTCTACTGAAACTCTTACAATCTTCGCCAGGCATATTCCAACTATACTTCACCATTTTAAATACTGTCTGGAATGGGCATCATAATCCATGAATGTGCCGTGTTTTCCTTCCTTGTTCCATAAAACACTTCTTCGGAACTGAAATCTATATTAAAATCGCCTACTAAAACTGTTTAACAATTTTCGCCAGGCATAGTCAAACTATACTTCACCTTAATAAATACCATTTGGAAAGTATATCACGACCTATGAGTTCACTCTGCACTTGTCTTCTCTTCGATAAAACCCTTCTTAGGAATTGCAATCTGTATTAAAATCGCATCCTGAAACTATTTTACAATATTCGCAAGGCATTTTCTAACTACTCTGAATGTATTCATAATAAATTGTCGCGTTTTGGTACCAAATTTAGCAATCAGTTATCAAAAATCGCAAACCTTGTGTGACTTTCAACATTTTACTAACGCCTTCCCCTACCCACTCTGCATGGCAAACACATTTGAAAAGACCTTCACCGTGATAGTTCATATCTACAAAACCTGTCTGCAAGATCGTGTAGACAAATTTCTGGGATTGAGCGAAATAGCACCTTGCTTCCTAGTTAGTGCTAATAAAACATTTTTCAATTTGAATTTCGAAAATATCGCTCAGAGGTGTGTTGGGACCTGTCCTAGTGAAGCCTTATACAAAATTTGGTAGGTCTGCGACTACCGGTCTCGGCGGTACGCGATCGAAAGGCGCATGCATAAGAAGACCGGAGGTCACAAACCTGCACACACAGCCAGCCAGCCAGCTACAAACTTTGTTTACTCTCGGATTTTATTATATAAAATTATCCAGAGTTGACGTCATCACAATATTATCATTCATTAAAGCACAATATACCGCATTAATATACATTTCGTGAAAATAAAAGTGTTCTGTTCGTTTTCCCCAACAGTCATCTTAAAGTGTTTCTTTAATTTTTTCTTCTTTTTTTTTGAGATTCTGCTTTATCACTAGTAGTTATGATCATATTTTAGGAAAATGTTCTCTTTTTGCTTGCGAAGAGCGGGTACGCAGTTATTAATCTACTTACATAATACGCTAGCGTATGCGGGAAAAATTTCGATGATATTTCCACGCTGCGAACTACGCAACAGCTAGATGTAAACATTAGTGCAATAACAATAACGCATGTGCAAAAATCCAAATTAACCAACGACTTCTTGAAATTAACAGTTCAATGACGTCAAATGGAGCAAGCATATGCTACACAGTAGCTAGATTACCAAATAATAACGGATACACAAAAATACAAGATCTTTCTGATTTTTTCACAGCTTTAAAATATCGAATTTACAATACTTGGCTCATTAACCGCCCATCTATAAAAAGTATCGCCATGCATTGGGTTAAATTGGTTGGGGGCTAAAAGCACATTTTAGGTATTTGCTGTTGCGACATCGGCTTTTATGATGACACTCAAAATGTGTAGCAACCGTAACCTAAATAAATTTAATGACAAACAATGTTAAAACAAAGAAACATGATTTTCCTTGAAATGAGTCCAGAAATTTCGTCAACACTGCACTGAGTATAAAGAACAATAAGGTATAGGGCGGCGAAGCTGGCCGCCTCGGCAGCTAATGTTAGAAAATATATGGAGAGGTGTTTTAATGGCAACCATAATAAAAAATGTTTATCGTTTATGTTAACCCATTTATGCCTAGTGTCCCTTTTTTGGGACGGCATTATCGCTATTATTCGAGAACGTTATTTATTTTTCCTGCCCTTTATTCACGAGTATTGAACACCAACTCCACAAAATATTTTAACATTACGAAGTAGAATGTAGACAATTAAATTTTTATGCATACTGATCTTAAAAGAAATCACCCCTTGTGCAAAAAGTTGACATCAGAAATTTATCTATTATTCCAGGTACTAGCAAAAATCGAAGAAAGTCGCTAAAATATCTGGGCACAAATGGGTTAATGCATAAATTGCAAATAATCACCAAACAGTAGAAAAGGCACCACTGGGTTCAAATATCTAAGCTGCTTCTTTAAATTGAGCATTAAATTGAGAGAAACGAAGATGAATAATATTAATATAAGTAATAGATAGTATAAGTAGTAGGTAGTATTAGTAGATTTGTTGGGTTAATATGTGGATTAAAGCACACACTATTATAAAAAATCTGAATTTCACAGACAATATGAACCTGGTTTTCACGGGAGAATCTCCCTTGTTGGTGAATAAAGGATTTTTGCTGTTTTTTAACGGAAGTTCTGTTAAGAAACGAAAATTATCTGTGATTCTTCTGTCTAGTTCTAAAGGGCATTTTCCGTTCTCTTTCTGGCACCTGCCAGCAAGGGCGATTAAAGGGGGAGGGAGCGGAGGGGGCGACCGTCCCCACTGCCACCAGCTTGGACTTGTAATCCACCACTGCCTGCCAGCTCGGACTAACGAAATGTCTCCGAGTCACTTCCGCTCGTAATCAAAATAATACCACAAAGCTGATTTTAGCAATTTTGAATGCAAGATGTTCGTCGCTCATTCTGGCTGCAGTTCAAGTCGGAGTTAAGATCCCTTAAACGTACAAAAATATCGTTCGCATTACGCATGTAACAGACGACTGCAGATAATTGGAGTATAGTGTTTTACTGAATGCAAAGTCCTTTTGCTGTGGGTGCTACGTTAATGCTGTGGACACGGCTAAGTTTACATCTCGGTGTATTCGTTTGTGATAATTATATTTTATATCCGAATACCAAATGCATCTTTTTCATATTCAGAGTTGTGAAATAAATTCAAACTAGATATGGAAGGGATGCCTTCGGTAAGATTTTGCTTTAATGGACATAGTTTCTTACGATTGGATTATAAAAATCTCGTAGCGGTTGTAAAACAAATGAAGTTATGTTATATCTCCAGTCAAAGAAGTGAGAAAGCATTATTTTACCTTTTTCATGTAAATGAATTTGGTTGCTTTAATTATATCTCACAGCTGGTTTAACCATGATTGCATTTCTGTATTCTGACTGTATTGTGAATTCGTTTTATGGCTAAAGACTATAGTGAAATTATATTCTATTTATTAAAAAAACTAGCTGCTACCCGCGACTTCGCCCGCGTCGGCTTTAGAGTTAGGTCCCAAAAGAAATGAAGCATGTGTGAATAACACATATGTTTGCGACAAAAGAAACTACATTTAAATATTATTTGCTTTTTACTTATTTTATATGAAGTATAATGCGTGGTAGTATACTTCATTTAAAATAAGAGTGTAAGCAGAGTTACTAAATTTAGATTTTTTTCAGGCATTTGGCGAATACATTTACGACAGTATTTGCTAACTGTTTTTGTTGTTCTTGTGAAAGAAATATTTATGCTATAGCATGAATTTTAGCCTACGTTAATCAGGAATAGTGCAGCTTTTTCTTAGCGAAAAAGTTTTAGAATCGGTTCTATAGTTACAGAGATACCCAGAGAGCGTAATGTATTATAATTATTTTGAGTGTTCCTGTAAAGGAACTATTTGCGCTACATGCATGAATTTTAGCCTATAATACTCAAGAATAGTGTAGCTTACTATCAGTGAAAAAAGTTTTGGAATCGGTTCAGTACTTACAGAGATACACATAGAGTGTAATGTAATTCTTATGAGTATCCCTCTAAAATAACTATTTGTGATATATGCATAAAAGGTAGCCTATAACACTCAGGGTCCCACCAGTGTCTAAGAAGTTCTACTCTCAAAACTGGAAGGCTGAAAGTGCCAGGTTCAACCCCTGGTCGAGCCTGTCGACCTAGTCGCTCGCAGTTTTTCGCGGTTTTCTCCAAAACCTCGCGTAAATACGGGCTAGGATCCCTTAGAAAGTTCCCCACAGAGGAATAACCCATATAGGCCTAGGACCCTAGTGCAGTCAATCGGTCTTAATCCACAAACAAACAAACAATAATACTCAGGAATAGTGTAACTAAGTTTTAGAATCGGTTTAGTGGCTATAAAATTTCCATCGAGCGCAATACATTAGAATTATTTTGAATGTTTTTGTAAAAGAATTATTTATGCTATATGCTTGAAAGGTTGCCTGTATGTTAATCCAGGGCATAAGCTATCTTCATTACGAATTTTTCCAAATCCGTTCAGCAATTTGTGTGTGATTCAGTCAAAAACATCTAAACACACAAACGTACACATTTTTTAATGACTATGCCATTTTATCTCTCAATACCCTTATTGAAAAATGTGTCCCAAAAATGCGACATAATAAAGCGACATAAAAAAGCGACATAATTTTACATGTATTTAAATACTATTAGTTGACAACAGCTTTAATATCGAGATTAAAGCAATCTTTAGTCTCGATATTGTTACACTATTTCGTAAGCTATAGAATATGCTCCACATGTATTTTTTACATATATTCAAATATTATTAGTTCACAACAGCTTTAATGTATTGTTACAATATTTCGTAAGCTGTAGAATATGCACCACATGTATTTTTCTATAAATAGGTTACACTCATAAAAATTTCAACATAGGGTTACCAGGCGAAATACGCGAAAGATGAGCGATAAAATGCCAAGTTAATTAATATAGTTTTAATATGGCAATAATAAAACTAAAAAATTAGGGGGGGTTCAGGGAGATCTCCCCCTGACGAGGCTCGAACAGCCGAGTTTTTATATTATTGGTAGGATTTGGAAATTTATGAAGTTTAAGAAACACATTTGGTCTTTTCTTTCTAATGCTTTTTAATTTGGCGTAAAATCAACATAATTTCCATACCATTTCATGTTTTTCAAGTGCATGTTTATCTGAAAATAGAATTTCAGCTTTATTTCAAAAGCATAAATCATTTTGTGCGGGCGATAAAACGGTTTTTAATTAATAATTAGAAAAGTATTTAAAATTTCAACATTCTGAGCCTCAGGTGCACAGTCATGGGCTTCTATGCTCAAATTTTCAAAGCTCTGCTTTCTGTAGATTTGTCTGGAGAACATTCATTTTTATTATTATTGATAGATAGATTTGGCATAAAACTGGCATAATTTCCGTGGAATTTAATGTTTTTCAGATGCACGCACGCGCTTCTTTATTGAAGCAATAGCATTCTTGTTAGTTCAAAACATGAATCATTTAATTGATACGGGCGAAACTCGCCAAGCATGGCAACGTAAAAACGGTTTTTAATTAATAATTAAAAAAGTAATTAAAAATCTAAAATTCTAATTAGCCTATAACCAACTCCAGGGTCCCCTCTATATCTAAACCAAGATGCATCCTAATCGATTCAGCGGTTTAGGCGTGAAAGCGTCATAAACAAACAAACAAACAAACAAACAAACAAACAAACTCACTTTCGCATTTATAATATTAGTTAGGATTTGCAAATAGATATTTCATGTATGAGTTGACGAGGAATTTTGTTTAAAAATGCTTTTATTATCAACGATATTGTGTTTAGAAACAAGATAGCTGCCTTTTATTGATGGAAACCCGTAGTTCATTGTGAATTTAATTTTTTTGGCGACTTTTACTATAGGATATATTTAAGCAACGACTTTTTTGAGATAATAAAGGATATCAATTGGGAGAATTTTAATTTTAAGCTTTAGGGAGTTTTGCGTTGACTAGGGATTGCCGATATTTTTCGTTTGTATTGTTGTTACAAAAATGCTTTTGTAGGGGAAATAAAAATGATAATTTTAAAATTAACGAAAAATAAAAGAATTAGGAGGCTATAGCAAATGAAATGCATTTACTTTTATGTGATCTTGTATAATAATATCGTTGTAACCGTAGATGAAAGTGTAATAGGTACTTTGTCGACGTTTTTTGTGTCTGGAATGGAAACAAGATGTCTGCCATTCTGAAACTCTGGAGTTGCGTCAAGAGTTTGAGAGGTAAACCTTTTACAAAACACGGCACTTGGAGAAGTTTTGGCGAAAACCAAAAGGTGCCGAGAATGGCGGGTGGGCAGGCACGTATCCAAAAAAACATTTGGGGGTGGGGGTCCAAACAGTAAAAAAGGCAGAATTTCACACAAAAGTACTATATCATTACCATTTTAGTAACAAAAATCCAAATTTCGGGGGGGGGGGGGTCCGGACCACCTGGACTTCCCCCCTAAATACGTCCTTGCAGGTGGGCGATACTAAGCTGTTCCAGCACTTTAGTGCGTACTTAAAATCTGAAAGTGTTTCAGATTCTTGTTGAGAAAGTGGTTCAGATGTCAAAGTGTTTCAGGTCACGCCGTGTTCGAATCCCGGCTTGGGCATGGATGTTAATTTGTCCGTCCCTTCATAGGGGGTTTCGCTGGCCGTCCAATGGGTTCTCCCTTAATAAAATGGTGATTCAGGCCTTAGTAGTGGCAAAATGCGTGATGAGCAAGTGCCATTATGATGAGTAATAATTATGAGTAATTTTGAGTAATAATAATAATAATAATAGTATTAGTAGTAGTAGTAATAAAATTGGCTACAAGAAAGTCTCACTCGAAGTACCAATCGCGGCCAATCCGGATAGGTGGTTCTTACTAACGCGATATGGTGGACTTCATTAAGAAATTAAGCCAGGACACATTGAACATAATTTCCTTCCTAAGAGGAACAAAACGTAAAAGAAAAAGAACACAGTTATTCATTATTCAAGGAAGATATATAATGAAAAATTTAGAAATAACTTATCTCGCTAAGAGTCTCGCTTATATATCCGATATAAAGGAGCTGGCACAAAGCCGGATAAGTGAAAATGTCGGATAATAGGAAGGAGTGAAGAAAAAGCTTCTTAAACCTTAAGCTACATTGAATGTTGGAACATAATACGCGTACATACACATGTAATAATACACATTACTATCTTGCATTATAATCATGCTCGACAAATACAAAAAAAAAAGAAGAAGAAATGAATTGAAAAAATGAGCTTCCAACTACAGTATTATGCATTGTCCGAAGACGAAACAGTCTAATTTTACGTCTCGCGGATATCCCTAATCTCGTCGCTTCGCCGCATGTCGGATACTACGAAATGTCGGATAAACGAAGGTCGGATAAGCGATACTCTACTGTAATAAATAATAAGGAAGAAAAGAAATTCGCAGGTTAATTTAGTAAATGCTTGCAATTCGAGGAATCTTTTACTGACAGGTGGGGCTCTCGGGACCTGTTTATCAGCATTTGGGTTATGTGCCAAGAGCCCACTCTTTTAGGGGCCGAAAAATTGTGCACTAAAAATGAATTTGATAAAAAAAAATGAAACGTTAATTGTCATTGAATTTATTTTTCAGACAGAAAGACAGTGTTTTGATTTTTATATGGTCATTACTATACTTATAAGAAATTCTTTTCATTCATACATTTTAAACTAATTTCCTACAGTTGTGCAGAGATTTTTGTTAATTAAGAAAATGAATCGTACACATGTTTACACTTTAAAAAAATATCTCTTTATTGCAATGTATTTATATTTAGTACTTAAAAATGCACTATTAAAAAAATGTTGATTTTGGCTGTCTTTATGAGCAACAAGCTGAAAAATGTTACTATTTTGAAAAGATTAAGCCGTTTCCATATTCGTGAAACGACACTTTTGGTTACTTTTACGTCTCTAAAGACCACTGTGTAATCTGCTTCCGTTTTCCCCTAAGCGTGCCATTTCTTACAATCCATCAAATGTCTTTGCGATGATATGTCCAAGCTTCTTACACGTATAAATATTATCTAACTGCACCTGCAAGTCTTGAAATTAGAATTTGAAGCACGCTTGTGTACTCCTTTCCACAAGTGCCGAGAAAACGCCCTGAAAAATTTGAATATTTCTGAGTAGTGGATGTAAATCTGATTGGACTACATAATAATGCTGACCTTGAACCAGCAATGAGCTACCTTTCATTGGACTTTAATAACACAACAACAGTCATTGTGACATCTCAGAGGGTCACAATGGTCACCGAATGTCACACAAAATATTCACATTGTGACTGGTAAATGACGTAACTTCACTATGCGATCATAGTGAGGCTTCTTGGTGATTAGTCACCAAGTGAAGTCACAATGTGATTGCTGATTCTTTTGACTCTAAAGTGACATCACAGTGACACCGTTTTTGTGACTTTTAAATCTGACTCGATTGTTTCACATCTGAACGAGCAACATCGTTAATAATAACGATAAAATAAGGTGAAATCTTGTTTTAGGAAAATTTTGGAAACTTCTGTTTGAATTTATTTGAGAGAATATAAAATATTTAATTGCTTTAAATTTGTACTAAAATGTACTTGTATGTGTAATGTCTCGGAGCTCTTAAAAATATTATGATTTATAAGATTAATTTTAATTACAAAAATGTTAAAGAAATTATTGACCTGGAAAAAAACTGACACCTAAAAAATAATTTTTGAACAAAACGTATAAATATAAATAAATAAATATATATATATATTGGGGGGGGGGGGAGAGCAGTACTTCCAAAACTTAATTTATATCATAACTTATCACATTATTGAAAATTATGAATTTCAAAATATACTTCTATGTAATGTATCGAACATAACCGATTTGTAGTTTTTCATATTAAAATCTCCCCATTTGGATATGACGCACAAATATTAAAGCACGTGCGGAATTGAATTGTTACGGTTTTTAATCGCACTAGCTATTTCTATGTGTACCGTTTCTGTGTTCTGTGAGATAAAGCACAACCCTGGAAGATCTGACCCAACTGCTCAAGACGTCTCTACAAACAATATTAAACCGGAAAACGATTTTATAACGACTCTTCTCATGCAAATGCGAGCTTGAAAGACAGAAAAAAAAATCTCAAGTAGAAATCCGTGACTGACGTTAAGGGAATTAGGAGGAGAGTAGACCATTGGGTGCTCGTCCAGAATCCCGTTAGCAAAGAAAAATGATTGACTGTCCACTTAAGGTTTTGAGAAATCATGCAACTTTTGAACAGTTAAAAAAAATTGTATTAATAATTTCTTTCAAAAACTGCTGTCGTCTCCTGACAACGGTGGAAGCAAACGTGTTAACTATTCGTTACACAGTAGATATACGCCAATAATATAATATTCTTAAAATAAAATTTTATTAATTTTAAGAGTTGCACGAGATGTTGAAAAATTATTGAGGAAATAATAAAAAATTGTACCTTTTATTTTTTTCTGATAAATGCTTTTTCTGAGAATTAAGTTTAAAAATTAATTTTCATGCATCCTTTAAAATGCTTTTTAAGTATTTTATGAACTTTATATAATTAATTTATACACATTTTAATTATTTAAAAAATCATTAAACTTTTCATTCATGATTGTGTACTCACTCTCATCTATAAACAATCTCTAATCATTACATATTTTATAAATATTTATTGTTTTATAAAAGTACTGCAGAATTTATACAGTGACACAAGTAATACATGATCTGCTATTATACAAAATGCTATCTACTTATGGTTTTACATTGTCCTGTGAAATTCCTACCTTGTAATTGCAGTTTAAGAAGCAAACAATTTTCTTCTTAATTTGTGAAAAAACATGTTTTTTCTTTTAAAAATGGCAGAAAAGGAAATTAGTCACTTTCTTATACAGCTATTAATTAATTAAATTCATTATAATACTGCATTTGTTTAATTTGTAGATTTAATTTGATTTTGGGAATACGGCCGATTAATTACACTAGGGATCTAGGCCGACGGGGGAGGTTCCCTCCGCGGGGGATCTTTCTAAGGGGTCCTAACCCGTATTTATGCGAAGTTTCGGAGAAAAACACGGAAAACTTCAAATGGTTAGGTGGATGGTTGCGGTCTGGGTTTGAACCAGGCACTTTCCATCTCCAGTGAGAGAGCTATGCGCTCGGCCACTGGTGGGACATTTAATTTGTAGAACAAGCCCCAGACTTGTCATTTTACTATATAAGAAAGAAATTATCTTTGAAAAGACTAAACCTTTAAATTTTGGATACCATCTCCCACTTACGAGAAAACCCAGCTAAAGGATATTTCGGGTGTACCGGAAAGTAATGTCTTCTTTTTAAACATTAAATTCGACAAATAAATTTTCAATACGTTTTCAATTAAAAGCAAGTTGAGCTTAAACATAAGATAAGATTCATATATTTGTTACATGTTTAAGGAATAATTTTATAGTTAATTTTTTTTCCCAAATAAGGTATGAAAGAAAAGAAAGGGTAGATAGCAACCCTCCATGCTGGAGAAATTTCAAAATGTCTTGAAATTAATTTTTAAACATGTAGTGTTGTATTTTATAGCAAGAAATTTATGAATGTACCTTTTTCTTATTTGGGAGAGATATGTGAAAAGAACATTTTGCCCACCCCTCAACCTCCCATAATATACGAATTGTCGAAAATGCTATAATTTTGGTTAGGCGAATTATTAACGTGCGGAAAAGGACTTACTCTACAGTCCTTTTAATACAACCTCAAAGATTTAATGTGCATGGATTCGATGCTAGGCCTCCCAACCCTTAGCTTTATTCCTTGTCAACTGGTGTATTATGAAACCAAATCAACGTTAAGTAATGTTAACAAAATGCAAAGAAGTAATATAGTAGTACTGACAAGACGCTTCCAAATAATGCAACGATTTTACAAACATGTATTTTTAGAGAAAAATTAAATTTGTAGTTTAAATGCAAAGTGGATGCAGGATCGGAAAAGTTTAAAGTTACCTTTTTCTGGGGGAGGGGGGGGGGCATTTTGAAGATTGGGAAAGGAGGAAATACTTTGTTTACCGTCCCCCACCCTAGTAATTTGCAAGCAATAACGCGTATGATGTAAATCGCTGATTAATGATAATTAAATATTTGTTAGTGAATGAAAGTCTATAAAATCAATAAGCTTAAAAGTATCATTCATGCCGTGTGCAGTTTAAGAGTATCATTTATGACGTGTAAAGTGCAGTATTGACACACTGTGTCCCATGGTTGTGCTTGTGCTATAAAAGCAACGATGATCACATAGAATTACTATCTGCCATCGTGTCATTTCCACTCCAGAAAAGGAACGAATGGGCTAGCAATCTATTACGAAAATTTATAATATTCAAAAGGTTAGAGAGTGTTGTATAACTGATGTGCTCGGCATAATTTGTCTTCCTTGTTTGGTATTTATCACTAAATCTTGAATGGAACAGCAGTATGCAAAAGTAGGGCCACATGTGGTACGGGAAATCGATGTTAACTGTTTCCCCCTTAGAATCCTGTCAGGTTCACAAGAACTCAAAATTTACAAATGCAAAATAAGATAACTTGAGAAATGAAGAATAAAAAAGTTTGTAATCCTTTTTTACCTACGTACGACTGACGATGAAGTGCAATTTTTGCACTGGCCCCTGAAATGTCTTGTCTATTGTTTGGTTTGGATACACCGTAAAATTGGACCATGTATTCTCTCTCTCTCTTTTTTTTTTTCAATGTACAATGATCTGATGTAAACGAGTAGAAAAGATATTAGGAAATCTCTTCAATTTTTTAAAAAAATCATTTATAGTTACTGACAGATTAGAAACTGACAACAACAACAACAACAACAACAACAACAACAACAACAACGACAACAACAACAACAAAAAAAAAACAAACAAACAAAGAAAGAGGTGTAAGATTAGTACCCTTTTATTGTAACTGTATGGAAAATAGTAAATTCTTGTTTTCAATGGCGAGGAAAGTGTTTCGGACCAGCTGGGTAGTTTGCCGATGTTCAGGCGGAATTTAGTATCTTCCACCGATACTTTTCAAAGAATTGAAATTTGCTTTTCGTAAGTTGAATTGTAAAAATAGGGAAAATTTCGAAGTTTTTTATAAGACCAGGACGTGGATGCAAAAGGTGAAGGATTAAAAGACTGGATTTAGGGACCATTTTGGCATCTTTGAATCAAAGAAATCTTTAGCTGTCCTGGAAGATTTTCCAGTTTGCCTCCCTTCCTTAAGCAAGACCCTGGCTTCGGTGAGCGATGCTGTTGGTGTATCTTCACAAGGCACCCACCAAAGTATAAGGGGGTGCGCACGTCTATAAAACGCAAATAAATTATAGATAAGGAACTTTCTTTTTGTGTGTGTTTGTGCGTAAAATGGTTAAGCTCGCATCGGGCGTTACATGGACTACTTTCAGCTCTGCCCGGCCTTATAACAGAACTCCGTATAAATTGGTTGATGATGGAGAAGTAGGCAAATTCAGATTTGAATTTAACACGCTGGATAAATAACTGGGGCATAAATTCTGTTCAAAACACAATTTTGTGCAGTCTATTTGAACGAGAAGAGACAAGTAACGCAATTCAATCTAACACGCCTAATAAAACACCAGGACACACTTTTTGTGCAACAGCATAACTCTGTAGAATGCGGACGAAAGTTAAGAAGAAAGGATCAGTAATACAATCATTCCAACACACCTGATTTAAAAATGAGGAGAACGCATTTTGTGCTATAACACAATTATGTACAAACTGCACGAGAATAAAGAATTAAGGATCAAATCATAGATTTCAGTCTAAAACGCCCGATAGGTAAACATCAGGGTCGTGCGTTGTACCTGTCCTACGACTGATTTTCGCAAAGAAAAAACTGGACCAGAGTTTCAAAAAAAAGTGGGAGAAAACATAAAGAAAAAAACATATTACAACTTCCGCTCCCATCTACCTCATCCCTCCGTGGGCACTCACATCTTCCAATCCCATCCATTGACTAAAAATCTCTCTTTTCTCTCTTTTACCCCTTCGATTCTCAACTTCCTCCCAACCCCCTCCTTTCTCCCGCGCGCATGCGCAGTCACCGAAAACCCTCGACGCCGTTTTCCCCTGCATTGCCTAGACTTCTCCGTCTCCGGGATGAAGCAGCAAAGGTAGGCTGAAGAAGCCTAGGAAAACCAAGATGGCTGATACGGAAGATAAGTCGAATTGCGATGGTGTCGCGCCCTCGCCCTTTAAATCGAGGGCCCGTAAGGGGGCCCTCAAGAAAAAGAATGTCATATGCGTCAAGGACCACAGGTTTATACCTAGGTTTTTCAAGCAGCCGACGTTCTGTAGCCACTGTAAGGATTTTATCTGGTGAGTGAGGAAAAAGATTTTTCCCTGCTTCTCCCATCCTCGTGTTTATTTTCTTGATATATGTTCGAATAAATTATGAAGGCGGCGGCAATTTTTAATGATAAAATGTCTAAATAAGAGCTCGATCAGTTCATCCTTCCTTAAATATATTTCTCTTTATCCATCCTTCCTTAAATATATTTCTCTTTATCCATCCATTATTTTTTAAAATGAGTAAAACTTATAAATAATGGCACCTGCCATTAAGTTGTAAATAAGTTTGTATTATTCCTTTATTTCGCGAGCAAAATAATATAAAGTACTGAAAAAAATTGATTTAACTATCTTTTTTTTATACAGAAAATATCTTAAATAAATTTTTCTTGAAGGGAAAAAAGAAAAAACCCGCTAGTGGAAATAAAAGAAAATAAATACTAGAACATTTACATATTGTGCGATTTTACGAAAATAACAGAATACAAAAAATTACTAAAATTACTGATAACTTAAACTCGCTTTTTCATTGTAAAAAAAATCTCAAATGTTCTGTGTTTTTCTACAATTTTACAGCGTTTTCTTTTCTTTTTTTGTTGCCATTCATTGAACATCGTTTACGGTATGGCTTTTATGACATTGATCAACGGATCGAAATTTCACACACAGAGGTAGTTTTATCTACATACATGAAAATATTTAATAATAACAAGAACAATGATTAGTTGTCGTTTATGAAACATATGTCCGTGTAAGAATGTTAAAATTCTCAGTTTTAATGTAAAAATAAGTAAAAATACCTAAACTTCAGATTATAGAATTGGAGAGGTTTGTTTTGCTAATGTGTGTTGTGGAAGCTGTTTAAATAAAATAGACGGATATGTATAGCTGAAAATAAAATTGTATGTACTTTTTTTTTTCATGAATACATTCGTGTTCAGATAAAAATAAATAAGATAACGATGGCGATACATAAACAGAAAGAATAATTTGATTATTCTTTCTGTTTATGTATCGCCGGCACAACAAGTATTTAAAAAATATTTTTATTGGAACTGAACATTTTCGTACAATGACATTGTTTCTAATAAATGGGATATCACTGCGCGCAGTATACATCTGTCGAATTTAAATGGAAAAATAAAGTTACATTAAAAAGTTCAAATGTTTTGCTTATATACATATCTATTATACATATATTGACTGATGTTTAGAAGTTAATTTTATACTAATATTTAGTTATAATAACATTTAATTATTTTACACATAACCTTTATTAATCAAATGAAAAAGTATACAAATAATTTGAACAGTATAAAATGTGTAATTACTTAGCAACTGCTTTAAGCTACCGTAATGTCTTTAAACATGAAATTTAGGAAAATGCTTTAGATTTATTAAAAAAAAAATAGGAACATGTTACGATGAGAGAGAGAATATAAATTTTAATAACACGGGCTTAGTATTTAAGTGAATTAATTTTTAAAGACCTGAATTAAACAGAAAATATGTACCTTCGAAATCCCAAAGACCACAGTTTGCACCTCCTATCTCATTCTATAAATTAAAACATAGTATTTTTATTTCATTTGTGAATATATACAATATGTTGTTTCTCATGCAGCAATAATTTCAAAAATTATTATAATTTTTTTTTCCTAATTATTTTTTGCTCTCTCAAAGTACCTATTTGCTTATAGAGTTTCCACTGTTACACTTTTCTGGAAGAAGACAAACAAAATTTTTACATATTCTGTGATAAAAAAAAGAAAAAGAAAATAGAGAGAGAGAACGAAACGTGATAAACAAGCAAAACTTTCTTGTCAAGACAACAAACAAAATAAAAATATATAAAAATTAAAAATAAATATTTTTCGATATTTTACGTTGTACATTTCCCCCCCCCCCCTTTTTGCAAGAATTACATCCTTATAAAGGCTATGTAAGCACTGGCGTACTTGTGCTCTGCATAGGTATATTCTTAAACTGCTTTCTTCATAAATGGTTACGCCTGGACTGCTGATTTTAGAAACAGCTGTCGAGTATTTATTCTCCGATGCGTGACTAAGTGATTTAATTTAAGCTTTCAGACAGTAGTGATTAAATAAAAGTATGAAAGCACTCTTCATAAATTGTCATTAGAACATGAAATACACTTCGAGAAAAACTAAACTACAACTAAAACTACTTAAAATTTAAAATTCATTTTAAATATTTTTAACAATAAATAGTTTAGTCTCTTAAATTTATAAGTAATAAATTTATATTTTTTATTCCTGGAAATATGATTATTAACATAGTTACAGGATACTTAATTGCTAAATGCAATACATGCAAAATTATTTGATTTGACATGGTTTATTTTTCCACTTTGTACTCCATTTTGCCAATCAAAGCATTTATTTGCTTTATATTTCACAAATGAATTATATTTTTCCTCTTTCACTTAGACGGGTTCTTTTCTCAGCAACTTGTTCCGCATTCAAATTAAGTAGACTTAAAAAAAAATTAAAAAAAAATATATATTCAGTTTATACAAAATAACATTACCATACGTAGATGAAATTAAGAAAAAGAAATTATAATGTTCAGAATTTTTATTTCAATTCAGAACCCAAGCCTTCAGTATAGACAAGATAAAATATTTTACAGGGTGTCCAAAAACACTAAACTAATTTTTCATTCCTTAAATATTGATCAAAGATAGATACAATAAACAACAAAGTTTTGTTTAAAAAAAAAAAGTACAGAATTTTAAGTTATAGATTAAAACTTTCAGGAGATACAAGTATAAAATTAAAATGTTTATATGGTCTCCATACAAAAAATTCCCAATTAGTAAAATGTGAACCATTCATTAATTAGGTGATGTAGAAAGTTTCAGCCTTTATTCATAAAAAGGCTCAGACATATAAATGAACAAAGTTGATGAGGGACTATACAATACCAATAATAGCAAAAGTATAATGTATTTATACAATCAGTTTTCTTTCATAATTTTGTATATCCCATGAAATTCCATATTCCGATGGAATTTTTTTTTCTCTTCGAGAGCCATTGAGTAGTGGTTTAAATCAACATATATTTAATTTAATATCTGACCTTTTTTAAGACGAAAGATTGAAATTTCGTAAATCACCTTATTAATGTTTTATGCATATTTTACTAACTGTTATTTTTTTATTTCTCGGGGGACGTATAAAAATTTCAATTTTGTGTTTACTTAGATTTTATCTCCGGAAAATTAGTTATTATCGATTAGTAATTATCGATATCATAAAGTTCTGTACCTTTTTTTTTTACGCAACTTTGTAACTTATTGTGCATGCCCACTATCAATATTTTATAAATAAAAGTTATAACTTTATTAATAAAAACTATAATTTTATAAATAAAAACTATAATTTATTTTATAAATAAAAAATAAATATAAAAAAATTAATATTTTTGCGACACCCTGTATAATTATTTGGTTTTATAGGTTGTATTGATAATATGTATCATTTACCGATTATTTGCAAGTTCTCTTTTGAAAATAAATCAAATATGTTTTTCAGTTAATTTTCGCTGATGAAATAGGAATGGTTCGAAACATGTCCAGTGATACTAGATGCGCTTATATAAAAAATAACTTACCTTCATATGATGTCTTCAAGTGGGCGAGCTTAATTTACTAATTAAACTGTTATTAATATTGCCAAACTACTGTCCAATACCACCTTTATGTGATACCACATTTCAGGATCTAAAATACTAAGAATAAGAAAAACAATTCAATGAAATACTGCAGACATTATAAACACTTAAATGAAATTTCCAAACACTTAAAAATGCACTAAAACATACTACAATTTAAATTAGTTGCAGTTTGAATTTTGGACTTTTCAATTTGCAGTGTGTGGAACTGAAAATTAATCAGTTAATCAGGCATTGTTCTCCACACCTGGCAACATGTTTCAGATTGACTAAATTATAGTTTACTTTTTAATGCGCTTAAAAATATTTACTTATCAGCTTATTAACACATTTTATTTTCAATGTAAAATATAATTTAATCAATGCTTTAAAGCATTGATTATAATATATAATTAAATCAATGCTTTAAATGGTGGTAAACTTCAAAATTATAATATTTCTTGAGCCTGTGGTAAAAAAAATTAAAGGCATTTGTCTGATCTGCCAAGGCTTTTCACAGAGCTGCTTTTAAAATTTTCTTTCTTCTTCCTGTGTGTGGCTCTTGTACACTGATGATAGTTTGTGACTATCAGCGAGATGTATATATGTATGCCGTACATCAAATTTCAATTTATCAGATTTTAAATTTACCAGCTTGGCGTCCGTTCTATTTTTTTTTTTCAGTTTTAGTATTCATTGTTTATATGGAAATTTATATACTACACAAATGAAATTAAATAAAAACAAATAACTTGAGTAAGGGCCGTGGTAGCCCAATGGTTAAGGCGTTGAACTCGTAACCGGAAGGTTCTGGGTTCGATACCGGCGTACCACTAAAGACTGCGGTGTACGTGCACGTTAAATCCAAGGTTCCGAAAGTCCTCTCGGCGGTCGCTAGCAGTTTCCGAGGGGTGCCAATATTCAGAAGTCCTCCACCTTCTGATGAGGTTCCAAATTGTGGCGGGAAATTCCGGGAAGGACGTATATGTAGCTAGCTCTAAGCGACACATTCAGTGGCGCGAGCTGTCCTCTCCAGGCAAACAAATAACTTGAATAAGTGAATATTAATGTAATGATTTTTGAGGATGGACACCTAAAATTATTTACCTTATATGCGTACGATTTTGGTTGTACTTTTGTTCTTTTATTTTGAACATGAATTTCTCTCTTTTTCATAATTTTCACTCTTTAAATCTTTTTTGCAAACGTTTATCTGCTTTCAATATCTGCTATGTGCAACGAATTTGAAATATTAAGTGCACCGGAAAGTAATATCCCTTTTTTTTACATAAGATTCAAACAAATAAATTTTCAACCAGTATTGAATTATATATAAGCTGTGTCTTAGCATAGGACTCATATTTGTTAAACTCTAAAGCAGTGATTCCCAAAGTGGTCCAGGTGGACCCCCAAGGGTCCACGGGAGACTCGACAGGGGTCTACGCTGGCGTGAAAAATGGCGTGAATATGGTAGAAATGTAGTAACAGGGGATCCACCGAAACCAGTAAAATTTTGAAAGTGGTCTGCGAGGGAAAAAAGTTTGGGAACTTCTGCTCTAAAGTGAGAATTTTATGGGTAATATTGTTTTTCCTTTCAAGAAAAATGGCCATACTTCTCTTTTTTTCAAGCCTACCCTTCCTGGAAGAGGTTATATTCGAAATATTCGGAAATATATATTGTTAGGTATTCGTGAGTGTTGTACTTTACAGTAATAATTTTACTTCTTTGAGATCACATAGGATATATGGAAAGAACGTTTTAGACCCCCGTCCCCCTATATGTTACGAATTTTGGAAAATGCTCTCCAATCTAGTACCTGCGCTAAAAAACTCACATACGTGTCAAATTTCGTATTATTATCTCCAGTAGACATTTCTTTCCAGTACACCTAATACTATTAATAAAATTTATATATATTTTAATTTATTAGTCAATTATAATTTTATTCGGCATCCCAAATAAGAAAAAAAAATTTCGGTACCAATAGGGCATTCAAAACAATATGCTGGGAAACAACATAAGCCTTGCTGCGTCTTTTCAATAAATAGAAGTAAGAGGTAAACTTGTATTCAAGATTAAAAATGAGTTAATCAAAAAATAATGGCCCCATTTCTGACAAATTACTTATTGTCCCATTGAAACTTTTCTGAATTAGCAACTGAGGGCAAAAGTTTACAGTCTTTTTTCGATTTCAGGATTAGAATGACTCATCTGCTAACAAAGATTCAAATAAAACATACCTTCTCAAAAGTGAAACGTACTGACCAGTCACCAAGACTATTAAGGCATTTATTTAAGAAATAAAAAAATTCAATGTACTGCTCAAGATGAAAAGACACTTTTAAGCAAATCTTCAAGCTGAAAAATTTGGTTAAATTTCGGGGTAAAAATCTAAGACTTATTAAAAAGTGTGATGCTGATAATTTGAAATTAATATATTAAATCGAATAATTATGTACACAAATAAACATTAATTTCTTAGGCACGTGATACGTATATGTGAGAAACAGTTGAAATAAACTACAAACCAATAAGCACATTAAAGATGAAATGAATAAATAAACAAAAAGACGGGAAGAAGTATAAGTTCTTAAATAAATTTCAAATTCAAACTGCAATGATTGGAATTTTTTTTTTCACCATTTTTAATGTTTTAGTTCATGTTATTGTAAAATTTGCATGTGAAACATAGACAAAAATTTTAGTATGAATATTTTGATTATCACTGTAGATTAAGCTATTCAAAATTGACTTTTTGAGACATAATAAAGTTCGAACACATGCAATGAGACAAGAAACCTAAATGCAATTATTAATTTAATCATTCTACTATAAAATTCGATCACGCAAGTGTTCAAGGATTGCATAAATGTCTGTAGATGCAATTGAAGAACTGAATGTAAAGAAAAAAAAACGGCTTTAATAGAGCAAAATCTACTTCTGATGGAACCTCCATTAAGCAGAAACTTGTTTTTAACGGAATTTCTTTTTTGTTTCGTTGAATACTAAAGCCTTTCAAATATCAAAATACTAAAATCGTCAAAGGAAATCTGCTTTTGACGGGAGAATTTTTTGGCGGTTCTAACGCGTATTGATGTTACATTTAGAGAAAAACGACCAAAGCTTCAGACCGCTAGAACGACAGCTGCGCAATAGGCCAGAACACCGGACCTCCACACTTCAGTCTTCTACCATTTTGAGTATTTTATTTATTCGGCCATGGTGGGGTCATCGCGATTTTGTTTAAGCTAGATTTCACAGTACCTGGTTTTAAGGTTTTATTTAAAATATATTAGGCAATATATTCAAGACTTAGTTAATTAGACTAAAATTCCCTTCTTTGGGAAGGAAGAAGAGTTTTGAGCTATGATGATTGAAATAAGAACACAAATAATGCGCACTATTTGATTAAAAACTTCCCGACAGTTTGGATTTTTGACATTTTTTTTTTTGAATTTCCGGTTATGCTTGGATGATAATAAACATTTTCAGAAATATTTAACTTTAATAATAAACCCTAAGATAGTTAACTGGATTAAACAGCTTCATTGACATTAAATTTGCACTAAACTAAACTGTTTCATTTTGAAAAAATCAGATAGTCACACACACACACATAGTAAAGAATCCCATGGCAGAGAAGCTTCAGAAAAAAAAATGCGGCTTACTGTATCATTGTAAAGATTTAACCAGCGAATATTTTCATACACAAGCGCTAAAATTAATGTATTGGGACAGTGTCTCTAATCACAATGGACCATAAAAAGCTTTTTCTCTATTTGTAGACCAATCAACACAAAATTTTGTATATTGATATCGTGTTACTTGATTATGAAAAGCTCTAAATAAAATTTAATATCAGATTTTAATTAAAAAAGCAAATACTTAAAATATTCTAATTAATGATATTATCTAAAAAAGTAATATATAAATTTTTTTAAAAAAAGTCAATTCCTACTTAGGTCAACAAAGTTATTTTAGTCACTTCTTATTAAATTTAATTAATTATATTTAATTAATGAATTAACATTTGAAAAAACTATTTGAATTTGAGTGGATGAATAAAAAGTATTTTATTAACGACTGAAATTTTGAATAAGATATATAAATATGCATAGGGAGAGACTGAACTAATAGTAGGAATTGAAAAAAGAAAAAAAAAAGAGATGCAGAGTTAGATGTTACAATAGTAGTTCTAAATACAAAATTTCAACATTCTACGGTTAAAAGTTTTAGAGTTACACGAAATGCGAAATAATTTTTGGTGCCAAATTTGGTCATATTTCGGCAAAACTCGCCAAGGTCGACGACAAATGGAGAGATTTTGGACATGGACCAAACACTGAATGACTATCGCCAAATTTGGCGATATTTCGCCAAAACTCGCCAAAGACGAAGACAAATGACGATATTTTGTGCATGGACAAATGACTGACTATCGCGAAATTTGGCGAGGTTTTGGGCATGGACCAAACAATGACTGATTACAGATGTAATATATTGAAGATGTCCAAAGACATTAATGTATTGAAATTCTTTTCGGTGATCCTGCAAATAAATTATCCAATAGATTGGAACCAAAAATCGAGATGAGCAACTAGATGTTACAAAAATCTTATATATGATATTTCAACATTCTACGACTAATAGTTTTTGAGATTTGAGAGTAAAATACATACACAAGTACAAAAATCGCCAAGCTTGGAGACTTTTGGAGTAATTCTTGAGGGTGGCACGTGACCGTGGTCGGACCGTTAGCTAACTATATGGTAGGACGGTATTGCACTTGAAATGAATGAATGTCCCTAAAACTGCCATTGACCGTAAAGTGTTGGAAACCTTTTGAGTGTTCCTGTAGCAGCACTATAAATGATAAAGACACTTTCTTAGATGGAAAAATCCATTTTGTAACCCTTAACAGCATATATCACTTCTGAGTCGTTTGTACTAGCCTAATACCTCTAAAATACGCTTTAATGAATTTCTGACCGTAGAGCGTAATGTATTTAAAATCTTTTGGGCGGCCCTGTAGATAAACTATCCTGTCGAATGGGACCGAAATGGCGGGTGCACAACTAGATGTTACAACAATCCTGAATATAAAGTTTCAACATTCTATGTCTAATAGTTTTTAAGATATGCGAGTTTAATGAATTTCGGCCCCTAGAGCGTAATGTATTTAGAATCTTTTGGGCGGTCCTGTAGATAAATTATCCAGTTGATTGGGACCAAAACTGTAATAACATCCAGTGTGTGTCATCCACTACAAGTTAAAAAAATTAATTTGAACTTGAGTGGATGAATAAAAAAGTATTTTATTAACGATTGAAAATTTGTACAATTTATATATATAGGGACATTGTGACCTAATAGTAGGAACTGAAAAAGGTTCCATACGCATTTTGTTGTTAATGAAATTTGATAAAAAGATCCTTCATAAATGTTTGAATATAGCATAGTATTAGTTTTATTATATTTATTTATCTCTTTTAATATTCAAAATTTTTGCTTTAAATTGTGAAAAAGGTTTATTTGAAATTTTACTGAAAATTCAAATATATTCAGCAAAATAATATTTTCTTTACTGAAAGTTTGATTGTAAATAAAAATTGAACACCAACTTTTGTTACAGCTACATGAACCTAGCTTAAGGAGAAAAAAATAAAAAATAAAAACCCCTGATGTCACAGTCAAAAACTGATGAAGCTTTGTTATTTATTTCATTAAATAACATATTTAAATTATTTACTGAAATAATCAAAAACTTTGATTTTGCATTTTTCTTAGTCAAACAGAATCGAATCAATTCGCAAAATTTTATATAGATTGGCTAATAAATACAGAAATTTTTTCATGGTCTATCGTCATCTTAAGGTTCTCATAGCTGAAAAAACACACGCAAACATATATATGTATTGCTAAGTTCCAAGCAAAATAGTCGTAGATCAGACTTGGGAAAGAAATTTGACATATTACGGGTGGAAAGTAAAAACTTTTCTTGGCTAATCAACAAGTTTTGAAGAGAGCAGTGCCAGCTGGAAAGATATCAGCAATGAGGCGGTAGGCTTCGGACTGTTCCTATGCAAGAAAAAAAAAATAGTTACTGGAAACTTCTATTAGTTTTTAAATTAAGTTTGCTTTTTTTGAAATGTTTATCACAGGGAAAGTTGTTTATCATTCGCGGTATTTGTAAATAAACCCACATTTTACAGCGGCTTTGACTGCTTTGTAGGAAACTCAAAAACAGTTTTTAGAACAAGCATTTAGTTTCTTCTTGTCAGGCACAGTTTGAAAGTTTTGATTATGAATTTGCTTGGTTAAAAAAGCATTTTTTTTCTCCCTTATTTGCTGAAAGAATAACGCTCTCTCAAAGTTTAAACGAGCCTGATTTATCAATCTTGTTTAGAAACGTGTTTGAAAAATGTATTAAATTGTAAAGACAGTCAAGACGAATTAGTAAAAAAAAAATGTCGAGTAAATGTCCAGATAAAAACGGGTTAGCTAAAAAAAAAAAAAGAGTATACCTTGAATTTGTAACTACTATACAAATTTCATGTTAGCATCAAAATAACATGAATGTATTTAAATCTCTGTCCAGAAATAATCATTATTAAAACACATAGTTTGTAATATTATTCATATCAATGTAAACGCATGGTCTATTATTGAAAAAAAGTATCACAAATATTGTACGGGTGCAGTTTACATTGGGGCATTTCAGTTGTGTTCATATTACAATCAAAATATTACATTTTATACATATTTATATTTTGTTAATCTCTAATTAAGAGTAATATAAAAATTTTTTTTTGGTTGCTTCATCATTTTACTTCTGTTAGTTCCTATATAGCTATACAATTTAAAGTGACGGTATGAACTATGTCAGCAAGGCTATACATCAACAAAAATTACCTTTTTTACATTTCAAACATTTTCCGAATTTCTAGAAAAAAGGAATACAATAAAATATCTGTTCAGGGTGATTAAATATATACTATATAGTTCCCACTTATTCACTCTGGTGGTCCATTGAAGGCGCAAGTCTTCATAACTTCAAAAAATCTAAGCCTATTCTTCAAATGCTTAAAATCAGGGAAATATTCGTGTACTTATATTTTATTCTACTTATTTTTATTTTAGAAATAGGACAAAAGTCTAAAATCTAAAATGTCTGACAGTGATGATTCAGTGTATTTATTGTATAGCCCAGGGAATACTTCTTGTAACTCAAGTATCATAGGTAACCCACACATTTTATTTATACAATGTTGTTTTATCAGTATAAATATAGGTGGGAGTAGTTATTTATTAGGCCATGCATTATGAAAATTTATAGTTCAATTAAGTTATTTAATTTTTAAATAAAAAGTGCATAGGTCTTTTAGAATGGGATTAATGGTACATATGTATACACGATATTTGCTTTCGAAATTGGATGAAATGAAAATTTTAATGCATGCTTACAATTATTGATGCAGTATAAAATTTAAATATTTTTTTAAAACAAGATTGTAACTGACAATATAAATACGTAAAACTAGGCCATTAGGCGAACCCTTAAATAACCCACTTTCATAATCAGAAAAACACGGTCATTCGCAAAAATTAAACTGAAAAATGAAAATAAAAGTTGACTGATATCAAGAATCTACACATGGACATTAATAAAAGGAAAAATATAATTTATTCAGTGGTCATGTTTGCATTTGAGCACACAAGCACAGATATACACTGGAGGAGTTGGGGAGGTGAAAGGAGAAAACTCCGTGACCTACACGAATTTAAAAAAAAAGATTTTGTTGAATTAAAAGAAGAAAAACTTAGTTAGATCTGTTTTACCCTAATAATTTTTTCGAATCAACGAAATTTTGATAACTGAACAAACTACATTGTTCAGTTAACTAAATTATTTGTTTGTAATATATCCATTCAAATTTTTATGAAATCAAATTTTTTCAGTTCATCAATACATGTAATCCCTCTTGCACTGTCTTTTGATCAAAACTGGCCTCTTATAAACAAAATTTGGCCCTCCGAGATGCACTAAATTTGCTCGTGATATGAAGAATGGTTTGCTATGAAGTTTTTTCTTTCTTTCTTTTTTTTTTAAAACTCTGATAATATATAAAATGAGAGGGGGGGGGGGCACACGAGATGAAAAATAGCTCAAAACAGCTGCAAAATTTTGTGTCGCTTCACAAAATCTCTATTTTGTAATGACAAAAAACACGTGTCTCACATTGCAACCGTAAATCCCTGTCTCATCTTGCGTCATCCATCCTTAAAGTGGCTGCGATCAACTGACAGATAATAGCTATTAGGACGTTTTACAGGTGTCTTATCTGGTTAAAATGGCTTTCGAATTGGCTTATTTCGCTGCTACCGTGAATCATACTGGCAGCAGAACAAACAATTCTTATTGTTTAAGCTAGACGGTGAGCTGAGCTAGAGAAATTTTGCATGCTTGTCGACTGGAACTGCATACAAGAGATATAACGGCCAGTCCGTTTTGAAGGAATATTCTGGGCTAAGGAAGGTTGCAAGAAGCGAAAGAGGTCTGCCCTTACATAGCTACTAAAAATATTTCTCTGATTTTGCATAAATCCTTACGTAGAAATGAAAAATAAGCTTGTCTCGTCATTTACAGAAGCAGCAAATCTGTCTCGTCTGGTCACGCAATTATCTCTGCTTTATGCTTCTTGTAAAAGCCCCCAAAATGTTAATGTTTAAAAAATGTAATGATTAGTTTTTAATGTTTTCCCTACATTCCACCACAAAAATTCAGGAATTGAAAAATGCAGTGGGGTGGGAAGTGTATGAAGTTTGTTCGCCCTCCCCTTAAATTTACGCTTAACCTGTTTGTTGCAAAAACGGAAACTCCCCTTAACTTTGCTTATTAAAATTGCTTCAATCCAGTAGCATCCAGAAAATTTTCACATATTTATTTACATTTTTTCCCGGTATTAATCTGGAGCGCAGGCTTTTAAGAGTGTTGAGCTGCCTTTAGAAAGACGCAGTGGTGAAGATTGTCCTTCTGTGGCCAGCGTTGCTTTTCTAGCATTGATATTTGAGTTCCCCGGTGAAGCCCAAATGCACTGCGAGGTTTTCAATGCTAGGAAGCAGCGCGGGACACAAAAGGGAAATATTTGTCATTGCATCTTTGGAAGAACAGAATGGAAGAAAACTTGGTATCCTACGACCAGTGTCATAACTAGACACTTGGAGGCCCCGGGCAACATATGATCATAAATTTTCTAAGCCATAACAGAGTTTTTTATAGTTAAAGTAAATCCAATTCTAAATAATTAGAGTAGCTTTATAATCCCTCAAACTAATGCAGAATATACAGAGCTTTCATTACGTAAAAAGAATAGAAAAAAGCCGTCTGAATACGATAAATGATTTTATTTTTAATTTATTATTCACTTCTTCATTATTTTCAGCTAAAAATGCATAAAGTGTATAATATAAAAACTGAGGTTTAAAGAATGTCAGTCAGTATTTGGTGACATTTCCTTTGGCTTTTGTACACTGAGGCCTACTTAGTAGTTACATATTTTGTCAATAGAGAAATTATGTTTCACCCAAAAGGATTCAGTAAAAATTAGTGTAAAATATTTTAGTATACTATATAACTTTTGTCACACGTACACCAGGCTACGTTACGAAGCCACAGAGTTGAAAGATGTACAAAATTTGTACAAAAGTCTTTTTACCTGTCTGTAGCTCTTTCATGGAGAATATTTTAAAACATAAAAACAGCCTCCCCCCTACTTCGTCTACCACTTATTATTTAAACATACATGCAATATTGTAAATTCATATCTGCAACGCTATACCATATCAAACTCCAATCAAGTGTAGCCTAACTAATTGCATAAATATGTGACTGTCCCTAATAGTGTTTCAATCCGCTCTATACAAGGTGTCCCCAAAAGGAGGTAATACGCTTTAATTCTTTACCTATTAGACATAAATGCGCAATGTAAATTGAAAAAAGAAAAAAAAAATGTTCAAAATGTGGTAAGATATAAGACTAGCTTACGAAAAAAATCGTTTTGTTAGTTTTCAAAAAGTTACACTTTTTCAATTTGCATACCGTACATAAAAACCGCAAATTAGTAAAATGTGTCTCATGCACTAATGTGGTGATGTGCAAAATTTCAGTCTTTCATCATGAAACGTTTAAAAGGAATCTTTAAACAAAAATGATCAGGCACAACATATGGATTTGAATCTGAACGTTATAAGATTGAGTTAAATTAAATTATTTTCTTTCGTAATTTCTGCAAAACTCCTGAAACGTGATCATCCGATGTGATTTTTTTCCCTTTGAAAACCATTGATAAAAGGTTTAGGTCAGCATATCTTCATACTTCTGACATTTTTTATGATATAAATCTCAAATTTCGTACATCACCTCACTGGTGTATGGAGCACATTTTACTAATTGGACAGTTTTTGAACGGGGGTTGTAAACAAATTTAAAAAGTATAACTTTTTGAAAACTTTTGAGAGGAATTTTTTTTTTAACGTAGTCCTTTTTTTCCTACCTTATTTTAAACATTTTTAAAAATTTATATTGTCCACTTACCTCTAATAAATAAAGATTTAAAGCATGTTACCTCATTTTTGGGACAACCTGAATATCGTCAATGCAGTTTAATGTTTCAAAAATTTTGTAAATTAAAATTTCTAAAATAATATTTATTTTTTGTTCCTCCGCACCCGCCACACATTAAGCTTGCCACTCTGGGGCACTGGCACGATTGATCGTGTGGTTGTTATTTACCTGCTCACAGCGTTTGAAACGAGTTCCAATTCGGGCAAAAATAAATAAATAAGTAAAAGAAAACCAAAATAAATAAACAAATAAGTAATCAAATATGTAAAATGAAAACAATTTTGCTACACAGATATAAAAGGAGGCGTGTTTTATAAAAGTTTTAACTTAAGAAGAAGGAAAAAAACACACCTTTGTGCTTGAAACAACTATTTCTAACATTTCGCTGAAGAGGAAAGATTAAAACTGATTTTCTGTAAACATTATTTTCTGCTCGATTTGGTTACAAGAAATTTCTCACCTCCAAAAGTATTAGTTTTCACTTAAAAAAAAAAAAAAAAAAAAAAAACTTTTTTTCACTTATACACGGGTCAAAACCCCTGACCCAGGCTTTTATCCCTTAAATATTGATCATAGGCATGTACAATAAATTAAAAAGTTACATAAAAAAGGTGCAAAATTTTATGGTATCAATTAAAATTTTCGGGGAATCAAATCTAATTAATTCAAAATTATATTTTTATACATTCCTCGTACATCGAAAAAAATAAAATAAAATAATTCAAATTTAGTAAAATGTTCCCCATACATTAATTAGGTGAAGTACAAAGTTTCTGACTTTCATCATAAAAAAGGCTGAGAGAAACACCTGAACATAGTTGTTGAGGGGCTGTGTAATACTATTAATACCAAAAGTAGTATGTATTTATGCACTAATTGTTTTATTTTGTAATTTGTGTACGACCACTAAACGTGGCCATCAGATGGGATTTTTTTCCCTTCGAAAGCCTTGGTTTAAGTCAGCATAAAGTTATTTTCATATCTTTGAGCCTTTTTATGACGGAAGGCTAAAACTTTGTACATCACTTAATTAATGCATAGGGCACATTTTACTAATTAGAAAGTTTTTTTTGTTCGGGGACTGTATAAAACTTTTAATTTTGTATTTATTTAGATTTGATCTGAAAGTTTTAATCGATACCATTGAGTTCTGCATATTTTTTTATGCGACTTAGTGATTTATTGTATGTCTATGATCAATATTTAAGAAATAAAGGCTTAGATCAGTGTTTTTGGGACAATCTGTATATGTGTTGTTCTTAGTACAATGGAAAATTTTTGAGAATTATATTGATATCATTATAGCAATTAAAAAATAAAAATACTTACAAATTAAATTAAAAAAATTCTCTGACGACACACCCACAAAATATACCAATTTTTAAAACAACCCTTTTTTCTACAATTTTTAATTATAAGGAATAAAAAGAAACATCACAAATATACAGTTTTTATATTTTTACCTCACGACTTCTGAAACACTTTGTGTAATTTTGGTACATTTTTATACGATACTGTCAAGAAAAATTTAAAATTCGTTTAGTTGGATTCCTTGATTCGAATCTTTTTCAAAACATTAAAAAATTTCAGTATATGTTTTAAATGGAAGGCAAAGCGATAAGAACATATGGGTCTTTTTATGTATTGTAGTCCTTTTTTGTATTGTCCCTACTGTTTCTTAGATAAAAACTTTTTAAAATAATTCAAAAGTTAGTATAATATTAGCGCCAAAGAAAATTTACCGCAGTTTCCTGATATTTCTCATTCCTGTAGCTCGCTTTACAGACCACATATTACCTTCTCCAGCATAATTATTGAACAGGAAACTATATACTTGTGTAATAAATACAGCTTTTAACGACTTATTTAGAAATAAAACAGAATTTGAGATATTGTTTATGAGAACTGCATCCAAAATGTCGGAAATCAGAATTTGAATCTCGAATGGTGAAAAATTAAATGCTTGCCTAGCTGCTTTTCGCTATTCGTAAAGAGGAAGTTATTGCGTAAAGTTTCGAAACATATATTCAACACATATTGCACAGTACGAAACATGAACTGACTAAGTCATATTGAAAATAGATTTTTGAAATACGACCTAACTTATGTACAAAATACTCTGAAAAGTATTTTATGAACAAATGACAGAAGTTAATACAGAGACTCGAAAAATGGTACAGGTCTTTTCTATGATATAAAAAAAATTTATTATTTCACTCTTATTTCTTAATTTAAATAACTAAGTAAATGGATATACACAGTTTAACACTCTTAGCGGATAAGACTTAAAAGTTAAATGATTCTTTCCTTGTATCTCTTTTTAAAAGTTTGTTTTTCTATGTAGTTAAAATATTAAATTCAAGAGTGTGCAAACACTATTTCTTTCTTAGAAATATTTATCCAAAGGTTAATCATCTTTTGTGTGTGTGTGTGTGTGGAGTTGTAATATTATCTAGAACGCTGGTTTAACCTGTTCGCTCTGATTGTTGCATCGGTGAAAATTCCCTCCTGCATGCTCTGTTTTCCAACATTGGTTTTTAAATCCGTTCTCGGAGTCGTATCAGATTAATTTTCGGAAGAAAGAACTATTTAAGTCATAAATGAATTATTCTTAAAAAATCACACATTCCTTGAATTAAAATTAGAAATTCATTAAATTGAGATTTATACTTGATTTTCTGTAAAACCAAAAGAATTTGCAATTCGCGGGTTTATTACAATCGCATTTGTACTGTATTCCAGCAGATATTTTTCATTATCCGAAGTACTCAGTGTGTGTATAAACACATTAGGTATTACAAAATACTTCGAAATACGTATTATTCACTTGAAAAAGAATGAGCACTGTATATAGCAAAAGTACTTAAAAAGTTAAAGCACTAAAAGAAAAAAAAAAAAACTCATATGCTGGCAAAATCTTTAGTTCTAATCGACTTACCATGACTACGTGTGGGTATTTGGTACGAAAATCGTTTTAGTGGAGTAATACAGTGAGTACTCTTGTTATTTGATTTACATATTTGCTATTTAACTATTTATATGTATCCTGATATGCAGTTAGCGACCAATTCTACATGTTATTAAGAAGGGGATTATTGGAGATGTGTGAAAGGAAAGATTGTTTTCAATCCATTTCCATCTTTTTTTTTAATATTCAAGAATATTTTTTTTGTTTATCTTATTTATGTTTATATTATATTATTTATTACTTATACATCAAATACTGGATACATGGTCCGGTGGATTAACAGATGAATTGTGCAATTCGAGGTAAAGATATTTCTTACCTCGAATCTTTGGGGGGTGGAAAAGGATCGTTTTTAGTCACAGAGGCATTCGCACGCAGCATCATTCGAGTTATTTTTTTAGTGTTCCAAAGTTAGCTTATAGGCAGATAGGACTTTTTCTTAGGTAATTTCTCAAACAGACGTATTTCGGTCAATGATGCGTGTGATTATATATCTTTTTATGGCCGCTGAAAAAGAGTTCCAAAATATAGCATAAATAACCTACTAAATTTTTTCGAAAGTTCCCGTATTTTGGTGGGTAAAGTTTTTATGTGTCAGTAATTAAAGTACTGTATTACAAAATCGTAGTGAAAACATGAAGGACATTGGAGCCACGACCATATTTTACGTGCACCAGCGCCCATCAGAGTACACGCCCGCACTTCAGTCCAGCCAATACGGGTTTTCACCCACTTAAGCACTGGCCAGGACGGCGCTGCTTCACTTTCCATGTTCTTATGGGAACGGAGCTTATAGACTATACCATTGCGAGAGAGTTCCGAATGGTATGGTATAGTAATTATTAAGAGCCTGTGACTGAAGAGACATAATTGACCTTGAGAGATGAAATTTTAGTATTTTGTGACCTTTCATAAAATATATTACATGATCCTGCCAATTGATTTATTTTTCTAGAAACTTAAAAATAATTAATAATTTAAACAAAATTTTTAAATTTTTTGAAACAAAAAGTTGTTTAACTTTTTTTAATAACTAGAAAAAAAAAATGAAACGCAATTTAAAAATCTCGAAGGTAAGTGAAAAAGCATATAAAAATAATTAAATCTACAGCATTTACTTACAAAAACATTTTTTAAAAATTATGATTTTATGCCAAATTTAAAGATGGAGCTTGGAGTTTCTGTGGCATTAAGGCCAACGTAGATTTCAGTGCGTTTCCGTACGCTAGAATGGGAACTCAATGTATTTTTCAGAATCTCGAAGACGGAATGCGGAGACAATATTGGAATTTGCCCCCATTGTGTGCTTGGCGTGCTTTTGTGGTTTCACGGGTTATCCTTTGCGGCAAATCCCGACTGGTCATTAAAAGCCTATAAATTTTCCTTTTACAAAGCCTGCACGTGCAAATTGACCATTAAAAAACTCCCCTCATACCTTGCAGTGTCCGGCAATCGCACTTGAGTCTACGTTGGCCTTTAGGAGAAAAAAACTGCGACATACTTTATTTGTTTATTTATTTATCTTTTTTTTGGGGGGAGGGAGGAGGGGAATGGGAATATTATTGATGGTGATGAAAAAAGTAGGCTATTACAAGTAGCCAATTATATGTAAAATATTCTTTTTTTCCCTTTTTCTTGGCAGTCAAGTTAAATATTTATGTAATTTCTTCCTTTCTTTTTTTTAATAATAAAATAATTTTTAAATTGAAAATTAGTATTTTAGTGTTCACAAAAGACCCCTCTACCAAACGCCCTCTTACAACATCCATGACCTCTTACAAACGCAAGAACCTCACGTAAGTGTGGCCTTGGCTCCTATCATATTAAACGATATAACGACGGAAATTCTTTGCTTTCCACGGGTTTGCTTTCCGACACTGATCTTTAAATATCTACAGGGTCCAGAATTGTGCTTCCGCAAGGCAGACTCAGATTAAACCGTGTGAGGGCTCTATCAAATTTATAATCTTCCTCTCCTCCAAATAATTTTTTTAACGAAGCTAAACGATGATGACTAGTCCCAGCGAGGGTTTTTTCTAGAATTTTATGATCACCACAGACCCTAGCGTTGGCCTAATGCTAAGCATATTGATTATTTTACTCAATTTTGCGGAATCAATAACTCAGAAATTTTGAATCCCAATCCGGCAAATACATACAAATGGAAAACATGAAAGTACCCATAAAATTTCCTTCGTATTATCAATCTCAAATTTACCAGCATTTATCAAATCAAATTTCAATGCAGAAATGGCCATGTCTGGAATGGCCATTTCTGACCAATGAAATGGTCTTTTATATGTATGGAGCCATTAACTATCAGAATTAATTTATCAGGGTTATACCACAAGTTGATGTACACCAAAATGACTTTTAACGGAGTTTAATTATTTTTTATTGATTTCTTGCCGCTTATGGTTTCATAGGCTAAAACCTGGTGAGCTTAGTGGGCAATCCGGACCTGAGACTAAGTCGAAGAAAGTCAGCAAAAACCGAAGCTCAGAAGCAACAAATGGAAGGCAGAAAAGAATTCTTCACCGTTATGATTATCCAACGATAAATTTGATCAGTTTAAACCTCGAATCAGTGGGGAGGCAATCTCTCTATAACATTCATCCTCTTCTCTTGCTTTAACTTCCACCTCAAAAACGTCGTTACATTTCTGTATTTTCTCCAAGGCGCTTATAAAGTTAAATACATTTTTTCTTTCTTCGAAACTGCACTTATTTGCAGCGGCATTTGCATAGTTTAAACCAAACACAGTAAGAGTTCTCTTCATCTAAATGCGTTATGCTTTCTTGAACCAGATAAATATTAATGCATCTGTGTTACTCCGATAGCATTTAAATTAAAGCATAAAGTTAGTCAACCATTACGCTCACGTCCAGCGGTTATTAAGAAAAATGCCGGGATGAATTCTATTTGCCCGTTTCCGTTTTCAGCTTTCAGAATATATTTTTATTCCTTGAAATAAATTTAATAGGAACAGTCAGCTGTATTCTTTTTTTCACCTATTAACTCTCTAAGCCGCAGTTTTCACTGTAACACTCTTACATATTTTAATCGTTAAAGTATGCTTATTCTAAATAATATTTTGATTTTAAATTAATATATAGAACTAATTTTATCTTAACTCTTCTGCTACTACTGGAACATCTAATCCCCGTGGGCAGTGGCGCACCCAGGATTTTAGTTTAGGGGCAGGCTGGGCTACATATAAATCTGCTGAACTCGGTCATAGTGACCTCGGTTAGTTACAACTCTCTTATAACGTCAAAATATTCGGTACCACTTGACTGTCCCATAGAACACAAGCAATGTAACTCATTATAGAGTCATAAATAATTATCTGATCTTTTGAGCGACGTTGTAACCGTGTGTGTGTAACAGTTTTTCAACTAACTGTAAGCATTTATTTAAAAACTTTTTAAAATAAATGTCTTTTTTGGTTAGAAATAATTTGAAGACAATTAAAAAAAGAAAGAACTAAAAAAATTAATTCATTAGCGACAATTTTCATTTTTTAATGCTTTTCACTTCTAACTTTCTACCTTTAGGGGGGGCTTCAGCCCCCATAGCCCCCTCCGTGGGTGCGCCTATGCCCGTGGGCATTTTCAAATTACCCCGGGGAATAAGTCCCATTAAAACCACCCGTGGGACACATATGTCCATTGATCCCTCTTTCCCTTGGTGGATCATTATCTATTTTTTCAGCATACAATTGATATCAGTATTTTAATTTATTAAAGTTGTTATTTTTTCTCCACCTGAGAAAAGAAATTGGCAATGAAAGGGTTAAATATAGCATCTTCTGTCTAAATTATTTTTTTTCTCATTATTAAAACTCTGTAGTATAGCAAAAAAAAATTTACCATATTTTAAAGGGCATTTTATAATGACTATAATTGCTATTATTTTGAATATATTGAATTCAAGTTTGATCTATTTGCTCCCATCGTTTCAAAAACCCAACGGTGAAGATTTGTTTCTATGTCTAGCTTTGATTCCGCCACTATGTATCTTTGAATACATTTAGTATAACCAGGAGCTGAAAAGACTTTGCGTCTTCTTTCGCGTAATTGTGCATTCTGAAAGTTTAGCTCTCGAACTATTTTACAATTAAGTTTTATCAACAAGTTTAAAATGGAAGAAATTTAAAAAAAAAGAAAAAAATCGCGCTTTTTTTTTAGTATTATATTTTGTCAAAGACTATAAAAATCTGAATTTATTAATTTGTATACTTTGAAGTGTATATAGGATAATAAAAGCTATACAGGTATGAAAAGGATTATGTTTTTTTAATCGGCAATAAATAAATAAAATAAAAAGAGTAAAAAATATTGTGCCTCAATTTTTTTTAGAAATCAATTGAGACTTTACAACATATAGATTACTAGATTTTTTTTGGATTTATCAGGATTAATTTTAATCATTAAGCTTCAAAGTGTACAGTATTTTTTATTTTACTATCATTCTAAAAAAATAAAAATAAATAACTGTATTTGATTATGTTTGTAAAATCCATCACTTATTTGGTTTTTCAAATGACCGATTAATTTTATCAATCTTAAAGGAAAGCTTTTAAAACGCTCACAAAAAAAAAAAAAAAAAAAAAAAAAAATAGAATAGAGTGATCTCAAAACGTCATACTTGTACTGGGTTGCAAAAACTCAAGTCACGGACCTGTTTTTAAACCCGAAAATTCTGAAAGACGGAACGCATTTTACTCACAAACAAAACACATGCCTGAAAACTTAACGCAGAAGCAGCCTAATGTCGTGGGGGTACTTTTTTGGCAACCGAACTGAACCTCCGTGAAAACGTCATAGAAATATATGAATGAATTTGTCACTGTCCGTTAACATCAGTCTTCGCTTCCATGGGGACCGTTTATTAGGTTATTAATGGAAGAAAATGAAAGGGCTTAGTGAGGAATTTTCGGCGACAGAAATTTCTATTGGGAGAACGTGAGTAGAATCAGGGTTATGTTTCTGTTCCGTAACTCGGACCAGAGCCAAGACGCTTTGCGTTACGGCACCGAAATCTCAATCACATGTATCTACAAATGAAGCTTGCAGGTGAAAAAAAAAGAAAAAAAATGATTCTCGGATCATTAAGCTGCAATGTCTCACTGGAAGTAAATGAGAACTGTGCGTGGAGATAATGTTTTCACATTTTCAGCCTGAATATATACATTTATACATTCGTATTGTAGAAAAGAACAAATCACTGGAAGTAAATGAGAATTGTGTGTGGAGATTATGTTTTCACATTTTCAGCCTGAATATATACATTTATACATTCGTATTGTAGAAAAGAACAAATCAAAATTTAAAAAAGTCTGATGTAGACAGCGCATAATTTCTTTTCATATCAGTTAAATTATACACAATGCATCTTATTTAAATTTATTTCAACTTATTTAATTTGTATCTGAAGGTATGCTAATTTATCACCAAATATAGGCGATATTGCTAAGCTGGGTTGAGTCTTAGAAACTTACTTTTGGCGCCAAATTTGGCGATATTTAACAAAAAGTTGTCTCGCTTGAAGAATGATGGGGCGTTTTTTTTTATAGCCTATGGTTGTGTGTGTGTGTGTGTGTGTGTGTGTTCATAGATTTTAATGTATGCAAAATATTTTGTGTGACCCTGTAAATAAACTACCCAGTCGATTGTAATTAAAAAAGGGGATGCATATTACAGCAGGCCTAAATACAAAATTTCAATATGTTACAGGCCAATGGCGTAAATTTTTAAGGGCAAGAAGGGGAAATTGCCCCCCTCTCCCTGAAATTGAAGAAAATTCGGATGTCATCTATTTGAAAAGAGCTTTTTCTACAGTAGGAAACATGTTGTCCCCTCCCACCAATGCTACATGCCAATTTACGCCAATGCTATAGGTAATCGTTCTTCAGCTATGCAAGATATATAAATACGCACATATACTGATGCCAAGCAGAAATCTAGCAAAGTTATTCAGGGATGGTCAAAATTGTTTTTTTCGTCAAATCTGGATAGCGAAACTTTTTACGATATCGATATTTCCTTTACTTATTCCGAGAAAGTAAAAATCAAAATATTTTGTGTGTTTGAATTATGGAATGCGTTATCCAAGTTTTCCCTTTTTAATTTATGCAGATGAACTTAAAAAACAAAATTGGTTAATTTGTACCTGAGTAATTTTGATTCTTGGATGGTTTGAAATTCATAACGTTTTTTACACAATGACGTATTTTTCACCGAATCTATTACTTACTATCTTATTCTACTGAATCGCCAATTCAAATATTGTAATTTATAAATTTTCCTTTGTCTTTTTTTTAATTAAGTGATCAACTTGAAAATTTTTTGATTTGAGGAAAGATAAAGTTGTATCAACTATTAAAATAAGTAAATAAATGAAATTTTGCCAATTTCATAGAATATTTTCTGAATAACTATGGGGTTACATTTTTCACACGTATACCTTTCTGAATGTCTGTGGAAATTTTCCATTGACGCCAGAGATGTTTTATTTTGTAATTAAAACTAATTTTCTAACCAAATTTTAATTAGTCAAAAATTGCTTGAAATTGGAAATGATTAATGATTTTGAATATTTGTGCACAGTTTTAAAACAATTATTCTTACGATATTGGAAATTTATTTCCAACTTAAAATTGCCAAACATTACTAAACTAAAGTAGAGAAACGAATGGCTTTTCAGATATTTAAAGTGTCCCAATTGTACCCAATTTATTTATTTATTTGCCAGGAGAGGACAGCTCGCGTCACTGAAGGTGTCGCTTAGAGCTACATATACGTCCTTCCCGGAATTTCCCGCCACAATTTGGAAACACATCAGAAAGTGAGGGGTACTTCTGAATAGTGGCACCCCTCGGAAACTGCTTTCGACCGCCGAGAGGACTTTCGGAACCACGGATTTAACATGCACGTACACCGCATGTACACGGTGGTCTTTAGTGGTAAGCCTACCGGCTTACCACTAAAGACCACCGTGTATAGAACCCGGTATAGAACCCACAACCTTCCGGTTACGAGTCCAACGCCTTAACCACTGGGTTACCACGGCCCTTCAATTGTACTCAATTGTACCCACCGTTAACAGAAATAGTTCAACATTTCAAGTTAGCTTTCTTTTCCTATATTTTTATGGATATGTGTATAAAATTTGAAGCCGATTGGTTTAACGTTGTAGATTTGCATGCAAGATAAACAATAGTTAAAAAGATAAATAAAGGAGAAGTAGATTTTTGGCTTTTAAAGGGCTAAGGCTTAAAAAAGTTATAAATGTTACATGCATTAGTTTCAAAAGTTTTTTTTTTTTTAAATTTCTAGTGATCGGGTCTGCTAAACACCACACTAGATATAATGCCTTCAGACTGCGTTCTGACGTCACAGAGGTTCGGCCGATGTGCTGTCGGCAATTGGTCTGATTAACTCTTGTGTGCAATTGCCGACGGCGCATCGGTCGAACCTCAGTGACGTCAAAACGCAGTTCGAAGGCATTATCTCTAGTGTGGTGTTGGTCTGAGGTGGACTAGAAGATTGACCGCTATAAGGACCGGAGATGGACATTTCATTATGGCGACGTGTAATAGGCAGGACAACGCTGACCCCCTCTGTGTGGTCGCCTAATTTTGAACCAATTCCGGATGAAAGACCTAGATATCTGGATTGGCATCTCCAGAAGTTTCGCGTCAACATGGGCACACAGTTAAGAGAAATATTTCAACATTTCAATAGACAATGGAGTTAAATTAGCTGCATCCTTTCTATGGAGAAACGTTCCACCATGATTCGGTTCAACTGATCAATTTAAACACCAAATAATGGTTCAACGTTCCTTCATAGGAAGGTTGCAGCTAATTCAGCATCATTTTATGGTGGAATGCTAACTACGTTTATTGACAGTGTATACTGGTCTCACCATGACACAGTAGTTATGTCACTGGAAATGGTAGACGGGCGAAGTGTGAAGGTACCGTGTTCGGGTCCCATCGCGCGTCCGTCGACCTAACCGTTCGGAGTTTCCCGTGGTTTTCTCCAAAACTTAGCGTAAATAGGGATTAGGACCCCTAGTAAGATCTCGAAGAAGGGCACCCCCTTTGTGTTGTCAATCTAACGAGGATTTATAAGCGGGATTTGAGCCACGCACACAAATCCGATATACATATTCACAACAACAACAACAACAATTATAACCATAGAGATTCTAACGACGAAGTTAAACCTTTAGAAGGTGACACTTCCCTTAGAAAAATGGGACCATGCTGTTGCTGCGTATAGAATGCGCAACACCTCACTCGGTAACTGCTGGCTTAGCCATTGAAGAGAAGACAATGTTTATAAAAGTGCTTATTTATAATGACGATCGCACTCAAACAAAAAAGTATTCATGCGGCGATAAATTTTGACACAGCTTTATTGCTGGTAAACTCAAATTCATATTAAAATATCAAATTCATGTTTTATAAAAAACGCAATTATGAACTCAAAACCCTTTTCTGGCTGTGCGGGTTTGCGCACCCATCCCTACTAGCAATTTTGCTCGGGCCTTCACCGGCCACGTAGCCTTGAGCCGATGAGAAAGAATCGGGACGTTCACTGTGAAACTGCTCGGATACACGCAGTTCATGTCCCCTCGGACGTGGAAACGTCCGAAGTAGTCTAACCGATGAGTTTTCATCGGGTTGGACACGGATTTAGGGAACTGGCCCGTTCACTTTATGCGTGAAGTTGGCCAAACACCAGGGTGAGTATCACTTTTCGACAAGTTCTTATTTGATGTTGACATGCATTTAACCCTTTCCTTCCCTACGATGCAATTTGAATGATAACATTTACAAGTTTTTTACAGATTTCTTTTATCTTTGAAATGTATTTGTAATCGCATTTTTCTTATATGATAATGCAGTGCAGAAGCAATACAGTATAGAAGAAATACACTTTTACTACGCGACGCATATGCATGCATGCAGGTACGTCGTATACTCCATCTATTTACGTATATAGTCGTACTAGATACGTAACTATACTATACGTTAACGTACTATAGTCGTATACTCCATCTACGTATGAAATTATATACGCATGTTACATGTTCGACTTGTTTTAACTAGTCCGAGCGTATAGCGCTCAGGACTGGAAGACGGAAGGTGTCTGGTTCAAAACCAGGTCGCCACTGCCAGCCGCCTGCGACCGGTGAGGTCTCGGCTTCGAATCCCGTTAACCCATGGTCGTCATTTCCCCCCCCCCCTACTTTTGTGTTCCATGTTATTAGGAATTAATAAATGTCAAATGGATATTCAAGAGTATAATACCATCTTCAAGAATACAGTAAGAAACCTCAAGAAACAATTCTCAATTCAAACAAACAAGTCCACAGATCCCAGCAAGCAGCTCTGGGTAGTGTCAGCTCCCGTAGTATATCTCCGTGGTTCTGATCTTTCTACTCGTGTGGATGGTGCAAAATTGGTCGACCTTTTCTACCAGCCGAAACAATCGTTTTGTCGACAAGAACCTTTATTTGCGTGCTATTTTACAAATATTTTAATTATTTCACTTTTCATGTTTGTTTTAAGTTTTTTTTTAAAGGAAAAGCTTGTTCCGGCTCTTTAATAAAATCAGAAGGAATTTCGGATTCTCGCATTTAATTTCCTTCCACTTCGCTCTATGTCGGAATTCGAAAAAGGAAAGGAAGGTAATTGACACGGCTTCCCCGCACTTGTGGAGCTTCCTTTGGTGGCAGACAGGGAGGCAGCATGTTCGGAACGGGAGCATCGCTAAATTAAGGGGATTAAGAAGAGACAGGAAGCCTTGCAATGGGCCACCGATCGATATAGCCGCTATTAGACCGAGCTTCAAGATGACCCCCTTCTTTTTTTTTGATCCAAGAAATATTAAAACTAAAAAACGATGGCTCCGGAGGATGGCAAAATGGATTTACTCGGCGCTTCTTATCTCCTCCCATGAAGAAGAAGCATCGGGGAGTTCCTTAGTTATCTTGTAGGCTTTCAATTTACAGTTAGTTGAAACTAAAAAAAAAAAAAAAAAAGAAAGTATGAAATATAAATCATGCCGAAATCATCGATTATAAAACGCTTTCCAACAAAAACTACTATGCGTATGTATGTACTACTGCCGAACACATTGCGAAGCTGTTCACTCCCATCGTTGCAAAGACGCAGTGACGATGATTCTTTCTTTTGTGTGCGGGCAGGGCTTTGTCGTGGTTCAGCGCATGCGCTCGCGCGCAAACACGCTGCGCCACAGCAGGTTTTACAGTCTTTAAAAATGATGGGGGCTGATCAAGGAATGCATTTTTATCTGACTTCAATCTGAATTTAAGACAAAGTTCTAAAGAATTAAGCATGCCACATTTGGTCGCTGGAGCTAAGCCATTATCATGCACACCGACTGCGAGTCGAAGCGTAATCCTCTCTTCACTTCAGCGCGAGCCAGGTGCAAAAGTATTTTCCTGCGCGGTTGACAGTTATCGCCTTCCGCGCCGTAACGCGCTAGTTTCGGGATGCAGGAGATTACAGCGGCGATGTCAGACCCCAACATATTTAATTGACTGTTTAATACTTCATGGCGGCTGTTTAGTACTTCAGACTAATTAATATCTTCAACTTTTAAAAATCTCTTTTGATTTACATAATCTAATCGAGTAAATTGTTTTAATTCGCTAAACTCTGTCATGGGACACAATTAAGCAAAAATTAGATGAAACCATTGAACATACAGTACCACTTTTCTGCAAGTTCTAATGATTGCTATAGAAGATTAAACAGAAAAGACTCTAGTTTTAGAAGATCTGCAAGTGAAAGATTTCGTTTTAGCCGAGTTTCATACAAAAAGAGCTGTTTTTCACCTTGTTCGTCATGCTGAATTGCAATCGTACGATAATGTTAGGCTGTTACATTAAAAAGAGAATGATAAATTTCATTTTCCAAATGTACGAGAAATCAGTTTTTTTATTTGCTTGTTTGTGAATTTGAAGAAAACGCTGTCTTGTTGAATTTAATAAAATTTGTTTCGTTAAGTAGTTTGGCAGATTTGTTTGGCTGATTTAACAAAATGACTTTTTTAAATTAACAAAACATTTTGCAAGATCTGGACTCGATCATATTAAGCAGAATCTTTCAACAATAAATTTACGCATGCGTTAATAAGCAGTAGAAAGTTGATTGGTTGAAAAGTGAAAATTTTGATTACACGACAAGAGTTAGTAAAGTCTGATAGATATACTCTGAGTTGTGGCCGATATTAAATGCAAGACTTTACAAATCGATTTCTGAGTTTGTCGAAAATTTTAGACGTAAGTCTAATTAGTTTATCGATTCAAAATGTTTATATCGATTCAAAATGTTTTATTTTAGTGCTTTTTATATGTAAGTACTGATTTAGCTTATAGCAACTCAATGTCAATTTTTCTTTTTTCTTTTTTTCCGATAGACAAACTTCATGAATAAAATAAAGTTAACAAGTATCTTGATGATACCTATTTATTTTATTTGGTCAAGAACACAAAGATGATTCTGATTGTCCTACAAAATTTGTCTTACGAACAAAAAGAAAAAAAACCTGGCATTGAATTTCTTTAAATTTAATTTGTAGATACATAAAAAGACTAAAATAAAAATGTAAATTTTTACTAATAAGTAAATTAATTACATTTAACTTTGAAACTTGCGAGCAACTGTTTGGTTAGTCAACAAAATAACATGACAAAATCAACAAAATACTTTTATTAAATGATCCATGAACACACCATAGTTAACAAAGGCATATTGTTAAGTCAACCAATTACTTTAATTGATTTTAACCAAATAAATTATTTAAACAAATAGTTTGATCGAATTAAAAAAAAATGTTTTGCCAAAATAACAGTTAAAAAAAAATTCCGTTGGTGTTTTTTCAGCCAGCTAATTTCGTTGATATAGCAAAGTTTTTGTCATTCAACTAAACTTTTTTTTTCTTCTGTGTTCTGTAAGAAAGTTACCACAAAATCACTTCACGTACCGTTTCATCAGTAAACACTGACCTGGATATTGATGAATATCAGTTTCATTGGATAATAACACTTAGATAATAGCATCAGATAATAGCTTTCAGTTAAATGAAGTTGTTTAATTTATTATTATTATTATTTTATATTTCGTAAAGATATGCAGTTTTTCATAGAAAACTTCATTACATTTTTTCCACATAAAAGTAGCAACTTGGGCAAATTTGAACAGAGACATTTTAAATTTATAAAGCATTACAGTACACTTAGTTTCTTCGAGAAAAATTTTCATTTTTGCGCATACAATGAGGAAAAGAATAATTTTTTTCATGCAACATTTAATATACAATAATTATGACGCTTCCCTTTTTGAGGCATCCGAAATAAATTTTAAAATGTCGGACAGACAGTATAGGCAGACCATTTTCAACTGTGATTAAATGCCTATGTATATAAATGATAATCGGGAAATAAAAAAAAATAGTGTTTTTAGTACTTATTATTTTATATTAATTAGATAGCAATGCTATAAGTTTATTACTATGCATTTTGACAGTAACTGCTATTCTTTAAGAAATTATTACTAAGAAATTTTTTGGCTGTACGAATACAAACTACAACTACATAAAGTTTTTTAGAAGTGGCTAAAGCACTATGTATTGTGTGTGTTTGAGAATATCCATGAAGTATTTTAAGATACGGAGTTCTTTCTTACGCTTTCCCTCTTACAATTTATTTCCCTGAATAAATTTTTATCAATTAATTAACCCAGTAACAATTTTCTTCTCACAGAGGTAGTAAATATTTAAGCTATGTGTCAACTAAAGCTAGATTTTGAGCAGATGAGTGGTGGAAGGCTTTTGCTATGGATTCTCATAAAAGTTCCCGAAATGACGCGATTCACGAATTTACTACATAAAACAACAGACTGAAAAAAACAATCATTTTTATATTGATTACAAAAAATCCTTTTAACCTAACGCAAGACAAAGTTTAAAACTTTCATTTATTAAAATAATATTCAAAATGGCTGATCTTTACTTGGAGGAAAAGTTAAAGTTTTATGTGCATAATTAAAGAAACGCGTATCAATAGGTATTGGGATGACTTTCTATAACTGTGAATAATAGAAATTTTCGGATCATCACGTAATTTGGGTATTACCTTTATAAACTTTGTTGTTCGAATTTCCTCACAAATGCTCTGATCAAGAGAAGGTAGAAGTTGCTCAAGATTTCTTTAGATGAATCTAAACACGATGTCACAACAAGATACAGATCAACATATTATTATTATTATTATTATATTTTTTTAACTTTTTGTTCTAATGGCGGGCACTTGCTGTTTATAGGCTCTGGTCACCACCAAGGTCGGAATTACTGGTCTCTTTATTATAAGGGTACCTAATAAGTGGGCCAGCATTGCCTGCATTGGGACAGACGAAATTACATCCAAACCCGAGCCGGGAATCGGTCCCGGACCCGTTGTGTGGTAAAATGGCTCTCTAACCACTACACACCCGGGCGGCAACATAATAAAGTAGAAGTTAACACTTCCTTTTAAAGTAGGAGGTAACACTTTTTGGATCATCTGTTATCTGGGTACTATCCATGTAAACTTTCTTGTTCAAATATTCTCACAAATGGTATGATCAAGGGAAGAAGTTGCTCACAAGATTTCTCGAGATGAATCTCAACTCGATGTAGCAACAAGATTTTGATTAACGTAATAAAGTAGAAGTAAACGCTTTTGAATTTGAAGTTAACACTTATTGGATCATCTGTTATTTGGGGAACATCTTCATGAACTTTGTTGTTCAAATAGCCTCACAAATGGTCTGGTCAGGGAAGAAGTTGCTCTGGATTTCTTTAAGGTGAATCTCAGCACGATATAACAGCAATATTTCGATTAACGCAATAAAGTAAAAGTAGTACACAGGCTTGAAGATGTTTTTATCAATTTGACTACAGTGGACAGATGCAGCATGCGAAAGAAAATGTTTCTGAGATTAAATTGGAGGCACTGAAAAGCGCACATTTTTAAAATTAATTCTAAAAGATTCGGTTACCGAAGCAAATCCGTCAGGAACTCCTCTAAAAATCGTGGAACGGATGATTTTTCTATTTTAAAGTAGCTATCGCCTCCCCCCCTACACTCTTTTTTAAAAATATATCTGCGTAAAATTAGAAACTAATCAATTTAATGGTTCACTTTCGTAAATAAAACAAAGAAATATAAATTCTGCTTCACAAGTATAGATTTTATTTAGTTCTTCTATATCATAAGTAAATGTCGTCTGTTATCAGAACCTATTGCAATGGATTTTTACATCTAAAACTTTAACTGAAATTACAAGAAGCATTTTAACATTTAAAACGTATAAGTATGACAATTCATGGAAAATATATTATGAGTGTTTAGATGCATAATGATTCCTTATTTTTATTTCAGGGGTTTTGGAAAGCAGGGTTACCAGTGTCAAGGTAAGAGCTTTATTTGAGCAGATCTTTTTAAACTATTTTTTTGTTCCATTTATTTAAATTTGAATTAATTAATTGTTTATTTGAAGAATTAAAACATCAATGCGTAATTATATCAACTTTATTGTATAGTACTTGGAGAGAAGGGAAAGCAAGTGATATTTTAAGCTATATCTATGGCAGGCAAAGGTGTTTATTGACGTTCTAATTCACTTTTGTATAAATTACAATTTCTTGAGGTGCCACCTCCATATTCTTTTTTCCCGAAACTTTGAAGTATCTAATACAAATCATTATTATAATCCCTTTAGTTTCAATTTCTTGATCCTCATTTACCTCACACATGAAATCATAAAACTCCTCTGCAGTACGATGCAATGAGTTCGAGTTTGTAACTGAGGAGGTGAGGTTGCAATTGTGAATATTTAGCGACATTATTGAAAAGCTGAATGTATCAATGCGGAGAATGATGAAATCTAAATATAGTCCACAAAGGTTTTGTTCTAAACATGTTAACTCATATTTTCAACATCACTGATTTGAACAAAGATTTTCGAAATATTTGAAGTATACTCCATATTTGAAGTATAATTCTAATGAAAGCAATAATTATTCATGTTCCTATCTATCATTTATTGAAATATGATTTATTAATCTATAAGCAATTAAAAAATATATAATAGTAAAATGATATTGTTTTTATCGGGATTTTGTAATTAATTTTTGAAAAAGAGTAATAAATAAAGTACATCCATACCATAAAGTACATTATTTTAAGAGTTGTAACTACCCACATTTTAATACCTTTTGACTTGTTGAGCTTGACTAAAAAGTGTACAGGTATAAGTTGCCAGGTTCTCTTACACTGTTTAAATGACCCCATAAAATAAAATTTATTACATACAACAACAATAATAAAACATTTACAGAAGTAAAATGATAGTTTTTTCTGTATATCCGTTAGAGCTAACTATGTCGCTTGAGTTGAGATATTTTTCTTTTTTTTTGTGGAGAAAGGGAGTACTGCATGTATACTTTTTACATTTGATATATAGAGGGATGAATCGTCATAGCGTCATGATGTACGCCAAAAAATCAAAATTTTTTTAATTACATATTTAGAAACAGTATATATAGGGGAAGGTGGCCTAAAATGATCCTAGCGCGCAACAATATCCACATATGTTTTTTTAGGTGCAGGTAGCGATATCTAGTACTAGGTAACACAAAAACATTTGGTGCCAAGTCAAGAAGAAGCAATCGTGATATTTAAGCGATCGGTGTATTACGTGTCCGAGTAGAATTCTTCAAAAAAAACTGGGTTTTATCATATTTCTTATAAGGTAAGCACCAACTTTCCTATTTATATAGAAATACAGTCTTTAATGTACAGAAATATGACTTGGTTTTTATTGAACCGATCATGTTTTTAGATGTGATTTACACTTGTTTAGTTTGCTATGTTTCTCAGTGTGTTTCAGTAATATGAGTAAGTCATAAGGTTCAATGAAAAATTCTTTGAACCATTTGAAAAATGTTCTGGTAAAATGATCCCTCGATGGAAGAAACTCCAGTACCGGGTCCTAGGCACCATGGCAGTAATTCAAATATTCTCAAAATGCGTAACTCCCCATTTCATTTTTTAATTTATTTTTGCGTTTATTGTATGCCATAATTTTTTAATTGCAATTATGAATTATCCCATTTTATTGTTTATGACACTTTTTATTTTAAAAAATTTCATAAAACAAACTATGTATACTGTACGATTGTAAAACTTACTTTATTTCACTAAGTATAGTCATAATTACCTTTACATTTTTTACTTTGCCATTAAAAAACAATTTAAAATTATTTTCAAATGAAGGATCATTTTGCCCTTGGGTAAGAGTAAAATGATCCTTTAGACATTTTATAAAAATTCTATTTTTTTCATTACTCGCTGTGCTCTTAAAATATTATATTATGCAAAATATAGTGTCAAATATAATCGAAAAGTTTTATTTAAACATTTATGCTATTTTATACAGGTTTTAATCTTAAGGGAATTATTTTGAGCCACCTTCCCTTACATTTTATATGGAAAGTACATATGTCCTAAATATATAATCAGACGATCTATCAAAATATGTTGGAAGCTATCAATTAATTAAGAAAAATCCTTCTTTGAATATAAACACCACGTAGAAAAAGATTATATTTAAAAAAATCTGCTCCAATATCAAAACTGTTTGAATATTAGTGTTTTGTAAGACTTTTAAACTTTTCAACTTCGAACTGAATGATTTTGAGTTTCAGATACAATAAAAGTTGTGTGCATATTATATTTAACCTTTTAAAAAGGAGTTTTTTACTGATATTTTAAAAAAGCTTTCGAGATCGAATTTTTTAAAAATCCTATTTATCTTTAAATGAAATTAATTTTATTTTTAAGAACCTTTTAACATTAATTTTTTTTTTTAATAAAAAGTGTTTATGATTGAGGTTTTTCTACCTGTTTGTGCTTTTACTGTCGTAAATATGTATCGATTGCTACACTGTAAAAAAAAAAAAAAATTCAGAAACGTTTCAGCTAACTGTAAGGCAACTTTTTTCGTAATTGTTTCTCACAAAGCGTGAGAAACGTTTATGATAGGTTTTGTGGAAGAAAGAACTTTTCAGATTTGTGCCTGAAAAGTTTCCGGTAAAACAATGATATTGCAATTTTACAACAATTTCTGTTGTATATCTGATAGATTTCAGATAATTTCATGAAACGTTTCGAAATTTTTTTACAGTGTATGAAATTTAAAAATGGTATATATTAAAAATGTTAAAAATGGTATAAGTAGCATGACTATTTTCTTCAGGGCACCAAAAAGAATTTCAACAGATCACTCTATGGGCGACCAGAATTCAAAACGTAATTTAGGAATGATCATCTGTTAAAAATAAAAACAAAATTTGTAAATATATTTTAAGTTTATAAAAAAATTGTTTTGTGTCGAAAATATTTATGAAGAATTTATGGCTCTTTTATGACGAAACAGCTGTCATAAATTAAGCTTTAAGAGAGAAAAAAAATAATAACAAATATTTGTTGCTTATATGTTTTAACCTGTCCACTTCCATTGTTTTAAAAACGCGGTTTTCCCTTTTGCGCCAACGCATGCGCTTGGCCGCAGAGGGAGTATTTAAAGACTCATTCCGGAAAGCAACGATGAGTGCGAGAAAAGAATTGTTGCCGTCTCTTCTATGCAACGATGGGATGGAGTAGATTGACCATTCTTCAAGCAGTAATGTAAGCGCTATTAAGACCTCGTTTGAAAATGTTTTATAATCAACCTGTTGGCATGATTGTCTTCCTCATTTTTAAGGATATAAGGAAATAAAATTATTAAAGCCCTTGAGTGCTTTTAAAATGCTTATTTTTTGTTTCTGTTTTTGGGTACTTGCGTATTGTGCTGTCGACCACATCAAATTGGCGTTAATTATTCCGAGGGCAATTTTTTTAAAAATAGCTCAGAAGCGACGATGTGTTAAAGAAGTTAACGGCTGTCTAATACTAATTAAATAAGGTTAGCGAATTTGAGTAACTAGAAATTGCGTGATAGTTTTCCGTTGTTGGCGATAAATTTGCGCTGTAATAATGTAACAGGGAAATAATAATAATGAGGAATTTAAAACCACAAATATAATCCGATGGAAAAAACAAACAAACAATCAAGAAATAATGGATGTGGAGTTAGAGAGCAGAAGCGCAGAAAAATGACGCGATAAATTTAAAAATTTTGACGAATTTAAAAATAAAATTTCGCTTTAATTCATTTAAAGCGAAATTTTATTTTTAAAACCACATTTTGCATTCAAGGCGTTTATTTATTCTTATTAATAAATTATAAATCTGATGAGGTGGTGGCAGTAGTCTATTCCTTATGAGAGGAACTGCTAGCTTGCCTAAGGAATCTTTAAAAATAGGTACATTTGATGGAAAATACACTTCCAACGGCGCACAGTGGGGTAGAGGTGGAAAAAAGTCAATTTTTCAAAGTCGCTTTTTCATTGATCAGCTCCACTACTTTTACAGTAAATTACCTGCAGAATCAGCCTGTGGTAATAGTTTTGTGGTTACAATATTTGTTTAGCATGAAATTAAAGTCGAAACGTGAGCAATTTAATTTTTTAGCTTTTACAAGGAAAAATTTTGAAAAATCTCTTTTTCATAGGTCTTTTCCGAATTTTTTTTTAATGATATACATTGTGAGTATAGGTCCTACAGTATCTGTAAAAAATACAAAAGTTAATTTGAAGATGAGTTTCGACATACAAATCAGTCAAAATTCAGATTTTTGGTGGAATTTGGATTTAGTTATGTGTACAAATCGAGCTTCACCTTCCTTTGGTTTGTTATATTTTTCTTTCTTGAAGTTCTGACCCTAATAAAGGATCTCTGAAAGTTTCAGACCCCTTCTCACCCCTATTCGGTCACAGTAAATTTTTGAATATAGTAATAGGCCCCGCCCGCGTCTCATTCATTCTAGCAGGAACACAATCAGTTCTCCGCGTACCCGCGACTCTGTGTTTTTGTTTCATACTTGTTTTGAGGGGGGAAAGGGCAGGTGATTAATTCAACATGCTTCTGTTTGAACTAGGAAAGTGTATAATGCCATCTGGGTAGACAATAGTAAAAAGTCTTCGTTCGTACTGCGACGAATACAGACAATTTCAACATTTTGATGATATCTTCAGATCCAATAATCACTAGTTTAAGACCTCTTCCGAAGAAGAAAATCCTTCCGCTAAGTGATGGGGCAAAGGAATTGTTATTTCTTGAAGGTACCTTAAACTGATGAGTGAAACAATCGAAAAAAAAAAGTGGAAAACAACTTTTTGTGGGCAGGTGATTAATTCAACATGCTTCTGTTTGAACTAGGAAAGTGTATAATGTCATCTGGGTAGACAATAGTAAAAAGTCTTCGTTCGTACTGCGACGAATACAGACATTTTCAACATTTTGATGATATCTTCAGATCCAATAATCACTAGTTTAAGACCGCTTCCGAAGAAGAAAATCCTTCCGCTAAGTGATGGGGCAAAGGAATTGTTATTTCTTGAAGGTACCTTAAACTGATGAGTGAAACAATCGAAAAAAAAAAGTGGAAAACAACTTTTTAAAGAATTTTCAAATTTTTTTTAGATTTATTCTGAAATTTATATAAACTGCTTATTTATTCTCAAATTTATTTAAACTACTTATTTATTCTGATATTTTCCCTGAGTTTTTTAAAATGTTTTATCTATTCTGAGTTGTTTTTTTTTGGGGGGGGGAGAGAGATTTATTTTGAAATTAATTTGAACTGATTACTTATTCTGAGATTTATTCCGAAAAGCTTGAGTCATTTATCTTAAATTTATTCTGGAATTTCTCTTTTTGTTTATTCATTCTGATACGAGTGGAGGCAGGCCTTCTTCACTCCAAAAATTTATTTTTTGAATCAATCAGATTTTATCTATACCTGTTTCTTTTAAAAATTGATAGGTGCTAAAAAATAATAAAGTGATGATATGCACCAGGTAAATCTAGTATTTTCAAATATGAAACTACTTATAGAACAAGAATTCAGACTCAGCAAATTCTGTCTTCAAAAAAGTATGAGTTACTTTTTTAGGACAAGAACTGAAAAACACTTTTTAGCAAAAAAAAAAAAAAAAAAAAAAAAAAAGGAGAAAAATGCATAAATGCAATAATTCACCGAGTTTTGGGACGAAGGTAGGTTTCTACAGTGAAACTATCTCAAACTTGTCATAATTTACGCGATTAGGTTCTTTTTCCCGAAATCGGGTGTTTCACCCCACTGTGCGGCGTTATAATTGGTGAAACAAAAGTAAATAGAAGATAAATAAATCCAACAATCCATAAATTCATGGGCCCAATAAACGTGGAAAAAATAATTATTTTTCTTGAAGTAATTTGATTGGGGTTAGAAATTTAAAGTTTACGAATTTCTTTTTCAATGAAATACTATTCTTTATATTAAAATTGCTGACTTTTACTCACAGTTTCCTATGTACCAAGATATTTTTATTTTATTAAAAAAATAAGTTACCCAACCATTTTTCAAGTTTTTATGCGATGATATTACTCAAGATCCGTATGTGATTTTCACTGTATATCATTCCTATTTCATCCAGCTAGATTTATAGTTTCACGAATCGAGCTTTTATAAAAACTAATTTATAAAATTAACTATCGCTTTTAGCGTTAATCAAAACATTTTTTGATTAAATTCTGTTACTAATCATTTGCAATTACTTCTTTTTTTTTTTCTTTTTAGTATCACCTTCAAAAGTATGAATTCGCACAAAATTCCAAAATGAAAATACAAGTTGTAATGTTAGGGCTGACATTTAAAATAAGGGCTAGAATAAGCCTTGGCATCGCTGGGTATCACAATAAATATTAAATATCCTCTCAGAGCTCTGTCATCCATATTTATTTAATATGACGTTACATACTCATATAAAAAAACCGCGAGGCTAAGAGAGTGATATATCGTATATCGCCTGTTCCGGATCTTTAATATGCCAGAGGAATCGACCTTTAGCATTTATCAACAGCCCACATACAAACCCCCACAGTTCATTCGCTCCACCCGCCTACGGTTCCTCAATTTTAACGCCCACGAAAATCAAATCAGAAGTTGATTTGAAGTTCGAAACGCTAACTGAAATTAATATATTCCGCATCCAAACTGGAAGTGACGGATATGTATCGGTTGATCGGTCTGAGCACATCAAGGCATCAAATAAAATGATAAAAAAAATTAACGTTTTTGATGGGGGAAAAATATTTTTTTTCAAAATATATACCACTAATTTATTCTGTCAAACATACTTTACTTTGACATTTATCTTCTCCGTTAGCCGATTTCATTGGATTGACATCGATGGCTTTTTCAACATTTTGAAATGCATGTATGATACTTACATTTTTGCTGGTCTGTTCAATCGATAGCACTCTTAACAAGAAGAAAGATGCCGAACGAATTGGTTATAAAACACTTTCCAGCAGAATCTTGTTTGTACTTAGACTACTGGTAAGAAATAGCGTTGGCTCTCGTCAGCGTATGGGATGGAGCGGGGCCGTCGTTATTAGCAACCGGGCCTGCTTGTTCGTTGCCACCGGAAGAAATGAGTGAAACATTGAGGCCTAATATTTACATTTGCGCTGTTCGATTGTATGCGATTTGGGATTATAAAGGTTAATTTATTTTATAATTAAAAAACAATTTTGTTATAGTTTTGTCATAATGATTTAATGACAAGGTGTTTTAGATGTAGGTAATAATTTTTTGAAGATTGCGCTTTTTTTTATGGAAATAAATCAACGAATTGAATCATAGAATTCGAACTTTAAGTTCTGAATGTAAAGGTAAGTGTACACTTGTATTTAGAAATTCTACAAATTTATAGGATATAAAGCATGTTTTGTGAATTAATATTCATGTGTTATTTATAAATTATTTTAATCTGAAATCGTTTAACTTGGGTAGTTTATTATTCTAGTAAATAAGAGTGCGTTGTAATACTAGTTAGACATACTTATCTGTTTAAATCTTTCAGTTGAAAATGTCATTTATCATTTATTATAAATGCACTAAATATGTGATATTGGTTTCAGTGCAGAAGTACTGTAAAATATGTTATTAATTTTTGCACATGTTTATGTAGAAACTTTAATTGAAGTTAATATTTTGTATAAGCGTTCATTATACTCAAATTCAAAGTTCCATTTAGAGAATGGCTATAATAAAAAGTAATTGATTCAGGGATCGTTTGTTTTTAGTTTACTACAGTGTTTAGCGCAACTTGTGAAAAGGGATCTTGAAATTTTTCAAGTCCTAGAGCTGTTAGTTTATCTTAATTTGTATTCAAAGTCCGTGGAGCAGGTTTTTTTTTTTTTTTTTTTTTTTTTTTTTTTTTTTTTTAAAGCTACAACCCTAATATACAGCAATGCAGGGACGAAAACATTTTTTTTCAATCGCCAGTTAATAATAACTTAAAAAAAGAGGTGTCGGAATATTAGTGGTATTTTTTGAACTAACCAAAATAAAAACAGTTAACAAACGTGTTTTATCATACACTGTTACGTTATTCTTAATCCTTTTGATATATTTTATCTCCCCTTTAAGTTCGTACTACTATTTATGGGACACCCTTTATTTTGTAATTCATTCTAAATGTTTCTCGTTAAATTAATTTACATTATTTTTCATGTAAATACCAAGTACATGCAGTGCACAGGTTGTACTTATAATTATAGCAAACATTCTTCTGATACCTACGCCTTACAAAAGATTAAAAATTAAATAGTATATCAGTACTTAAATTTTGTATACGTGAATTGTAAATATCAAATATTTTAAATTCTATTTCAGCTCCTCGTCATATATTTTGTTAATATATTAACCGAACAATATTTAATAAATGAAAATTTAATAACTACTAGTTAAATTTATTTTAAAAGTAATAATGGTTGTAACTGCTTTGAAAATGTGAAACTTAAACATTCAGTATAAAGAAATGCATAAAAATGTCTGTATCATTTGTGTCATCTGTATCATTCGTTTACTTTAATGTATACTAAAAGTCAGCTTAATTTTTTCATGTCTATTAAAATTCAAGCTAAAATAATGAATCATGAGAGTGAGCACTACTTCGTTTTTCCTTCAAATTACATGCATCTATTTACTTTAATGTCCGCGTGTATCATAGTAAAGAAACTGTCAATGAGTTCGTACTTGAATTAATAACACAATCACTACTTAAAACTACATTTAATAACGTTTCAAAGCATCGGAAAGCTTAAAAATTGCTTGATGTATACGGAAAGACGCGAGCATCCGTAGGCCTCTTTGGATGACTCATCGAAATACACGCGCAGGCCCCTTACTATTAGCGAAGGCCCCGGATGGAGATACCCTCTCTCAACCAGACTGATGTGGGATCATATCTATATACTAATGGGAGCTGGTGCACGTAAAATATATTCGCGGCTCGAAGCTTCTCCATGTTGAAATGATACCTGTGAGGCGCCAATCCAGATACAGGTTTCTCATCTGGAATTGGTTCCAAATTAGAAAATCCCTTCCCCTAAGAGGGCACGCAGACGTAAAACCCAAAGGGTCGGCTTTCTTCTGTGGGCAACAACAACAAGCACAGTAGTGAAAGCATGTCTGTGACCATCCTTGAAGAGACGTGGCAGCAACGATTCACTTCTGTGCCCACAGTTGCTTCCACGCTTGCGTTTTGAATGCTCGCCGTCACCCAAAAACTTTTCAACGATTGAAGGAAACGGGTTAAAACCTATATAATACTAAAGCCTGTGTTTTGTATAATCACTGATTTTGAAACATACACTTGATAGTTCTTATTTTGGACCCTGTAAAAGAGGTAACCACGTTGCGTACGCAGTTTTCGATAGAGAATATTCTTTTACTACCTTCCTTAATCTGTGATGAATTAATTTTGCTTGAAATAAACACTGACTGACGAACCTGCATACAGGTTGGTTCAAAAAACGTGATAAGAAGTGAGCGATCGTTGTTGAAAATAGAAAGCATGTGAGAAAGTGAAACTTATTTTATTGAATAAAGATATGAATGAAATTTAATACATGAAAGATGCTTGAAATGTCTACTGTCCCCGTCCGTAGAGTTATAAAGCCGGTTCCGAAATTCTGTCCTAACGCGCTAAAGTGTGCCGGAATCAATTGCATCAATCTCACTTCAGACGGCCGATTTCAGGTCCTCCAGTGATCTAAGGGAATCTCTATAAATTCTGCCCTTGATGTAACCCCATAAGTAGAAGTCGCAAGGATTTAGGTCTGAACTGTTTGGGGGTCACTCTATCCCTTGCCTTGTGAATTTCTCTGCATCCAATGCAATCAAACGTTCACCAAACGTCCTTTCACACCACGTGAAGACGTCAATAGCTCTTAATATGAAGTGCATATAATATGTGTGCTCTTAATAGTGTGTGTTATAATATGTGTGCATATGTGTGCTCTTAATATGAAGTGTAAGGGGACAAGCCTTATCCATGTGGTTTGCGAAATCTCTCCGCCGTACAGTGTCCCCCTTCCTTTAGTGGCTGGCTCATTTGGATTTTGTATAGACGCAATTCCTCTGCTTTCGTAAGCCTTTGTAATGATGTTTTGGACGTGCTTAATTGTTGGGACGCCTGTCAAGGGAAGTGGCTGGCTGATCCCCGAAGAATGCGCGTACACGCTTCCCATTGTTATCAGTAACAACTGTGGATTTTCGTCCCGACGCCTAACTTCTAGCATTCCAAACACTCCCGATAGATTCAAATCTGACCATCAACCTGTAAACAATGAAAATCAGTGTGAGATTAGGACCAGAACATCAGCAATCTGATGGCTTCAAAAACACTGCAACTTTCGAGTGCTGTGACTTACCGCGCGATAACCATTTCTCTAGATGTTTGTTTCTTTACGAACTCTGAATGACATGTCCGTCGAATGGTGACATTATTTCAGTTATTCTCACAAATTTTTCTTAAGATAAATAATCATTCTTCCAAGGTCAGTCATTCCATATTGCTTATTCTTTATTTCCGGTAATCAAGCTTTCACTCAAAATCCAATATATGACCTACTACAATATGGAAGAATAATTATATCAATACATTTGAAAACAGGAACTTAAAAATACTTTCTATCATGCTTTTTGGAGCGCCCTGTATATAAAGGGCTTAAGGGGCTGCAAAATCAGACTTCTCTTCTCAGGAAGCAACGAAAGCTGCCATCAGTAAGTTTTGTTTACAAGAAGTGCAAGCACAGACGGAAATTTTGTTTAGTATATTCTTTGAAATATAATTTTTGTTTTGGTTTAAAAAATAGGAATCTTAAAAAAAAAAAATTTCTGTAATAAATGAGTATTCATGTTAATTCAATAATATTTTTCATTGATTTAAAATCTGTTCATCCTTAACATGTTTGGCACAGTTGCGCCGTCTGCATTCCTCAGACGTAAGTATATTTACAATTCGGCGTTTTTTTTTTTTTTTTTTTTTTTTTACACTTTTGAAGCATACTTTCTGTGTCATTTTACAAAAGAGGTTCAAAAATCCTATTATGCAATTTGTTAATGGTCCTGCGCCATTCGTCGATGTCTTATATATCCCTGAAAATGTGTCCTGTCCTGGTAACTTTTGATGAAATATCACCAAATTTGGTGCGAAAAATAAGTTCTCAAAACTAAACGTAACTTGGATATATATATTATATTTCTCGAGAAATCGCCAGGTCCTAATGTTAGTCAGTGGGAATTTTAAAGGTTTATAACTTGCGCTCTAATTTACGGACTTATATGCAACAAAATGCAAACACTGAGTTTTAACAACTTGCCAAAATCACGTAGTGGTTACAAGAGAATAACAGAGCGATTCCAGCATCATCGAACATGGGACAGGATAACCCTAGTGTACTGAAAGTCTTATCTCTATAAAAATAATAAAAAATACTATTAATGGTATACAAGAGCACTTCAGTAGGGTACATGATATAGTAAATAGCAAAAAAATATATCTTATTTGATTTGCAATCGATTTATTTTTACGGCAGTCAAAGCACGAACAGACAATCATAAAAACAGAAATCATAAACACTTTACAACTTTGAAGTTGGAAAGTGCTGTTACATTTCAACTTCATTTGTTGAAATGTACAACAAACATGTTGTACATTTGTACAACAAAATTTGTTGTTGTTACATTTCAACTTAATGGAAAAGGTTTTGTTTCACTGAATGTGACTATTCAGTTACCGGAGCCTCATATTACATTAGGTAAACAGGGCTTCAATTAATCTTTTTTTTTTTTTTTTTTTTTTTTTTTTTTTTTTTTGGTAGGTCATTGCTATTAACAGTTTTCTCAACCCATACAGGGTGTTTCATAAAAGATGATCAAATTAGAGTGATAGTACACATTCAAACAACCAATTTTCTGCCCATACATATTGAATGTGGTAAGGTATTACATTCGCGGAGAGTACATTTTGCGCCCTGTAGGGCCGCTGGCTTTGAATACACACCAAGTATTCTTTGATGTAAGTTGTTTGTTTGGATGTGACTATCACCTCTTAAAGTTTTGCTTATCTTTTAAGGAATACTATGTGCATCCTATAAATATATTCGAATGGATATTAGAAATATTTTCTACCATACAATAAGTGAGATTGAAAGCATTATATGGATGTTGTATTTTAAATTATTTTTATTGGCCAGCGTCCTTACTAAGTAGTTCGATCGGGAAATAAGAGGAATTTTTAATTTTTAATGATGGTGCAACTTTTTTTTTGTTTGACTGAATGATAACTTTTAACCTAATAATTTGTTTATATGAATCAAAAATTTTAGAAGCAAATGTCTATGTTATCTTGACGTTACATTTTCAACATAAATGCATGATTTTTGCCGTATAAACTCACAAACAAAAGTTCTAGCATATTCTTCGTTTAAAAAATCGTCTACTTTTTAACTAGAAACCAGAATTTAGACGTCAGAATTATCATTATATAAAATAACATTGTTTTCTTTGAAAGCGTTCTATCAAATATTCAACAAAATCAAGGATTTCACCAAATTAAGGTACAGTGGTTTTAGTACTTTATTAAGCGAGATCACCAGCTTCTTTTTAGCAAATGAAAGCTATACGCCTAAGGGGGTAAATGCCTTGAGCGGGGGACTTTTAAAGGTGTTCTAACGCGTATTAACGTTAGATCCGGAGAAAACCGTTCCATATCCCAGCCCGTTAGATAGACAGCAGCAAGACAGATGGGAACCCCAGACATTGCATTCTTCAGCCATCTCCCAATGTTCAGTGTGTTATCCACTCGGACACTGGTCAGTCTCATCTACTTCGTAAAAGTCGAGAAACGTTACGGCCCGTGTGATACTTAATTTCACATGTTCCAAATTAGATGCTTTTATAGCTTAAACTCTTAAAAATTTCGTTCTACAAAAAATTGTACGTCTTCGCACGTTCCGCTTGATATGTGTCATTACCTAGTAATTTACAATGCAACCCACCTGCAACTGCATGAGGGCGAGAACTAACAGCTTGTTCTAAAGAAATAAAGAATAAATTAGAAACTAAATCACAACTCGGATACAATCCATGAGTATATTTTTAAACAATATCAACAAAAGACGATCAAGCCACATTTCTTTCACGAATCGATCATTTTTTTTCACAAGTTCTTTTGCAAACAAATTGACATTTGAAAATCTTATTGTTTTTGGACGGCCACCATCTTGAATTCACTCTCTTTATGTTGATCTACGGGGAAACTACTCCCTTTGCTATAGTATACTTCACTATGGCCTGCTGAATAACCTACAATTATTTTAATAAAAAATATTGTAGGTTATTCAGCAGATAATTGTTTAGGCATAATTTTTTCAATTTTCCCGCTTAATTCAAAAGAGCGAAAATTACGATCCAAGACGGAGTGAAAGGAAAAAACTGTCGGTTTTGACCGGTTCGAAACCCACAGTGTTAACGCAAAAATGCTCTTTAAGCACTCTTTTTCCCAGAAATCCACACCCCGCTTCATGTTTATCGAAATACTGATAATGTTTGCCCTGAATATTTCGCTCCGCTCAGTGATCGAAAAACGCTCATAAAGGAGAAGTGCAATCTCAAGTACGGAAAGGATCGAAAACTCGCTCCGACTGATCGAATATCGCTCGTTTGAATTAAGCGTGTTGAGCATAATCTTTTAATAACAGAGTTGAACTTCAGTTACAATTTTGAAAGTTCAGGCAATCACAGATATAAATAGTCAAAAACACTTTTGAAATACAATATATTTAAAAATGGAAAGATTTCAACGTAGACAATTGTCTGATGAACAACAACATACATTAATTTTCAAATGAAAATATTTGAAAGTGTGTACTATTGCGGAGAGAGAAAATTTTCCCCGTAGTGTTGTCCTAGTGCTAACCATCTTGGATTCCCCGATTCTGCCATCTAGGAGTTAGCGAATCTTAGATGGCGGCCACCCAACAGTTTTAATTTTCATGATATTGTACTGAACAAAAGTTACTGGAGAACAAAACAGCAGTTAAATAATGGTAACTACCCTTGATATCAAAAACAAGTTTCAGATTTTCTGTTTTGAATTGTTGAAAAATGCCTTAAAAAATTGTGTCTTTATCAAACACGTGAAAACTTTTGTTTTCAGTATTGTGAAGATAGTATTATGTCATAGGAGACTGAGGAAACTATTTTCTCATCAAGTAGTGGTAAGTAACAAGAATGAACGTTACCTATCGTGCAGTAAAAGTTATTGGAAAATAATTTCAGTTTTTTTCGGAGAAACATAGAAATTTTTACTTCTCCTTTTCGAGTTTTCAGTTTCCTCTGATCCCAAATCCGTACAAAACATGATGTGATATTGCGATCGGAGCTGAAAATTTCGATTTATATATTTTTTTTGACAAGAATAATAAACTATCTGCATATGCATATACAGACAGATTTGACTGTCTGACTTTAAATATTCTATCACATTTCACCAAAAAAGAAATACAGTACCCACCGCTTAATAAAATAAGACACTTAATCTTATCAAATCACCAAGAACAGAATCAAATCAGCATAAATGTGTACTATATCCGCCGCTTAATAAAACCAAAAATTAAAAAATTGTAAAACCATTAAAATAAAAATTAAGAAAAGGAGGAAGGGGGGAGAAAATAAAACGCATCATCCCATTATCTCAGTCTGCTGAAACTCCACAAGTGGAGTATTGTTACCGTGGTTGCAACAAACACGCGCCTACCTATCATTTGTGAAAGCAACTTTTTTAGATAGCGACCTTACCACCAGAAGGAAAAAGGGCGTTCTGAGCTCTATTGTTCGTCTGTGAGTCAGTCCTATTCATCTATCGAGAGAGAACCCCTCGCCGCTTGGCTAATTATCACTTGTAAGCAATACATTTTTCCCACCGCAGAGAAAGAGGGAGATATCCGGACGAAAGGTAACTGGAGACCGTGGATAATATTGCGGTCTCACACTTGCCCCATCTATTGTTCGGTCCAGGCCCCTGTCCAGTTTCCCACTTGTCGCAAGGCAGAAAGCGCGGCCAAATATCCCCATTCCAATACATTGTAACGGCGGCAATCGCTGGGTGTGGGCAATGGCCTTTAGGTTGCTGACTGGAGAGGAACTTTTTTTTCCGTCTGAGGCAAAAAACCAAAAACCAAAAACCGAACTGGCTAGAGTCATTTGCACTAGACAATCATATGAGATTAGGTAACATTTAAGAGATTTTCTAATTTTGTTTGAAAGCACCCTACTAGCAATTTTGCTCGGGCTACCACCGGCCACGTAGCCAGCCGATGACGGCCCGAGCAAAATTGCTAGTAGGGCACTGACGAACAACATATCTAAGTAGAAGAATTTAACCAAAAAAGTATTTCCAATATTACTCCTTTGCAAGAAACACTGAAAGTTTAATTGCTTCGTTCAAACAATGCAACACTGACAATTTTTTGGAAGCCTATTATGGAGTGGCGTAGCCGAAGGGGAGGTTAAGGGGGTCATAACCCCCCACCCCCCATGAGGAATTTTTTGCCATACAAAATGTATATTCTTTACTCCATTATCACACACACGTATACATATATATGAAGTGCAGTAGTCGTAACCTCCCCCCCCCCCCATCAAAAATTTCTGGCTACGCCACCGCTCTTATGTAATTTTATTTTATGCGTAGTATTGTTTATAAGTTTACATTATAAATTTTGAAGGAATAATGCAATATAACTAATAATTAATTAGAAATTAATTTTATTTAATGATTCTATTAATCATCTACTTCATAATTTCTCTCCGAGTTTAGGAGAAGGTAACAACTGACACACTCTCTTTGGGTTCGAATAATGTTCGGCTCATGTAAAAATCAACCGCTTATTAAAATCAGTTTATTTCGGAACGAATATGATTTTATTAAGAGGCGGGTATTGCACATTTCTCAGAAGCAACATTTCGCTTTTGTAAAAATTCACGAGAGATAAAATTCGGGTTTAAAAATTGAAAGTTTAATTCCAAATCATGGCGAAAGTTTAATATTGAGGCTTTAAACGTACTTTATGTGTTCTATGGTGTGTTGTATTATTGTTGGTTGGGCTGTTTACTAAGTTCTACTAAGTTTCTACTAAAGTCCAGTAGATGGGGTACCTTAATTGAAGTTTTTTGAAGGGAAACAGTCTCGTCCTTAAGCTGAATTTGAAGAAAACCATAAAAATTTTGGGTATCCAATTCTGCGATTGGATTTGGTAATAAATAATTACAGGGTAATTAACTATCCAGTGTTAAATTGTAACACTAAAGTAAAAGGTTTTGGAATAAAAATTTAGATGTGCCTCAAATAGTTCTTTTTCAAGAACATTCAAACCTATAAAACACTAAGCATTAAATATGCCACTCAGCCTCAAGCAACAGCTATGGAAATATAACTTAGACCATAAAATTATGTACAAATTGGGTTTTCCCGTGCTAGAATTTCTTGTTATTAACTGTGCATGCGTCATATATATGTATACGAGAGTGGATAAGATGCGTGGTTATCATTGTCTATTTATGTATGTCCACTTATGTTTGCATGTACAAAAATGACCGTTTAGTAAGTGTACTAGCATGTGTATTTGTGCATGTATGACATAAGGGTGAATAAAACAACATATTCATGTTTTGTAGGTTGCTTTGATGTTTAATGTAATTTATAGTATTCTGTAAAAAGTCCAAATTCTGTGTATTGAGATCTAAAGACAGTTAGAAACGGTCATGAATCTATGTACGAAATGTATCGTTCATGAAATTTTTATTTTATATATATATATCAAATATATGCATAGATATAACTGTATTTATTTTTATAATCATTAGTTTTCATCTCTGTTAGACGGGAAATATCGAATCTTAAAATTTATCAAAAATTACCTTCAGCGATTACGTCACCTTGGAATTGGGAAATAATAATCTAAAATGGAAAAAAAGGTAAAACAAAATTAAAAAATAATGAAGTAAGAAAAATTATTTAATTATGATTGATTGTCATTTGAAAATTACACCTTTGTGATTATTCTCATTTACGATGGAAAGTGTAGCATCACCAGGATTTGCGTAAGAGACAAAATAAATAAATGAACACTTTATTTCAAACAAACTCAACTAATACAACTAATACAGGAAGAATATTTTCATAGGTCTTTTGCGAAAAAAATGGCAGCTGTTTATAAAAGTTCTGAATTTAAATTTTGAACAAAAAATATAGAAAGAAAAAGAATGAAAGAGAACTGATTAAAAAATTTCCTATTCTTCAACCATTTCAATGTATCATCTTAAAACTAAGTAGGTAATAGTTTTTAAAAGGCTCATTGTAAATTTCAATAAATAAAATTCGACTACTAGTTATCAAGGTCTACAAGTAGAAGGGGAAAAAAAAGAAAAGAAAAGAAAGAAAAAAAGTTTAAAAAATACCGGTTAGATGTCTTATAAACAATTTCTTCTATGCTACTTTCAACCTGAGACTCCTTAATTTGATCTTTTCACATATACAGTGATGTCGTTCGACAGTTTTTTAGCCTTTTTGTTTCTTTTTGTGATAGTGCGTCAACTATTAATATTCATCCGTATATTTGGCTGCGACTTATCTGATTCGCCACGCATTCAGTTCAAAAGTTTAATTTTGTATACTTGCATCCCTGACAGAATATTAGTTTGAATACCCATTAACCCATCGTCGAATATTCTAGAAGCAGGATAAAGTTTCAAATACTTTTTTGCACCACAGGACATAAATTTTAAAGATTGACTAAATAACAGAAAACTTTTAAAAATCTTTTACATTCATTACATGAAGCGACCTGTAATTTAAACAATTCAGAATTATTTTTCAATGTATGGCGTAGCGTCTCATTTTGTTAAGCGAAATCATCAACCATTTTGCTCTAAAAGTCTGCCAACAAAGCCGCGATTCTCTTTTGAAACTTCTTGGCATTTTAAAAGGTTAGACCTAGGTATAAAATTGTGAGAAAATTGTGATAGATTAGTGACCTTAAATTTTGTTGAAAAAAAGGCTGTTAGTAATCATTGTTCGAATCGAAAGTGATTCGGGTAGTGATTTTCGAATAAATGATCCGAATAAGTAAGTGATCCGAGACAAATGGGTTGCCACAGTATCATACATTGTTATATAGTTTGTTGTACAGGATGCTTCAAAACTATTGATCAGAATTGTAAGTGGTGGTCTGGTAGAGAGAAACAAGACGATTCAGAATCAAACAGCAATGCAGGGTCTCGAAAGCCACTTTCATATACCTGTCAATAATCATTTTGGAGGAGTGTTCGTCTAATTTCTTGCGTGAATTTCATAAACAACTGATTTGTCTGCCAGAATTTCATCAATAAAATGAAATGGCATTTCACAAATAAAAAATTTCATCAATAAAATTAAGGGGGAACTTCTAAATCATTCATTTTAGTCAATTTTTTTTTGTGAAAGGTGCATTCATTTTTAACTAGCCATGGTTGGAAAGTTCAAATTTACTTCAATACTTCTTCGAAAGTGATTACAGTAGACCTTCCTATAACGTGGGTTCATATAAGACGGATTCATATAACATATAGGAGAATTTGCGATCTTTTTCCTATAACACGCCAGAAAAGGCTTGTACAACACGGTAAATGAATAAGACAAATGTTTTTGTATTGCCCGCTAGAGCTGCTGATGATGCTCATGTGTTCCTACAATCTAAGTGACTCCTACAACACGAAATCATACAAGGAACGTAGCTATCGTGTTATATTGCGGAGGGGAGGGGGTCTACTGTACTAACAGGTACATGAAAATGAAGTTTGAGAATTGCAATTGCGAGATATAGTTTTGAAACACTCTGTGTAATACATGCGTCGTAACATGATGGTATATAGTTTATCAGCTTCCTAGATGAAAGTGTTATCTAACACAAAAAGAATTTTTGAAATTGGACTGGATTTCCCCAGATTAGCTGGTTCACATACGAATAAATACGAAATCTTCAGCTTTATGCATTTTTATTGTAGGTAAGAACGTAAGCCGAAGACATATCTAATGATTGAGCTAAATGAAACCTCCCCCCCCTTTGTTTTGCATTTCTATACTTATACGGTATGTTTTGGACTTTATGTAATGTAATGTAAAATTGATTTTTAATAACTTTATTTGTAGTTTGCAGTTTTGTTGTACACAAGAGGTGCCATGAATTTGTCACGTTCAAGTGCCCAGGGGTTGACAAAGGTGTTGATTCGGATGTAAGTATTTATAAAATTATTAGACAAAAGAACTGTGTCAGCGTCTCAGTATGCCGTTCTTTTACGCTGAAATAACAATTTAAAAATTACTATTTAAAAGTTTCACTGTTTATCCCTTTTCTACTGCTAACAGATTGCAGCATTATAGTCTAAAACCGTTCTGCTCCAAAAATTAAGAATCACAGTACTTTTAATTTCTTTAAAATACTGCGAAGATGATTCTGCCCATGAAAGGATTAATATATTTACCTGATTTTGCAAAATGTTTGTAATTAAATAAAATTTGACTAAAAATGACTAAAAGCGAAATGCAATGATGAGAAAGTGCTCCTTAAAATGCACAGTGAAAAAGAAAACAAAACGAACCCATGTGATAGCTTGAGTTCTAATTGTCATAGAAATAAGCTGTATAAACTTATATTTATCGTTTAATGTTTTCTATATGCATATGTAAATGAATTTTTTCTTTATGAGGAGCCGAGCAGTTTACATAAACCATTATTTGTTTATTTACTTCATTTTACTGAGCCTTAGTTATCCCAGATTATCAAATGTCATAGCTCTACGGTGAAAATGGGCAAGTTTCATAATGGGGCATGCATCAATATTTAGCTCTGCTTACTGGAAAAGTGAACTGGTCAATGCGTAGACTGGCAGTATTTAATATACAGACCTCTCAGTTTCGTTTGTAACTGTATTAGCTGATTAAAGTTAAAAGCAGATATTTTGTTAATAACACACACATACACAAAAAAACTTATTACGTACGTTTCGGGTGGTACAAAGAGTCAATCCATAATTCAGCTGAATTGTTTTCACAACTTAGGCACAGGCAGGAGAATAAAAACTTTTGAACTCAAGAGTTTTCCTTATCTTGCCTGCTCGCAGGTCGGCATTTTTTGCACCTTAAGAAAAGTGAACTGTTCTTCCAAAAACGTTTGTAGTGAGCTATTTTTTTAAAAATGTATGTGGTTAAAGTTTCTGTGTGTGAAAGTTATCAACAAAGTTGACTTGGTGTACAATTTTTGATTACTGATTTGAACGGTTCTTCGACAATTGTCACATTCGCAGAACGATTCCTGGCCTTCGTCACTTTTTTAACGGATTTGAAATTTAAATAAATAGATGAACTACAATCTTTTCCATTCCCTTTCACAATTCAAGGTGTTAAAGTGAATTCGCATTATTTAAAAAATTGCCAATCGCAATAATAATAACAATAATAACAATAATACTTAGCGCAAGTGTTTAAAAAAACCATTAACGTAAAAAAAAGTTTCCAGCAATGTAATAAAACCTAAAATAGAATAGCACGAAACGTCCTGATGTAAGGTTTTATGATTTTAATATTTTTGAAATTTCCAAGAATGCAAAGATAACAACATAATAATTTGGCACACATTAAAAGCTATTTAAAAATTCTATTTTCACTGGAAAAGTCGTAACAATTCTTAAAGGCTGTCTGAATTCAAGTCGTTTCCGAGGTTTAACTCCACATGTCCTGGCAAACCCAAAACCAATGTCGTTTGAGTTTTGATTTTCCATAAAATGGGTTTTTAACTGCGTGTTACAGTTTTACTTTAAAAAAATAAGAACTGTATTTTTTTTTCTCCTTGAAAAAAATATATACTTTCAATATAACAAAGGCAATTAATTTGTATTTTTCAGGACGCTCGAACGAAACATCAGTTTGTGGTACACACGTATACGAGTCCGACATTCTGCGACCACTGCGGTTCCCTGCTGTATGGAATCATCCACCAGGGTTACAAATGCAAGGGTAAGGTTTGAGAACTTGATGATCGCATTAGTACTGAATCGATGTGTCAAAAATACCGAAGACTTTCAGGAAATATGGCTGCAGTAAAAAATGAGTATATTTAATCTCAGTCACTTCGAAAAAAAAACATCTTTCTAAGTTTTTTTACAAATTGTCAGATGAACTTTTCATTTGAAAAAATTAGCGAGCTAAGACATTTCCTCATTTTAAATTATTAAAAACCAAAGCTAATTTATAATAAACTGAACAAATTTGTCCTATTTTTCATTTTTTTTTTATCTTTTGGAAATAGTTCCAAAATTTAATTGATTACAATTTTTTGTTAAGTTGGGATAAAATAGTTTTTGAAAATATCTATATCTATATCTATATCTATATATATATATCAGACTAAATACTGAAATCAACTGACTTTGTGTTATATCATGATTATTCTTTTGAAAACCTTAAAATATAATTCTACACATTAATTTTCAGTTTTAATTTTTAAAAATTAAAAGAAGTTGTTTAAGATTTTTTATTGCAATTTTTTTTACATTATAAACATTTAAAATCCACAAAGAAAGTCAGAAAACGAATTATGCTTATAGTTGATGATCGTGTATAAAAACGCACTGCTGTCAATTTTGCACTCTGAGTTCACGTGATTTAATTTTTTGACTCTAAATTAAACTCCACTTTGGTAGCATGCATTACTTTTGTTACTAAACGTCAATGCAATTAGTAATGTTACAGTTCTGCACACAATTAGTAATGTCATTAGTCCGTTGTTTAGATATGAAATAATTTGAATTTCAATGCCTCTAAATCTAAAGTTATCTTTACATTTTTTATTTATTTAAAGTACAAAATTAAAAAGGAATATATTTGAACAGAAACTGAAAATGTAAATGGTTAGTTAAGGGGTTAACTATTCCTTATACAGAGTATACGTGTGAACAACACCCCCAAACCACAAGACTAATATTGTGGATTTTTTTAATAATCAGTGAACTAGCATATTTCATATTTCCTCCTCAAATATTAGATCTTGACTTAAAGGTGATTGTTGCTTAAATGTAATATTAAAATAAATATATACAATGGCAATCAATAAAACTTATACTACAGATGCATTATAAATTGTTTTTATTTCTCCCTACAGCCTGTGATATGAACGTCCACAAGCGATGCCAAGAAAGTGTGCCAAACCTTTGTGGCTGTGATCACACCGAACGCAGAGGACGTATAGAACTTAAAGTATCAGCAATCAATAACAAACTTGTGGTGGAAGGTAATAAATTACTGTCTATCATTGAAACTTTACCTTTCAATGGTCGTTGCAAGTGTTTGTTTTAAAATAAAAAATAATAAGCTGGACCTTCTGAGTATAACCCTCTGAACATCTCGGAAATGGGTGAAAATCAAAAGCTTTTCCCTCTTTACGAGTTCAAACAGTTAGATATAATATGAAGGGTCCACGGGAAGAACGATGAGAGTCCACTTTTCGTCAATGTTGAGGTTTCTACTGCATTCTGTTGTTCTTTAGTGGCACTATTAATATCCTTAATCCATAAGGGGAAAGAACGATGAGAATCCACTGAAAAGATAGCCCAAAGATACAGTTTAATGGGGAAGAATGATGAAAGTCCCGTGAGCCTTCCCGTTCTTCCCGTGGACCCTTCATATGTAAGAGGTGAAGATTGTTATCGATTTGACTCCTCTCCTACATTGAACCAATGTTGTATGAATCATTGTAGCTATGACACAACCGTGAACCTTTCCTTTTGCGTCCAGCGCTGCCTTGTGCACATGCAAGCTCATAGGCGTAACTTACTAAGGGCGCGGGGGGGGGGGTTAATTGCCGCTAAAATATTCAAGAAAATTTAGATATAACATATTTGAAAATATTTTCTACAATAGGAAACATTTTTCTCCTCAATGTTGCATGACAATTTTTGCCAATGTGCAAGCTCATTGCTAGGCCCAGACGGCATTGAAACACCCACGTGAAGAAGCAGAGTAAAACACAGATGTGGGAAATCTGAAACATGTGAATGCGATTAAATTTGGGTTCATGATTAAAAACTGAGTTGGTAAAATATTATCCAACTCCTTATAAAAATTCCGTGAGTTGTGACTTATTGAGTTTTGACCAATGATGTTCTCATTTGCATGTCAGAACACATTGAACTCTTGTGCAAATATTTTTGTTACTTTACTATATCATATTCCCACACATTAAACCCATTTTTTAATCGAAAAATTCCATTTTTTTTATATTCATAACCTTAATTTTGGACACCAGTGTACGTGATGGCAGGTGGAACAGATGCTGAGCTTTGAATTACGATTTTAAAACTGTAGTTCTAACTTTTGTCCAAACCATAATACTTTTTGTGTGCGAAGAACATTTAGAGCTGGTTTCATCAGATTTTTACACGAGGACTTATTAAAGTCTGTTAAGGAACTCTCTTAATAATCAAGAGTGAAAAACCAGTGCTGAGGAGTGATATATCACCCTACCTTCGTGACAAAAATCAGCCAACCTCCATAGAGTGAGAAATCACTATTCTGAAGAGTGACATTTCTGACTCTGGACTAGGAGTGAGTATTCAAAAACCCACTCCGGGAAAGAGTGCCTCACTCTAAGGAAAGGGTGACAGCACGCCATCCCTTAAAGAGTGGAGCGCTCTGATCAAGAGTGAGATATGACCCTTTTTAAGAGTGACCGCCACTTTTTATAGGGTGATTATTCGAGACCGTATCCAGGGGTCCGGACCCTCCCCCCTCCCAAAAAAATTGATTTTTGTAAATAAAATAATAATAATGACGTCTTTTTGTGAAAAATTCTGCCTTTTCCACGGTTTGGACCCTGCCTGAAATTTTTTTTGGGTACGGCCCTGGATTTATTCCTTGCATATGCCTTTCTTCTGGCTATCACTATTTTGGGAAAATTAAAATAATTCCTTATAAATATATATATATATATATGAATGTATCTGGTAACAGCATTGATTATTATTATTTTTTAAATATTTTGCAAACATTAAAAGATATTTTCTATATAGCATCAATATTTATCCAATCTTGTGAATTCATTGAAAATAAAATCCAATATTATAAATTTAATATTTTGCCCATTTGAAATCAAATTTTAATACTATTGAATCTTAAAGTATTTGAAATTTATCAATAATCTTGAGTGTATATTAGAAATATTTCCAATATTATTAAGTACTAATTACTTTTAATTATTAAAATTTACATATATGTGAATACTTTGAGAGTAAAGACCACTTCCAGTATTGGTAAAAACTAGAGTTTAGCCCTGATATATGCTCAAAATGTTATTATTATTTGTAAAATTTTAATTATGAAGTGTGACATTGTGACATATGAAGTGTGTATTGATATATTAATTATATATTGAGAATATTTCTGAAGCAGTCTCACTACCAATGAACTTTTAAATATTAACTCAATATTGTGAAAACATTGATATCAAAAACCAATAATATTACAAAGTAGTAAGTGAACACATTGAGAATAAACAGTTTCCAATATTGGTAAATAAAATTCCAATATTGGTAAAAATTAGCATTTAGGTCTGATAAATTCTCAAAATAACATTATACTTTCAGTATGACTATACTAATATGCCTTTTCCACTGAATTTAACATACAAAAAAATATATTCTTAATATAGGGTTGTATTGGAAATATTTTTGAAGTAGTCCTCAATTGATAAATTTTTTAATGTTAACTCAATATTGTTAAAAAAAAATTGAAAACAAAGATCAACTGTAACTTCGTCAAATGTATCAAATGTAACTTCGTACAAAGTAGCAAAGTTAATATTTGCCTCAGATATATTTAAAATGCATTTATAGTATTTGATATACATTGGAAATATATTCAATATGGATAAGTAATTACTTTAACATAACTTTATACCATTTTTAATTTTTTTGGTTAATATTTACTCAATATTACACTGGGAATAAAGCTAGTATTGGTAAAAAGTAGAAAGTTGATATTTAACCTTTATATTGTAAAAATTATAAAACTTTGCTGCTATTGAATTTAAATTAAATATATTTAAAATGTATCTGCAATATCGAGCGCCTTGAAAATATTCTTCATATCGTACAAGTAAATATTTTTGCCGCATTTACCTCCCCCCCCCCAAGTTTGTCCATAGGCAATCTTTAATACATCATAGCTGGATATTGGGTATATCTATTAGAAGTCCAACATAAAATAGATTTCTCTATTAGAAATTTGAGGTGTGATCTCTCTAATGAGTAAATAACATCTATAATATACAGGTATCTGTATATATGTAGCATAGTTATAATAATTAAACTTCCAGAAGATCTTAAAGATCCAGAATATCCCAAAAATGGCTATCTATTTCATATTCAAAATATCCAAAGATCAGAAATTGATACTTATTTCATATCCAGAACTTCTTAGATATCTATTTCTGGGCTATCTTGGATTATTGTCATGTTCAGAATGATCCATAACAGCTGGAAAATAAATTTTACGTAGCTCAATGGTACAAGTAATATCTGACCCCATGCATTTTTAGATTCTTGCTTTCATTCCAGTGAGTGAAATGTGGACTGTTGACACAAAACATACAGTATTTAAAATAACAGCCTATTCTGAAATTAAACAGATTAAGAAGGAGTACAGAGTTTCATTTTAATAATCAGATGATGGCATCACTAAAAGGTACCCCCAAGAGTTCCACATGGTTACTAAAACAAACCTCCATAACCTCTAGATCTATTTAGTTACAGAATTCGTTAACAGTTTATGTTTTGTTTGGTTAGTCAAAACGTAACAGGAATAGAAGTGAAAGTTTCAAAATGCTTGGAGGTGATCTGTATAGCCATTGAGCTATGTAAAATCCATCAGCAGGAGATTTATAAGAATTTTCTTTGTCTGCAGTACTATAACTTCATTTGAGGTAATCTGTGATCAAACAAGAATAGAAATAAGAGTTTCGGACATCCACATTACTCAACAGTGTGCAGAAATATTTGATATGTTCAATGTTACCTTTTCTCCTGCTGAAATAAAAAATCCCTGAAAGCTTATTTTTTACCTATGGTACATTTCAGAACAACTTTCACTTACAACAGTATTAACAAAACAATAAAAATAGTTCATGATAAGATATTTATATAAAATCAAAAGAATACTAATAATTTTGATTTTTAAATAGGTTTTATTTTAAGCATAATTTATTCAAACTTTCTTTTCAACTTTATTACAATTAACAAGTCTTTTTTTTTAAATTTTAAATAAATAAGAAATGAACAGGATTGAATTGTTATCGAAAAGAAATTATTTGAAATTAAATTTCAGTCATTTATACGAACAAATACAAGAATTATGAAACACGAAAATAAGTTAAAAGAGCAATAGCTATCCTTTAATTGAAAACCAAAAAAAAAAAAAAAAAAAAAAAAATTAAATAAATAAACTAATTGTTGGGTAAATCAAAAATATAAATATATCTGCTGATAACCTCTGTTAATGTACATATCATGTTTGGAAATTTAAGAGAATACCTATTTTTCTATTCTTTCCCCTCCCCCCAGAAAAAGGAATAAAATATTTCTAAAATGGAAACTACTTTATATTGATTGATTTCTTTTTTTGTGAAAAGGGGTAAAGAAATATTTTTGTGCAGGCCAATACATAAATAATATAAATCAAAACCAATTATTTCATAATTCCCCAACAATGCCCATTTTGTTGAATACACCCAACATTTTTGTCTTGTCCAAAAACCATTATTTAAGGTTTAGAGGCATGAGCAAGAATACAGGTTAGAATCCTTAAAAAGTTCACCACCCAAGTCAGCCCCCCCCAAGAAGACACCCCTCTTGTAGACTTGCCATAACGCAAAGAAATAATTGAAGTTTAGAGCATGAGGGTGAACCATATTAACCTCCATAGATAATGTCTGGGTGAGGGGGGAGGGTGGTGATTCAAAGAAAAAGATTTTTTTTTTCACCTCTTAAAAAACCAAATTCCTCTTCTGAACATAATTTATACATACTTCAAAATAAAAGCCATTTCTTAATTTTTTAATATATATACACATTCATTTCTTTATTTATTTTTAAGTGTGATTTTATTTATTTCAATTTCACTTTTACAGCAAAATAGCTACAAATTACTTAATCTTTTAAAAACTTCAAATTGAAAAAAAAATTCTTTTAATATAGATTTTATGCAAGAATTATTATACTATTGAAAACAGATTTAGAACAATAAATGAAAGTAAAGCCAGAAAAACTCATTAGTATGTTAGAACAAAGTTCAATTAATACGAGGGCCAAAAAAAAAAGAAAGAAAAAACAGTTAATAAAAATATATAAGCAAAGTCTTAATAAAAACATGAGTAATGGAACTTCCAAGTCCAGAGTAGTCTTCAGCCTAGCAAATTTTAGTTTACGATGCGTTCTAAATTTAAAAAAAAAATTTAAACTATTACAGAACTGCAGAAGTAAAAAATAGCCTACGAATTGAAAAAAGTGGAAGATATCTCTTATTGAGACTCATGCAGGTTTGAATGAATTATAAAAGCAATGGCAGTGAACACACAACAAATTATTACAAATTTGGTTTAATTGTATTACATTGTTACATTTATATAAAATACAATCACTGGATTCAATATGAGTACTTCAATACTATTTCACATTCAGGGATTCTTCTAACAGCATCTGGAAGATAAAAATTATGACTTCAACAAGTAATTACAGAATTAAAAGTTAAAACATAACTGCTATTCTATCCTAATAAAAAAAGGGTACCCTCCCCCCTCCCCATAATTTGAATAAGACTGAAGAAAGGCTCAAAATCAGAAAGAGTTGGCAGCTAGAATATACTAGAGCATAAACTAGATCTATGTTAAATACATACAAAATAAAATTAGTTAAAATTAGTTTTGTGTGTACATGGATTAGTGTCAAATTTAAATCTCCAACTAAAGCACAGCTTAACACTTTCAACTAGGTGATGAATTTACAGAGGAATAAGTCAGCAGATCTTTTCATTTGATTCAGAAAACATTTTGTTTATAGTTTCACTAAAATCGGAGGATAACTTTATAATAAAAAGTCTGCAAATCTACATACATTTTGGAACACCTTTAGGAGCAGGTTAAATACAATTTTGGAACAGCACAAAAGCATACCGAAAAATGGTAATAATAAATACTTTCTTATTACCATTTTTCATATTACCATATTTATGTATGGTAATAATAAATACTTTCAAGTAACATTTACATATACTGTAACCTTCTGAGTAAGAGAGGGAAGGGAAACAGGGTTCCTACTGTTAAAATTGTACAAATTATGAATAAATGAATAAAATAAAGATGTAGAATTTAAGCTGCCTTTTACATTTTAATTTTGCCACTGAACATAAAAGCAAATGGAAAAAAACTGCAATAAAACCTAAATATAGCAGCTCAAAAAAAAAAAAAAAATCTATTTTTTTACCTGCAAAAAATAAAAGAAAAAAAAACTTAATTTTACAGATAAGAAATGCTTGTACTGTTTTATAAAATAATCTGTTCTCTATGTTCTATTAATATTAGAATATACTGATATGCAAAGTGATTGAGAGCACAAAATACTTTATTAAAAGTAAGGAACACATTGTAGGATTTACTTCACAAAATTTTATTTTGTGAGGTAAATCCTCTGAGGTAACACAAAAAAGAATAATTGGGGACAGTATTGAAGCGAAAATCCCATATCAAAGCAATTTGGAATAAAATTATCCCTGAATCACAGTAACCTGTGCGTAATAACAAACATCAAACTAATAGTGACAAAATAAATATTAAACACATTACTTACTATCGGTGAGTTAAATTTGCAAATTATTACAATCAATTAAAAAATAGAAAATATTCAGGACTTGTAATATATTTTAGGTACATCAAAAATTGAGTAAAAAATAAAGTGATAACTTTGCAATAAAAACTTTTCATGCACAGCAAGTAAAATATCATCAAATAACAACATTCTTAGCAAAGATCACATCTATATGTGGAAGATAAACAAAAGAAATAAATAATTAAACGGAAGTTTGAAAATACTTTTCATATCCAGTCTGGTAAATTACAAGGATTCAATGCTCAGAAGTGTAGCTAGAGGGGGACATTTGTCCCAGGGCATAGGATCCAAAAGGCACCAATTTGTATATAAAACTTTTTCCAGCGCATTTTGGTAAACAGGAAGTGATGCAAATTTGTTCTCGGGCACTGAAAATTCTTGCTACACCTCTGAGTACTGACCCCAATTAATAACCTAGATCTTCTTGAAGTCAGTTAAAAACTAGACTAAAGATATTTTTGAGTAATATTCAAATATACATATGACAACATGTGAACACTGACAAGGTTATTGCACTTTGTTAATACTGCAGGCTTAAAAAATCTGAATTTACTAAGGAAGTAAAGTTTACATTTACATATTGTATTAGTAAAATTAAAAAATAATATATTTCATCTGTTTTTACCACTAATGGTGGTACATGTAATATGGTGTCAAAACTGGTAGGCTAGTTTTCGATTTGGTTTGTACCAAAGTACAGATATGAGATTAACAAAAAAGGAAAAAAAGTCTGAAAGAATGTCCAAACAACTTTTGAGCAATTATACTTATGAATTTCAAGAGCAATAAATATTTTAATTTTTATTGATACTAAATCTATCTTACTTATATACAATTTTGCCTTACTGAAAAATCAGAAAATTTTTGAAAAAAATGAAAAAACTGAATTCTTTATAAACATTGAAAAAGGTCTGAATATTAAACTAAATTCTTAAATCTCATCTCTGAAAGTAGCATTTTACAGTTTACATTTTAAACAACAACAGCAGTGACAACATTAATAATAATAATAATAATAATAATAATAATAATAATAAAAGTTACAGGAGTTTCAAGGTTTTACTTACAACATATTTTTAAGAGGTAGTGAGGGTGCAGAGTAAAAAAATTAATCTGAAGGGACTAAAAATTGATTTTTATACTTTATTTCATTGTTACTTCATAAAATGTTGCAAATAAGACTTGATTTTGCAAGCAATTTATTAACTTGGTGTCAAATATGCAACTTGACATAAAAAATTTACATATAATAGAGATTAAATAAATGACAGAATATAGCATAACATAAAATGATATACTAAAGAGTTGCCTGGGTCAAATGCTTTAATAAAGAATACCACATTGAATTTTACTGTATAAATATTTATTGTTTTACTCATTGATGTAACTTTACCAAAAGTTATACTTTTTTTTCTTTTAAGAACAGCCCTAATAACTTTCTCAATTTACATGAAATTTATAAAATTTAATACATAGTCACTAACTGCCCCAAAGTAACATCACTTTAGGGAAAAAAAACTAAAAAAAAAAAAAACATATAAATCAATTTGGAAAATAAGAAAAAAATAAACTAAACAAAAAAGTAAACATCTCAAAAAAAAAAAAAAAAAAAAAAAAGTTATTGACAATTATGAAATTATGCGATACAAGCTTTGAAAAAATTAGACCGCAGAGATCAAAAGTATGCAGACTTTGAACTAGTAATTAAGAACATTTAAAGAATAAATAAACAAATAAAACAAAAATATGAATACCACTTATAATGCCAATAGTTTCTTCTCTTTTACAGCATGCCACTGACAAAAATTCAATGGTTTTCCACAGGACCAGTTCAGAGTACTAGAAAATAAAAAGATAATAAAGTGATAAACAGCCAAAATCAATCAGTTTTTCTTGTAACATATTTTATTCATCACTTGGCTCTGCAAGCTTTAAAGACAGGCTTCTCAAAAACTCGGTATAATTCAGAATGCTTCTTCATAGACAGCATGATGAACTTTTATAGAACAACAAAACTGCAGGTCTTATCCCATTTTTAGGGAGAAATTCACGAAAGTGGAAACTGTATCTGATGGCTAATTCTCCCTCTATTTTGGACAATACAATATGTTATAAATTTTTCTCTGAGTATTTCACTTCTATAAATTAACCATTTGTATTGCCATAAATACAGCTTGTGAAGAGAAATTCTGAATTTTCAAATTTCTGACATAGTTGAATTCTTTTAAAACCTGTTCAGAAATTGCATTATTTCTTGTAAAAAAAAAAAATAATAACTTGATTGAAACATTTTGTTTCTACTCAGTGAGACACTTAATGAAACACAATTTTTGTGAGAAATCTACTACCCATCTGATTCAGTGCTTAAGATATACATTCTTCTAAAATGGGATGCTTTGCAATGCAAATAATAATAATAATATAAAATTCACACAGACATGTGTATAAGGAACATTTATAACATATGATATGAATATAAAATTAACTCCCAAATTTAAAAATACACTGAAACAGTAAATAATTAAAAATAAATACATACTTATATCTAAAGACATCCAAAGTAGTATTCACCCTTATCAAAGGTTCTTGAAAAATCACCCAGTCATCGCTGTTATTAACTCTCCTATATTTCAAGAAAATGAGTATTCAGTACATAAAAAACATTCTAAAAGTTTCGTTTTCTAAAGCAACCAATTTATATGAATATTCATTTATTATCAATTTATATATATTTAACTAATGACCACCCAAGGTAGGAGTCTTCAGTTAAAATTTACATTTAAACATTATCACAAGAACAAATGATTCGGTGGTAGATCGAGGGGTAATGGGATGAGTGGCTATAGGGCTTCAGTCCCCCCCCCCCCCAATCTCAAATCCAGGCAGCAATTACGACATAAAGTCGCTTGAGTCAGAAGTATGGGTCTAAATGGGGGCCCCCTTACATTTTGTTTCTTCACCGACTCTGACAATTGTCTTTCTGTATTTTCCACAGTATTTACCCGCTTGCCCATGATAATCAGGGAACAATCATATTACATTAAATTTTTCAGTAATATTTGACTTATTTATTAAGATATATTTTTCAGTAATATTTGACTTATTTATTAAGATATATTTTTCAGAAATTTGTATATGAATGCATTTAAAATTATTTCAGATTTTAAATGCAAAAATAATGTGTAACAGATAAACAGTGATAATTCGCAAGTAATAATATATTAAGATGCTAACATATCAAAAATATATACTTGTGCAATATATATGAGGAATATTTGAAATATACACCCAATATTGTGGATACATTTTAAATAAATTTAATTTAAATTCATTAAGATTGACAATATAATGGGTAAATATTAATTTGCTACAATTTACATTAGTATTTATTTCCAATTTAATGATAATATTGAATAATTAAGTATATGAACATGAAAAAATAAAAATACTATAAAATTAATTACTTGTCAATATTAGGAATACATTAGAAATATTACCAATGTTTACCTAATATTGTGGATACATTTTAAATACATTTGGGCTAAATATTAACTTGCTGCTATGTAAAAATACTGGTTTGGGTTTTCAATGTTTTACAATCCAGTGAGGTGCTATTTGAAAGTTTATTGGTAATGGAACTACTTCAGAACTACTTCCAAAATATAGGCAATATTGCAGATACATTTCATTTAAATTCAGTAGAAAAAGGATTAAAATTATTTTGAATTTTTAAGTAAATTTTACCAATATCATAAATTTATTTACCCTTAATGATACCCAGTAGAAGACCCAAACTCTGAAATCCATGCTGTCTGCTTTCTCAACAATGTCAATAAATAATGAAATCTGTTCTGCTACCTGCAAGTTCAGAAAACCACAGAATAATATTAAATACTTGAAAAATATAACATTAATGATATGGGCACCCATAAGGGGGGGCTCAAGGTAGGGAACTTGCTCCCCCCCTAGGAGAGGAGAGCAGGGGCAGGGACATACCCCAAAAAAAATTCTGGGAGGGTCCAAAAATTTCGGAGGGGGTCCAAACGATGAAAAAGGCAGAAATTTTCACAAAAAGACTTCACCATTATTGCTTTGTTAATAAAAACTGAAATTTCGGAGGTGTTACAGACCCCCACCCCCCTTCCTGGGTACGTCCTTGGCCAGAGGGTGACTGGTGGGGCTTCAGCCACCCTCGAAATAAGTAAACATAAGAAATGGAGAAAATTACATATTCGTGGGTAATTTTGAAAGTTCAGCTTGAAATTTTTAAGGTTTAGATACGTCCCTAAGCCAAACTCACTCCACCCCCCCCCCACTTAAGTATGTTTTTTCAATCTGCAAAGATATGTTCTGATTAAATGAATTTAAAATGAAATATGCTAGATAAATTTTAAGTTTATGAACATTTCCTATGCAATATGTGAAATAACCTTTATTAAAAATGAAGTCTTAAAAAAATGCAACTCAAAGCATGGCTTTTTCCATAACATTACAGAAATAATTCAGCAATCAAAATTAATTGAATGTCAACAATATTATTTGAATTGTCTTAGACTGAACAAGTGTAAAGTAAGCTTTATTTAAGGGGAATAGATGAAGTGAATATTATCAAATACAATGAAGAACCGTTCTGATTATACCATCGGCTCATCCATTTGGGATCTATTTTGCCACACACACACATCCAACTTTTAGAAAAAAAAAAAACCAGGCATTTAGTATCTTAGAATGAAAATTTAATAAACTAAATTCATATTCTGAAAAAATTTAAGGACACCTTAAAATGGGGTGTCTGGGGGCATGTGCCCTCCTTGCTCCTGTGATAATCATGGTCTTATCATCACAGGATTTTCAGTAGTATTTGACTTAATTATTAAAATATATTTTTCAGCAATTTGTACATAAATGCACCTAAAATTATTTATCAGATTTTAAATTTTGAAATAATGTACAGTAGATAAACAGTCTTAATTCACCATTACTGTGATATTAAGATGCTGACACATTAAAAATATTTGTTAGTACAATATGAGGGAAATTTATAATATACACACAATACTGTGTGGATACATTTTAAATATATTTAATTTAATTCATTAACATGGACAATATAATGGATAAATGTTGCTAATTTTTACCAATATTAGTTTTTATTTCCAATATAATAACAATGTGAAGGATTGAGTATATTAGCATTAGAAAAATAATAAAATGGTATAAAAATATTTTTAAAAATTACTTGTCAATATTAAGAATACATTATAAATATTTCGAATTTTTACTTAATATTGTGAACACATTGTAAAGATATTTGGGCTAACTACTAACTTGCTACTATTAAAAACTTTATCAGTAATGGAATTACTTCAGAAACATTTCCAGTATATAGCCAATATTGTGGATATATTTCATATGTTAATTAAATTCAATAGAAAAAAATTAGCATTATTTTGAATTGGTATCTAGGCTAAAAGGTAAGTTTTACCAATTTGAGAATTTTATTTACCAATATTGATACACAACAGAAGACATAAAATCTACCATACCAAAATCTGCAAGGCTCTAAAATTAATACTGTATTACTAAATTTAATATTGTAACACTTACCTTTATTACCAGTAATATTAAACTTATCCGTTACTATACTATTGAATTATCCTTAAACAGTATACAAACTTTTCAATTCCAAAAATCTCGCATTTAACACCAAAAACAATAACTTTTTTTCCGCTTTGAATCAGTTTACCCGCACAAGTATCCCTTGTGTTTTTCGTACTACTAATGAAAGCTCACACATTCTGAATCACCTGCTACTTTCAGCTGGTTTCCCTGATTTAAAAGTGGACTTTCCTGAGGCCATCTGGGGTGTTCGATCGTAAATTATCCACTTTACCATATGAGAGAGAGGTTTGTGTATGTGTAAAAAGTGGAGAGGGAAATATTACACCACAACAACAGAGCGGTTATTTTGATCTAACAACGTATATATGTATATTCTAAGCGTGAATCTGTGCTAGAATGTGCAATAAGATAAAATGATGCACATAGACATAATGAAATTTAATCACAAAATATTTTTTTCCCACGTTTATAATTTATTTCAATATAAATTGCATACAATATATAATTGATCATTATTTTCTGCTTTTGATTTAAAATTTTGTTTATACTATTTGCAACAGGCGCGTATCCTTCCTAAAAATCTGACCCTTTACTTAGTTTAAAATTTGATACTGAGGCTACAGTTGAAACAGCTTGCTTACAATTTGATACACAGGTTAGAGCCCTCTCCACCCCCGAAATAAAATCCTGACTGCACCACCGATTTACAAACACGCATCAAAACATGCTCAAATATTATATACAGAAACAAAAAACGAATGCAAGATTTCAGCTATATAAGCATAAATAACATACTACGATCAAGTATAGAGACGGATTTAAAGATCAATTTCTCGGAAGGGTATAAAATTAAAAGAAGCAGACTTGTTTAAGTCTTAAAAACAAAATGTATAGTAAAGCAAAATGTTAACCCTAACCAAAGCAATGTCTGTCGGAAGAGCTGGAGTCCTAATGGATCCGACACTGAATCAATGTATCTTATATGTTGTGAATTATCAAATTTTAAATAACATTTACAATAACTGAAAAGTTATAAGGTTTTACTTACTTGTGTTAGCTAAAAGTATTCCATTACTTGTATGCCGTTGGTACTTCGCAACTGCAGTCCAATTCCAATATGGCGTCGTTTGAGTGTGGAAGCAACGCACTCACTCCTGCTGAAGTGAGAGCATCATGGGAAATGTGGTGACTCTCTCGCTAGAGTGAGCAGATAGCGCCTTCACCCTTACTCTAAGAGTGACATTGTCTCACTCTTGCAGTTAGGGTGACAGAATCCTATCGATGAAGAGTCATAATGCAGTTTTCTCACTCTTATCTCACTCTATCTGGGATCATTTGCCGGTGACTTTTTGTAAGAGTGACAATGTCACTCTAAATTTTTAAGAGAGAAAGTTTCTCTTGGACACGCCTTTTGTTAAATAACACTTTCTCAATAGGATTTCACGCTGGTGCAAAAGAACTATGGTTGGTGTTAGAGGAAACATTATTTTAGTGTTTTTGAATGACATTATTCAACTAGTATAAAATACATGCATATTTTTAAATGATGGCAAATTAGTAAAACAACTATATTATAAAGGGACAAGATTTTGAAATTTATGTATAGCAAGTCACCACTGCTTGTTTGTGTACAAAGCATAATATTTGTGTATAACGAGACTTTTACTAATTTTTAAAAACTATGTCTTTTATTTATTAACTTTAATGTTTTAAAAAGCATTTTGAGGATTATGATTTACTACAGCACATAAACTTAAGACTGTCTTTTTCAGATATCTGAGTTTTTTGTTTCTAAAGTTTTTGCTGTGGAATTTTGAGCTACAATTTCTTCCAACCTTTTTTCATATAGTTCGGCAAGCTAGAAATTTAATTCCAATGGACCCGAACGGTCTGTCAGATCCATACGTGAAGATGAAGCTTGTACCTGATACGGGTGAATCTATGAAGAGGAAGACTAAGACAATCAAGGCGAACCTGAATCCCACTTGGGGAGAGACATTAAGTTTGTAAGAATTTTTCTAATAGTAGAAATGAGATGAATCTCTAGCTAAGTTCAAACTTGGTTTTTGAACAATCTCGAAACAATTTCGTCATGAGAATAACATTTTTAAAATGATAGAATCTCAGAATGCTTTTATTGAAGCCATAAAATGTGAAAAGAAAAGTGAATTGAGCATTAAAAAGACAGCTATGAGCAAAATATTGAAAAGAATTCCAGGATGTTTGATTTTAAGAAACACTAAAATTCTTAATCAAGCAGCGCTCGGATGTTTAAAATTTTCTTTTAGGATTTTTGCAAAAAGTTGGCTTTTAAATGTTCTCAAAAGCTTATTTTCTTAATTATTAGATAACTAATACGAGCTTTCTAAAGATTAAATAATAAAGATGATAAAAACCGACTCATTTTAAAAATAAATGAAAAATAAACGGCAGGTAATAGAAATGTACCATCTGCTGCTGCATTATTCATAGAACACAAAGTAATTTTATGTTTTATATTTTCAAAATTAGTTCTAAATGTCACCAGTAGAAGGCACAGACAAACAAGAAAACTAAAAAAAAGAAATAAAAAAAAAGGGATGAGAATACTGCAATTTTGTTTTAAAACTTAATAAACGATATTTCTCAAAATTATAACCATTTACAATAACAATTAATAACCATTTAATAACCATTTAATAACCATTAACAAAAAGATAACCTTTTGCATGTCCACACATTGATTAGCTGAAGTGTTCTAGTTTCTTTATGAGCATTTTGATGACCGTCTCATTGTTCTCCAATATAGCAGGCATAAAAAATCTGGTATGGACTGGCCTTCTTGTTTGCTGGATTTGGCTCTATATGACTTTTCCCTTTGGAGGTACCTGGGAGTTAAGAAAGTTTATTATTAAATTCACAGGTGATTGAGGCATTAAAAGGTTACAATAGTGACCCAAATTTATGGGAGAATATTCAAGATTAAATGTTTACAATGGTTTCTGAAATTTTTTTCACAGATTGTGACATGCTGTTGTTGTTAGAAATATCGGCTTTTTTGAAAACATCGTAAATTTTTCCAACAATCATTGCAGTATTTTTATTTCCTCCCCCACCTCCGTTTTCTGAGTAGCGCTCCATGTCAGCAGCCTTTGGAGCTAATTCTGAGAACTGTGGATACAAAATTCCCTGTTTTCCCCATGAACAATGGAGAAAACGGTAAATTTCTATTGTCTTTCTTTTATTTTTATTGGTTTTTAAAGAGGTTCAGTCTTTCTTGGAACACACTGTAGCATAACATGCCCTTATAATAATACATAATAATACTCTTTTTATAATTTTCAATGGCTGTATTTGCTGCCCAAAGCTTTTAGAAAATTAGCATTGTAGCTGATTATGTATTCTTTGGGCTCTATTCTGCCACGTTCGTATAAGCGAACGTTCGGATATGTGACATCAAAATGACGTTTTTCACATCCTGCTAACATATATTAGTATTCTGCAAGGTACGGTGCAGCTTTAGGTGCACATACTTCCTACCGAATATTTACGTTAGCATACGTTTCGAAATACGTCACAAATCCGAACGTTCGATTAAACGAATGTGGCTGAATAGACCCCCCTTGTCTTGCTTTATTTCTGAAATACAAATTCTGCCATCATTACTTGCACATAAATGTGCTCATCCACAATTGCCATATCTCTAAACTGTCTTCTCTTTATCAAATCTTCGGGAAAATCCGTATTGGCGTGGTTAAAATTTTACGGCAAAATTTTGTACCAAAGGTGATGTTAGCCTAGAGGTATTCAATGATACATGGGAGAGAGCCGCAGCAAAATTGGGAAGGAGGTTTAAATGACGACAACCGTAACAGAGGGTTTAACTTCCATGAAAAAGCATTCTAATTAAGAGTTATCCGCGTTTGATGTAATTTGTTTCTGATGTCCGTATCCTATCTCTTTGCAGTGATCTGAAACCCGAGGATAAGGATCGAAGACTTCTTGTTGAAGTATGGGACTGGGACCGAACGTCCCGGAATGACTTCATGGGATCTCTGTCCTTCGGTATTTCAGAAATAATGAAGAATCCCGCTGAAGGTTGGTTCAAGCTGTTGACCGCCGAGGAGGGAGAATTTTATAACGTTCCAGTTCCACCTGAGGATAAAGACATATCAGAGCTCAAAACTCAGATGAAGGTACTTTGATCGTTCTCAGAGGCTAAGCATGGATTGTAACAGTTTCGTGTTAGACGTGCGATTTATGTCATGAAGTGTAAATTATTTGACAAAATGTTTGTTTATATAATTTAAAACCTATTAAAGTGAGGCCTATATGATGCCTACATAGATTTAAGTATTAAAATCAACCAAACATTTGGACCATTTCAATATCGAAACATTCATTATACTTTTTCGGTTTGCAACACTTTATTTGTCAAAACAGAAAATCGTTAAAAATATTTTATAGTGCCACAAACTGAAGAAATTATTGAAAAAGCTTCCATATTCAAACCGTCCCACGTTCGGTTAACTTCTTGACGGATTGCGTATTGAGCTCGACACAACTAAACAATTTAGGAAAAAATACAATGGTTGAAAAAATATTTGCTCTCTTATAAGTTTTAAATGTGCACAGTGCTATAGTTATAATTATTCATTATAAATGTGTAAATATTTTTTTGACAGATTTATTAGAGGAATGTAAAAACATTTAGTAAACAATTCAAGTATGACAACCAGAACGCATTACAGAAAAAAAAAAATTATAGTGATTATACATTATTATTTTGTACGCAACTTTCTTTAGAAGTGTAATTATTTGCAAACGAATAGTTATCTGCGAATGAAATTATTTGACATTGAAGTTCATTTGAAATTTACTAATCCAAATTTAAGAATGAATTCAACTTCTATGTAACCATAAATATTCTTATGGTTACATATGCTTCTTTTTAAACGTTCCTGAACATTTATGATGTGCAATTTATACTCTTTTAAAAAAAGTATTTGAGTGTAGGTCTACTTTCCTGTATCAGTTTAATATACAGGGTGATTTATAATGAAACTTGTAATATAAACAGGGTTCCACAGCTAAAACGGGTGAACGGATTGTAACGAAATTTGGTAAATAGACTATCAATGAGGAGCACTGAAAAAAATTCGAAAAGGAATATTTTGTTCAGAAAATCTCCCCCTAGGTGGCATTTTGCATGGGAAAAAACAGTAAATTCAAAAATGAAAAGGGGTAATCCAAAATGTACAAGCAATTTAAACATCTTTGAATAGTTTTTGAGCATTTATTAATTAATTTGGGCATATTTTGAGCTGATTTAACCATGCAAAGCACCACCTAGTGGGCATTTTTTGAACTAAACTTTTCAAAAAATTCCTTGAACAGTCCATACGACAAATTTGCTCACCCGCTTTAGGTGTAGAATGTTGTTTATAGGAGAAGTTTAATTAATGTAAGCAGACTGTATAAAGTATAGATAGTACTTCATAAAAGTGCATTCTTCGTAATGTCTTTCAGACCCGCATTTCCATGTCTTCGAAGAAATCCGAGAAGATATCAACCATTACTGACATTCCACATAACATGGGGAAGCAGGACGTGATACGAGCTTCCGATTTCAACTTCATCATGGTCCTAGGCAAAGGCAGTTTCGGTAAGGTAAGTTCCCTTCTGCAATGTTCCGTCAGCTTGCATTAGAATCGTGAATTGTCTCATATAACTTATGTAGCCTTATCTAACCTACGAAAACCATGGCATACCGGAGATTTCTAAGTTGTCAGAGTAATAACAGGAAGATTGTAAGCTCGTTAGCAGTTTTAGATCTGTGCTAATACTCAAAATTTCATTCCTTTCTGATAAGGACCTAAACTGTGGAGGAATTCTCTCTTCTTTTTCTCGGTGCAAGAACCTCTAAACGACGCAGACAGCAACGATAAGCAAATGCTTTTTAGTCAGCTAATGGCATTCTAATAACAAGACTTATTACAATTTAAAATAATAATTTGCTTATTCTAATATTCGTAAATAACTACATTACTAATAATACTTAACCCGTAAGCAGGCGCGTTGGGGTAAATCTCACCCTAGCGACTTTTTTTCTTCGTGAAATGGGAGAAATTTTTTGAGAACAAGTTTGCCCCGTCTTCTACCTTTCAAAGATAAGGTCTAGTTGTGGTGGGTGAAGGAATTTCGTTCCTTTGTTATCCAGAGGGGAAGAAAATTCCACTTTGGGATTAAATACTCCCGTGCGACTAACAACGTTTCATTACGTTGCTAACGTAAACTAAGTATAAACTAAATGTAAATTAACTATAAATCGACGTTACACTACTGGTATGTACTGACAAAAGGTTATTAAATGAAATTAATATCATATTAATAAAGTAATTAGCGTTTTTAGGTATAAAGCATATCATATGCGATTTTCCTCTCAGAAAGCATGATATTTAAAGAAACTGCCAGAAAATCTCTAAATAAATATAAAAAACACGATTTCTTCCCATGTAACGTAACAGAAATGATGTATTTTATGTTATAAGTCCACAAATTTGTTTTTAAAACGTTTTTAGTCAAAAATATAAAGAAGACAAAATGGGGTAAGATTTACCCCATGCGACTGCTTAAGTTACAAAAGTAGACGCGCGTGCTTACGGGTTAAAAGTCGATTCTAAATGTAACACCTTTCCAAAAAAGGCAAATGTCTTTATGATTTCGGTTTCTCTGGCTGTACAACATCTCACCGTACTTTAAGCGCTGCAAATATCCATTGACTGACTGTCAAAAATTATCCTAATTAAAATTTATCCTTCGATTTGTACTATGTCATGTACCCTTCTAAAAGTGGTAATAATAACATTAATACTTCTTATAAAAGAGACCAGACAGTATTTCCAATTCCATACAAGTCTTTAGGTTTCGCGCAAAACTGGTTCATAGCGGAGAATTCAAAGACCAATGCGGGAAACAAAGGGATTTCTGTCGCCCCGTGTGCAACGATGGGAACCAACACCTGACTACTCGTTATGCAACATAGATGTGTCCAACTTTTCAATTGTATTGAAATGTATTTTATAATCAATCCGTGTGGCATGCTTTCATGTTAAAATATCTCTTGTTTCCTATTGTGTCAGCTGCAATGTTCATCATCACTGTCTTGCAGGTGATGTTAGCTGAACGGAAAGGAACAGATGAGTTGTATGCCATTAAAATCCTTAAAAAGGATATCATCATACAAGACGACGATGTAGAGTGCGCCATGGTGGAGAAGAGGGTACTCGCACTTGCCAACAAACCACCATTCCTTGTACAACTACATTCCTGCTTCCAAACTATGGTAATATTGTCACAACCTCCCATGATTAATGACCTGAATTATTCACTTAAAAACATACATGATTGTACTACAAATAAATAAATATAAGAAGTCTACCATTTTATGGTTCATCATTTTACAAATGTACAGTACAATGTTTTGAGATTTTATGGTTTAACATGAGCCTCAAATGTTGAAAAAAAAATGATTATTTAAATGTATATTTCCTTTTTTTTCATTGCCGTTATACAAGACCACACTGAAAAGTTATTCTTTAAAAATTTCTAAATTACAACCCCTTTTAAAACTTACAGTATCAAAAATAACTGCTTACCGTTAGAAAACTTTTTCTAATTGGAAGTACGGAGTTAAAGTTTAAAAAAGTGCCGTACTGATTAAAGACCTGGTATTGCTTAACCTGGCACAATAGAAAAGGATCATATGTCTCACTAAAAAGACCCCCTCACTGAATTCTGGTGCCATTTTAGCAGATTTTTTTCGATTAGCGAACTAGCAATAGAGGAATGAACATACCTGGAACAATGCCTCAACGGGACTAGCCATCTTATTATTAGTGATTAACGCTATATGTAAAAATAAAATGCATATTTATTCTATGTTGTGTGTGAAATAAAATGCATTTTCATGCTGTTACAGGATAGATTGTACTTTGTGATGGAGTATGTAAACGGAGGAGATCTCATGTTCCAAATACAACAGTGTGGTAAATTTAAAGAGCCTGTTGCTGTGTAAGTGCATTTTTCTCACATGTTCACCAAATTTTCAATTCGAAATTAAGTATCGTCTTACGGACGAGGGTCAGTTGTACCCGCGCCAACAGCTATCATTCATATCGAGGGGAGAGTTGCACCGGAATCATTATCTTGCTCCCCCATCGAAAATATGCTATCGCTGGCCCTTTGCGAAACACCAAAAAACATCACTGGATCCAGCCATTGTTGTAAGGGCCCCTCAAAAATATGCTACCGCTGGCCCTTTGCGAGACTCAAAAATAAATAAATAAATAAAGCATTTGGTCCGGCTATCGCAGAAGGGGGCCCCTCGATAATCCCCTTCCCTCCATTTCGCGGCTGCAACTCGCCCGTGGATTAAATTCATTAGCGGTGCAACTCGCCCTTTCCTCCATTCGCCCGGTGCAACTAACCCAATCGCCTTCTTACCATAATGTATTACGAAGTTAGATTTAGTTTACAATATTTACTCGATATGATTGCAAACCTAAATAAAAATTTGAAATGAAGATTATTTCCTTGTGCTGTAACTGCCACTAGAAGAAAAAAGTGAAAAACTTTACAAACCTTTTACTTTTCAATTTTATAAATTATATTTTGAAATAAACTAGTAATGAAACGCAGTTAATATTTTGGGAGTTATAACTTAAAAGTTTAAAAATTTCTGTTTAACATTAGAGAGATCACCTTTCAGGGCAAATTTTTAAACCATTCACTATTAGGCGAAAATTAATTAAAGAAAACCTGTATTTTGTAATGTTCTTACTTTTTTTTTACGTGCTGATTTAAAAAACAAAGTGAAATGATAGGATCGCCCCTGAATTTTCAAAACTAGTGTTCCGGTTCAATATGTAGATGACCCCTTAAGATGAAATTTGTTTGCAATATAGTACAATGGCGTTAGGGTTGGGGGAGGGTAATGTACAGTCGTCTGCAAAAATATGTCAGCACTTCATATTAATCTAAAAGTTTTTAGATTCATTTGTAATCATATAAAAGTTTTTCATATTGATATAATTTAGTTTTTGAAAATTAAAAGGCTTTCTAATTAACCATCTTAATACTTATAATTAACATTAATCTTTTTTTTTAATTTCAGATTCTATGCCGCCGAAATAGCTATAGGAATGTTTTTTCTACATAATAGGGATATTGTATATAGGTAATATACTTGGAAAATATACAGTTGTATAGACAGTAATACAATGTTTTGCTATTTACATAACAACATTAATTCAGAATTCTGTAGGGATTCTGAATAACTCTGTATTCTTTTACTTTCGGTATAAAGATTACTTTGTATCATTTATAAAATATGATTAAGGCATATGTCAAAAGTGATGATTGATTAGCTTGATTAGCTTGATGAGCTTAAGATGATTGATTTTTTATATTTAATTACTCTTAAGAACCTTAAAATTTTTATCTACAGCTAGCTAAAGTACCCGTTCTTCATGCTAAAGGAAGTAAGCATTTTTCCAGCATCCGTTATTTAAAAAGTTAAATCGATGGGTGTAGCCAAATTCTTTCACTCCTTACGCTGAATTTTGTACCATAATGGTTAACATAAACTTAACTTTGCTTTGTAGAACTTTGTGCTGTTTGTTTCTTGAGCTGCTTAGCATCATAGATCTTCATGCATGGATCAAAATTCATAATAGAAAAAAATGGGGCATCAGAGGGAGCTTAGACTGCTGGGATTTTAACATCTTGCCCATCTAAGAAGCAATCTTCTGGAAGTAAAGTAGTTCTTATTTTTATTAGTACCCTCAATACATTTAATCTCTGTCCGTTTAAAATATTCTCTTCCACATTCTGTTTTTAACATTACAGTTACAGTAGTATTAGAATCGTTTTTTGCCACTTAGATTTTTAATCATCTCTCCAACGAAAAGTAATTTCTAGCGCTCTTAGACTCATAAAATAAAAACACATAAATGTGAAACAAATAGAAAATACTTACTGGCACTTTAAAAGTAAGGGAGAAGTGGCATGAATGGGACGCTTTGCATTCTGCCATTAAAAAAATCTATTGCAATAATTTTGATGAGAATTGTATGAAATAAAATCGCACTTTTCAGGAAACATACCAAAAACACATTTTAACAAGTTTAACAAGTGCGAAATGTTGTAAAAATTCAGAGTTTCATAATTCTTCCCTTTCATGCCAGACAGTGTTATAAATAGGACAAAGATAAGGCATGACTAGGAAATCATATATCATTATCCTCACCCGCATTTCAACGAAAAATTCTGTAGGTTTTTTGAAGCACCATTTATTAACTTTTTTTTTGCCAACCCTGTATTTATTTTAATTGAACAAAAATTAAATGTATTGAGTGTAATTTTCATTCATACAGATAAGATTTATTTTGCTGGATTGCTCTTTACAAGCGTAAAAATAAATTATATTCGTAAATCGTAAAATACAGCAGCTCATGCGCATTTGCGTTAGCCCCTGCGCTAATCAGACACTTCTGCGCAGGATTCCTTCTTCATTTATTATCTTGGTGTAAAGGGTAAACATCTTGGAATTGGCTCGTAGCTATTGTAAAATCACTTATTTTCGCGAGACTTTAATTTTCACGATTTTCACGAGCTTGTCGTAATTGCGAAAATTAAAGCCTAGCGAAATACTTTATTAAGGCTTATACAATTATGAAAGCTTATAAAGCCTACATTGAAACGACGTTCGAATTTATTTACAATGTTTAAAAAATACTATCGATCAGGAAAAACCCTTTCCATGTATCCATGCATTTTATAATTCTGTTCTTTAAAAAATCTCTCTACGAATCATATGTGATACAAAAAGCGAATTAAACTTGAATAAAAATGTAATAGCCTAAAATTTTTCATAAAAGGGCTTTAACTGACGAACTTAAAAATGCTTATTTACAGTGATTCGAAGAAGTATCGAAGTGCAAGCCGATTTCGTAATCTTAGTTTCGTGACAAATCACTTACGAAATGCACGCAACTCGAAAGAAATCGGTAGACTTGTATCTTAGTTTAAATGATGTACTTTTTCGCACAACAATCCTTTTATTCTAGAAATCAAACTGGGAAATATGACTCATTACTGCATACTTCGAGAAAGTGAAGTTACACTTTTGGGTTGAATACGTTAGTTTTTCTATTTTTAAGACTTTTTCTGTAACTTTAGTTGTCAGATATATACTGGGCATAAGGCAGGCAAACCCACTTTTATTTGTGGAATAAAAATGCAACGAATAAATTTTTATTCCAAAAAATTTACTCGTAATTTTGGAGTAAATTTTCTGAACTCGAAAATTTTGAAATTTTGAAATTCAAAAAATGTTGAAGTTTTGGAACATTTCGAAAATCGTTTTCTGGAACATTTCGAAAATCGTTTTCTGGAACATTTCGAAAATTTGGAACATTTGTAAGAATAAACGAGTATTTTTATATCTTTTTGAATGCCTGAGAACGTATAATTCCGTTTCATTTTAGTAAACATGAATCTTTTGATAACTAAAGCAATAGAATAATTTTTCAATTTTAGAGCTAATTTACGATAAATTATAGCCCACTTTATACAGATTTATAATTTTTTAAGTTATGTGCCTAGCTTCGGCACTTAAAAAAAGTAAAATTTTAATTAAAAATCTCAGTAATGAATTAATTGTTCTCTTAACACAGGGACCTGAAATTGGACAATGTCCTCCTTGATTCTGACGGCCACGTCAAAATCGCCGATTTTGGGATGTGTAAGGAAGGAATATCGGGGGATAAAATGACAAAAACGTTTTGTGGGACGCCCGACTACATCGCTCCTGAAGTAGGTACATTTTAAATTTTCTCTCTTTTAAAATATTTATAACATTTTTTTCTTTTTGTTTGGGCTATTTAGCAAGGTGTTACGGTATTTGACATTATGAAAGCGTATTTTGGAGTGAAATTCCAGTCTGTGTTACAGTGTTTAAAATTTTAAAAAATCCTCTAGATTTGTAAATCTCAATGTTTAAATGCGTTCATGAGCTTTAATGTAATTGCATTACATTGAAGATAATTAGTTTTCACAGTGAACTAGGTAAACAAACGGTTGTTATTATTAAAGACAATTATTTTCAAATATCAGAATTTCAGGCCATTGTGCATACATACTTCAGGATTGGAGAGACTGGGAATATCCCAGACAGCACAGCAAACTTGCAGCAAGCTTGATTTATCAAGTCAATAAGCTTGAATTAAGCTTGAAAATTCCAGTCGTGTAAGCTTGATGCAAGCTTGAATCAAGTGTTCTAGTTTACACTTGCCCAGCTTGCATTAAGCTTGACATTTCAAGCTTAAAATTTTTTTTTTCTAAGTACACGGGGCGCCCCACATACTTTATTTTTCCGCGCATTTTCCCCCTTTATGCTGTAATTTTAAGTTATTTTAATCTGTTTCCATCGAGTGTCCGTGGCTAGAATAGAACCAGAGACCTTTCGATTAGTGCCGAGCGCGTTATCCATTCAGCCACCAGAGCCTAGACAGCTATGACTAAAGTTTGAAGTGAATTATTAAGCGGTTTTCTGGCCAGATTGATAAGTGGGCGATATGTTATTCGTTTTTTTTTTTTATTTTTCCATGGGATGCATCAAAATTAAAATAATTTTATGTGTGATTAATTTTATGTGTGTTTTAAAACTTTCGCAACACTCATGAGCAATACTGCCGCTGGCCAAAATCGAGACAAACGACTGATTTTGAAATCAATTTCGTAGTATAATTGTATTTTATTTTGAAGAATTTCCATATTTGGAAATATAGAATGGGTTTACTTACTTAACACAAATTTTGTGTTAAGTAATCTGAAATCAAAGAAACAGATAGTTAGACGTTACTTCGAAATGCTATATCACAGTTGCTAACATAACATGTATGGAATACAAACACTTTAGTCATTTTTGTAAATATTTCTTATAATAACAAATAATTGAAAAATTTTGCTATTTTTTAACGCTAAAAATTCTCTTTACAAATGTGGTTAGTTATTTTCCTACATATATTGGTATGCTATATCGATATAGAGCATTTCAAAGAATTAAAAATAAGTTCAAATTAATTTATACAAATGTAAATTTGAATTATTTTCATTGTTCATACTTTATAATTAAAAAAAATTATTTAACTTCTGAATTTTTTTTAATCCATTGTAATTTTATTTTAAAATTACAAAAGTGTAAGATGTAAGATTTTTGGGCCCTAAAATCTGTAAGCCCTGGGCAGTTGCCCCGTTTGCCCCGCCCGTAATATGGCACTTGTAATAAAAAACCCATCCCCGTTAAAACACATCTTTCACGAACTTTCAACAAATTTGAGGACGCTAGACAATTAATGTCCATTCTTTTTCACAGATGGCACCATCACCGCACTTTGTAAGTCAAAATCCAGCTTAAGCCAACCTTGCATTGCCAAGCCAAATCTCAAGCTTGATTTAAGCTTATGGGCTGTCTGGGATTTGATTCCCACTTTTGTTAACCATTTTTTTCTCTGCTGTAAATTGTCAGTTTTCAGAAATTTTTTACATGAACAATCGTACTTTCTTTCCTCCAACAGATTATATATTTTTATTTGAAAATAAACAGATAATTTCAGTAAAATAAAGTTTTTCAATAATTTTATAAAGGGATTATGTATCCCCCCACCAAGGGATACACGATCCCTTTTCAGGGCATACTTGATTTCACTCAGAAATTATATAGGCTATTCATAAGTAAGCAATTATCTGAATATTTCAGTTTACTAAATAATATTTTTGAAAAATAATAATATTTTTTGTGGGTATGACAACAATATGGACATGGAAAATAACATTTTTATTTTAAATTCAACTCTGCAATTTGTAATGAAAGTTTTATAAATGTGTTATGAGTTTTTGATCAGTTTGTTACCTTTGATATAGTTGTCCGCGATATATTTTATGAATAAACTAAATTTTTTCCCTTTTTATTTGTAAAAATGTACATAGTATGGTAATTACAAAATTATTTACTTCTTGGTAAGCAATAACGAAATTAATTAAGAGTTGTTACAATTGAATCAATTGGGGAATTTTTTTTAGCTATTTGTAGGCACCAGTATACCTTAAAGAAAGAAAAGAAAGCCTAGAAAATGTCTTCGAATCCTTAAAAGCCAAATGCAAACATGACAGCTGTTGCAGTTCTCAAAGTTCCTATCAATTGATATTTGAAAGTTTAGGTTAATATGTTCGGAAAACTGAATAAACTAAAATAATCATATTCTCATCATGCTATTATTGCTATAGGGATACTTGATTCCTGGGGTCATTTATCCTTGAAAAGAAGGGATCAAGTATTCCTAAGATGAGACATATAAAAAAAATACATTTTGAGTAATAAACAATCAAAGATTATTTACTGAAGAAATTACTTAATTATTAACGACAGTCTATGCTTTAAATTTACACTTTATAAAATTTTATATGTTGTATATGACAGACAATACAAATATTTCATTATTTACCTTCAAAAAAATTTTTTTTTGCCTCATTCAAACAATTATTTCTTGAGCTAAAACAAAAGAGCTGAAAAAGATTGAGTGTTGACAGCGCTTGTGTAAAAGTATAACTGTAACATAGTAGTCAGATTTCAAACCTCTACTAATTGATTTTGGTATATTTTTGTTATGGGATTATGTATCCCTAAGGATCAAGTATCCCAAGTATTTAATATATTTATGGTTTGGGTAAAGTAACTATCCATAATCACAGAAAACGCTTAAAATATCTAGCTTGACTGACTTTCGCGAATATGTTCCTCCTAACATAATGTCATATTTTCGTTTAAGCAGCACTCATGGGAGACCATCAGTTATCTTGACAGTATATCCCATTTAGCAGAATTAGGTTGACAGACTCTAAAATTGAATCCATCAATAGATCAATGTAACTAAATATGCGAATCAAATAAATCAATGTAGACTAATAGATGCAGCTTTTAGTTTAACGTATTTTTTCATCCTGTGTGCGTTTTTAATGCTTTTACTAAATGCATATATATTATAATAGCTTTTTTTTTTCGAGATTCGAGAACGTTAAACAGCATTTTGATTGAACTTATATTTTAGAGAATTCAATGTGAATTTATGACTGTATTATTCTGAACAAGTTTCTTTCCCTCTTTCAGATTATTTTGTATCAACCATATAATAAATCAGTAGACTGGTGGGCGTACGGTGTTCTTTTGTACGAAATGTTGGTTGGACAGGTAGCAGAATTTTCTTAATTTATTTTTTTACATATGTGCTCTTCTCAATATACATATTCATACACATTTATTGTGTTCATTATAACTTGCTTTACATTTATATGTAGGGAAAGATGCCCAAAATGATCCCCTTAGGTTAAAACTTGTATAAAATAACATAAATGTTTAAATAAAACATTGGCCCTTTGCTATCATATTTTACACTATATTCTGATCATAAACATATTTTAATAATATTTTAAAAGCACAATCAGTAATGAAAAAAAAATAGAATTTTTAGAAAGTGGCTAAAGGATCCTTTTACCCTCAACCTGAGGACAAAATGATCCTTCATTTGAATATAATTTTAAATTGATTTTTATCGGCAAAACAAAATATACAAAACTAATTATGAATATACATAATGAAATAAAATAAATTTTACAATCATATAGTATGCATGATTTATTTTATGAGAATTTTAGAATAAAAAAAAATTGTTAGAAACAATAAAATGACAATCATTTTAAATATTTCCAGTTGAACACGACATAGTCTGGCAATTAAACTTTCGAACAAAATTAGTTTTATGTTTTCGTATTCATTCATATCAGTATCTGCCACCGTTTTAAATCGATTCTCTTATGCCTGTCGATAAAATTAGCTTCTGATTTCGAAACCATGACAACCGCAGAGTAAAAAGTGTATAGTTAATGGAAGACGCGAACTAAATTCCAAACTTGGCCTAATGACATTAATACGACCCATTCGTTAAAAAAAAAAATAACAATCAAGAGAGAAAATTTCAAGTGCCGTAGATTTAGAGGTGCGGGTTGACCTGTTGAGAAAGCGTTTTCTTTTGCATGTAATAAGTGAATATAAGGTATGATACTACCTTCGAGGCACTTTAAAAATAAAGGATAATTTTAATGAAAAATTATTGTTTTTAATTAAAATGTGGTACAAAATTAAATGAAGCCCGGTGGTGCAACGGTTAGTGCATTGCGCTGCCCTGCCACAGGTCCTGTATTCGATTCCCGGGCTGGGCAAGGTTCACTCAGCCTTTCATCCCTTGAGTGGGTCAATAAAATGAGGATCAAGCTTGCTTGGGAGTTAAAAACTGGGTGCTTCGCGTCAGGCTGATCACCTGGCCGAGGCATATGATTTCGCACCCCATGTCGCGAAGGCGATAGTTATGAAAATATGTCAATATTTTTTTTTAAAGAGAAAAATAGTCTTAAAATCAATAAATAAACCCAAAAATAATATTCTGATTCATAATAGAGCGAGTAATGATCAAAATATCCTAGCAAAAACTTGTCAATATTTTATACACGTTATGAGATATAACGTTTAACGTAAAATGCTATCCTTCTCGCTCATTATTTCTTTTATAACGTAGGTTCTATTTATCGTAGAAACAAAAGTAAAATGGTTTTGGAATCCATAGTGGGGCCAATAAAATTAGCAAATAAAGAATTTTCAAAAAATTTCAGAAAACAAGGATTGTTTGGGTAATTTCGTACCAACTACCAAGAAAAAAATTACTAATTTATATTCCAAAATGTAGTGAAAATAAACGTTTCAAAAAGAAGATTATTCATTTTTATGAAATATTAGTTGAAAATATTTAAAAAAAAAGATTCGGAATGAAAAATTTCAACTTACTTGCACGTAATGTTGTTTCAATATTTAAAAAGATTTTAATTAAATCATCGGTCACTAAATCTAGATCCAGCATAGCTAATGTTTATAATACAGTCAAATTTACATGTTATAATTTATTTATTTTTTATTAATGTTTGATCTTAATCTACTATTTAAATGTTGTTTTCAATTGCCTAATGTATCTGTGTGAATCTGTATGTGTGTTTGCTGAGCAGTTTCTAATCCAAAAAATCAACATTCTGTTATAAATACATTTATGTAGTGCATACAAAATGACTATATGTCTTTGTTTATGTACATGGAAATACGTAGAGACTGTGAGGGTGAAGTTATAATCTTTTTTAAGTTATATAAATTATTATCTCATCTTTAGTGCATAGTTTTTTTCATTTCGGAAGTTTCAATATTGATTTTTCAAAATCATCTTACATGCAAGAAGATATTTAAGTACAAAATTTAATTTTCATTAACTAAAGAAAGGGATACTAGAAATCCATTTAGAGAGAAATCAATGCTTATTTTCTTTTAACCTTTTAACTCGCAGTCTTTCCGTTCTGGGAACACCAAACTCTGACGTTTTGACTGTTGCCAGTCACGAAGAATAGATTTGATTTCTATAAAATTAGTTGCGGGTGACATCGTTCCACGAGAATCCTTTATTTTTTGGTACGTCATTTCCCGTAAAAAAATTGTCGCGATTATTTTTGACAGCACTGACATCTGCTGAAAAATGGAAGAATGCGAGAACATCTGGATAGAATGCCCAATGCTGAAAAAAGGGCAGCCTTTGCCATCGCTCGACTTAACTACCAGCAAGATGGCGGACGATCGAAACGTTCATCGCCGTAGTTAAGTCGAGCGATGGCAACGGCTGTCCTTTTTTCAGCATTGGGAAAGGGTTGCGCCTCAAAGGGTTAATCAAGACAAAAGTGCAAAACAATTAATAGAAGCGCAGTTTAACAAAGTACAGAAAAAAAGCCGAAAACATTAACCTCATAAAATGTCATTATTCTGGATATATAAATAAGTAAGGAAAACCGAGAAAAGTGAACAAGGAAGACAAAATTTAGTCAGAAAAATTAACGTAAATGTTAAACTATGCGGAGAGAAAACAAATAAAAATAAAAACGTCTATAGAAATCATATATGGTAAAATAATATAAGAAAACGTAAGCTAATGGATTTTTTAAAAACTACAATAAAAAAAATGAAAGCAAAAAAGAGGTTTTGTTTCGGGGGGGGGGAGCTTTTTTTTTTTTCTTTATAATATACGTTTACTTTTGTAATATAGAAAAGAGATAACACAATAATTGAACAATATAATTTAATCATATTTTGACTGGTAGTAATATTCTCATTATGGCAATAACGGACGCAAATGAAAGCTTCTGAAAAAGTGCTACTGATAAAAACTCCCAAGTAATACTCATAGTTCAAAATTTAGATTAAAACTGAAACAAACTTCAGCGCAACAATAGGTGTTCATGAATGCATAATTTCAATTTTGAAGGGAATGGAAAAAGGAAATTTTAAAGTTAGAAAATTGAATTAAAAAAATAGTAATAGTACGAAATAGCTAGTTTTTGACTGTGCTAGGTATCCTGATGTTGGTGATAAAAGGAGAAACGCAAAATTTGCATACACCACAAAAGTTTTATTATCGTAAAAAGAAGATTTTGGTAAAATAAAAAACTTACGAAACATATCCTAATTCAAACTTTATATTAGAGGAGAAATTAGTTTTTAACCCGATCGTAGCTGTTACATGATCGCATACTATTTCTTTCTCGGGAGAGAAGGGAAAGAGAAAATTTTTACCCTCCCTCCCATTAACCCTTTGAGGCGCAACCCTTTCCCAATACTGAAAAAAGGGCAGCCGTTGCTACACAATTAATACAAGCGCAGTTTAACAAAGTACAGAAAAAAAGCCGAAAATATTAACGTCCATAAAATGTCATTATTCTGGATATATAAATAAGTAAGGAAAACCGAGAAAAGTGAACAAGGAAGACAAAATTTAGTCAGAAAAATTAACGTAAATGTTAAACTATGCGGAGAGAAAATAAATAAAAATAAAAACGTCTATAGAAATCATATATGTTAAAATAATATAAGAAAACGAAAGCTAATGGATTTTTTAAAAACTACAATAAAAAAAAATGAAAGCAAAAAAGAGGTTTTGTTTCGGGGGGGCTTGCATTAACATTTTTCAGCATTGGGAAATCTGTCCGGCTGTTCTCGCATTCTTCCATTTTTCAGCAGATGTCAGTGCTGTTAAAAATAATCTTTTTACGGGAAATTCCGTGCTAAAAAGTAAAGGATTCTCGTGGAGCTATGTCACCTGCAACTATTTTTATAGAAATCCAATCTATTCTTCGTGACTGGCAACAGTCAAAAGGTCAGAGTTTGGTGTTCCCAGAGCGGGAGCACTGCGCGTTAAAGGGTTAATAATGCGACCCTATGAAATGATAGGAATGGTTATAAGAAGTAGGGCTACCTCATCCCGCAAACACATCCAAGCAATAGGTCAAGTTTAAATTGTTTCACTGAAACAAATGTGCAGTTGTTATAAATCTTATACATGTTTTTTACCATCTTAATATATAGTTACGCTGACTGTACTGAATCTGTCACAGTTCCTGTTTTATCACCCCCTAAATAAAACTTTCTCGCCGATATTACTCAAAAAAGAAAAAAAAAACGCTCGGAAAACGTAATAAAATTCACATTGTTCTTACAGTCTGCTTGAAACTTTTCATAATTATGCAAGAAAATATGCAAAACCATCTGCGTTGCTTTGAAAATCTGGAAATCCTTCCGCTCTTTAATTTTTAAATGATTTTTCGATATGAGTAATGAATAAGTAAAGGGATTTCCACTTCATTTGCTCATTAAGACTGAACAGTCGCTGTAATTTTAAGTTGTTTTATATACATCTATATACATATAAGACAGTAAAAAATGTTAAGCAAGTGTGTAATAAAATTAGCTGCCGGAAAGTGATATTAACTTCATATTGATGTCACGGCTCAGTTATCAGGAAAAGCTGTGATTACGATTCGTTTAAAATAGCTTTACGAGATTAACCTTTTTGTCACAAATAAAATGATTTTCTCTGCATGAAGCATTGACTATTCCCACCAAAATGAAGTGAAACCTGAATATACATCCCACTAATTTATTCTTATTAGATTTCAATACCATTGATTTTGAGTACCTTTTTTTTACAGTACTGTACTATTTATGAATGTGCAGTATAAAATTATTACAATAATGCTCCGGCTCAGAGCTGGAATAAATGAGTAATGAATAAGTAAAGGGATTTTCACCTCATTAAAATTGAACAGTCGCTGTGCTCCAATTTTTTATATGCACCGCATGAGATGTTAAATGAGCCTCGAAACATCGATAGTTTGGGGAGCGCTGTGCGTTTCATTTTCAAACTTTATCGCTTACCAAAATACCAACCTTTTAAATAATCGATGCCTTTACAGCAGCCGATAAAATTAGGCTTGATTTAGGTAACCATGGTGATAAAGAAATAAAGAGGGATACGATAATTTCATGGACGCAATCAGATATTCAGCGCTGGTTCGCAATTAATGAGCTATCGAAATTTGAATTGAAAAATTAAATCGCGTAAATAAATAACCTATAATGAGCAAATAAATTTTAATAAAGTAAATTATTTGGCTGTTAATTAAAACATGAAAATCAATAATGCCAAACGCCTTGATTATGAACCAAAATTATTCTCTAATTGGAGCTTTTCTTAGGTAGAATGTTCAATTTAAAAGAAAATCTATCGGTTTTACGTATCGCCTGTACATAACATGGATATAACAAGTGTTTTAAACAGGGCTTCGAACCATAGTTTTATTCTTTCCGGTTGAACTAAAAGAAAATATATCGGTTCAGTTCCAAATGAATAATTTTATCTTATGTATATTCTTATTTGTACTAAAAATATAAATCTATTATCAACGGAATTAAATCTGCCTTCTACAAGTAGTTTCCTGTAAAACTGAAACAGAAAAGTAGTAGTGAACATCAAAACAGAAAATCCAGGAGTAATGTACCATTCGTTTTGCTAAAACAGAGTGACTGCAAACAACACGATTCTACACGGAAAAGGGGTGATAGGTTGAGATAAAAAAAAAAGGCATTATGCAATACGCTTTAGCTATCTAATAAATTATAATAAAAAATGACATTTGTTTAATTCGTCGAAGTTAAACAGAGATTGTACATCAAGTATAAAGACGCACATAACGGACACATTAAATAAGTTGTGGTGTGAGCAGTCTTTGCCAGTACATTAGAGAAATAAGTAACACAAAAATCAATGGGGTATTTTTTCAAACTGATCTAGGGGATTCTTTTAAAAAAGTAATTTCGTAGTCCAGTTCAGCTATCTAATAAATTGTGATAAAAAATGACATTTGTGGAAAAATCCATTATCATGCAGCTTCTTTAATGCCGATCACTATATCGTCAATGTCTTTCTGAATTTTTACAATATTTAGATGATTATTTTTTAAATATAAGTTGCCTTAAAATTAATAACTGTGAAAATAAAAAAGTAAAACATTCATATAGTGCTTGCACGAGCATTGAAATGTACTTTTTTTGAGCTCTCATATTTTATCGAAGATTCAATATACTGTTGCTTTTTCTTCGATTTTCAGAATTTGATCCTTAAGATGACAACTTTTCTGTAAATTTTATTAAATTTGATAAAACTTCTGGACGTTATCCCCCCCCCAAAAAACAAACAAACAAACAAACAAACAAACAAAACTAATAAATAAAACGAATAAAAGAAATAACAAGGAATTTTCAAAGAAATGTTTGTAGGTATATTCGTAAATGCAAATCTAACAAATGTGCAGTTTAAAAAAATTTTTTTTAGACAAATTATTTTTTTGCTTTTTATGACGCTGGGTGATCAAAATAACTTTGCTTATAGCTCAACATGTTGCAAGTCCCTTTCGCTGTAGTACCTAATACTTAAAATGTTAGTTTAATACGAATACAATTTTCCTCCTTAAATGCTATTGCTTATTTTTAAAAAAAAATTTTCTAGCCTCCTTTTGACGGAGAAGATGAAGAAGAACTGTTCGCCAATATTACAGAACATAATGTTTCATATCCAAAATCACTATCCAAAGAAGCTAAAGAAGTATGCAAAGGGGTAAGATCATTCTGAAATCTATAAAAGGTAGCAAGATTTTGACATCCTAAATCGTGAATCTTTTTTTATATGAAAATCCTCCCATATACAACTCATAAAAAAAAAAAAAAAAAAAAAAAAAAAGAAAAAAGCTTTTGCGTATTGAAAATGATCAGCAATTTATTTTTATCACAGACAAATCAACACACCTTAAACTTTTCCACTTGTTCCTCATGTGAAAGTCACATCTTGGTACTAAATGAAACATGCTCGCTTCGCTGCACAAGTTTTTGACGTTTACCTTGATCTCATCCTCACTTGCCAATTGCTGGCAGACTTATACATCCAATTTAGGTTTCTTATCTCAAAAATTTCTTGCCAGCCAGCAAGTCCAGGCAATTTGCTGGAAAAACATCCGACTTCCATTTGTTTGCAAACTGCTGTCGTACCAGAATGGAAATTGGACGCCTTGTCTGCCAGCGACATGCAAGTGATGGCTTGTGATGGATTCTGGACACAAGCTGCCAAATTCTACGAAGCATGTGTGTTACAATTAGTACCAATATATGACTTAATTCACATGGCATGTCATATATGTCATATTTTGGTCGAAAAGTACTGATTGAGCCAGTGCTGATTTTCCAAACATTTTCGAACAAAATTGAAGGAGTTTATGATTTCAATTTGTCTATTTTAACTGTCTTAAATAGTCGTTGATTACCGAGAAAATTTTATATATTATTGCTAAAGAAAATATTCTTTCAAAATCTGGTAGTGGGTGAGCGATAAAATAGCACAAGCCTGAAAACAAATATATGATTTTATTCGTCGAAGAGAAACACTATGTCTCATAACAAAGACAGCAATTCAGTACACAGGCCAAGGCGAATCTTTAACTAACACACCAATAACAACAGAGCAAACATCGGACTGCTTCTAACTGTTAGTAAGAGCGACATTTTATTTACAGATTCTCCAGCGGATGTGACGTCAAGCAGGACATGACACAATTTTCTAGGCTTTTCTAGAAACTTCTCGCCTAATTGAGATAGAGTCAAAATTCCACCAGTTTCGAGAACTTATTTCTTGTCGCCAAAGTCGCCAAGTAGCCAAAATGGTTGCCAAGGTCAAGTGGCTACATGCTCATTGCACTTGCAACAATACCTGTACAACTCACTTTCCCGTAAATACACATTGGCGTGGGAAAATAACATTACAATTTTGCAACTCTGGCTTTGCAACATACGTTTATAGAAAATGGTGGGTATAGAATTATCAGTTTCCTATACGTTGTTAAAATTCCTTTAATTTTTATTTCTGAACTTTGGCAGTATGAGTTTTGGTTATTATTCATTTCGGAAATGTTCCTCTATTTTAAACAAAACAAGATTAATATATGTTCGCAAAATTAATAAAATAATAGCCTCCTTAAAAATAGTGTAAGCAACATTAATAGATAAAGTAATTAAAAATGTAAAAAACACACATAAGAAGTAATAGGTAAGAGGATACGCACGTTTCGTTCAAAAATTGTTTTGAACTTCATCAGTCCAAGCCCTTCGTCGTAAAGAACACAGGGAACTCTGGTTCTTTAACACAGGGAACCAAACCCTTTACGACGAAGGGCTTGGACTGATGAAGTTCAAAACAATTTTTGAACGAAACGTGCGTATCCTCTTACCTATTACTTCTTATGTGTGTTTTTTACAAAGTTTTTTAATTACTTTATCGTTTAACACCAGTAATTTGAGTGATTTTTCAGTTCAACATTAATAGATCTTTTAATGGGGGAAACAAAGTTAGATTTTGGTTGTATGGGCAATGATTAAAATAAAAGCTTTAGATCCATTATTGCCTTTAATACTGGAACTAAAGCTAACCTGCTAATTGAGGTCGTTGCAAAGATGTGAGGCAGAACCGATTTCCCTTCTCTGCCCATCATAGCATCCCAGGTACGGTGTTTTGCATGTTTGTCTGTGGTACAGTGTTTTGAGTGAAATGAACGGGTAAGCATTCAAAGACCCATGCCGGGAAACAACGATGGGTTCAGAAGGGACAATCGCTGTATTCGTGTCCATGCAACGATGGAAGCGAACAGTTTAAAGTCAATAAGACCACTGAAATATTTAAGTCACTGTCCCTATTACCTATGAAAGTTTTTTCATTTGCATGATGGACCGTCACGACAGATTTCAATGTAAGTATTCATTCTGAAGAAACTTTGAATGAAACTTTGAATGAATAAACGAAGTGATTGGTGTCTGTAAGTATTAGGATTAGGAATACAATGAATACAGCAGCAGTAATTGAAAAATCTTATCATACCTGTTTCGACATGCTTGACATGCCGTCGTCAGTGCTAGTTTTGGCATGTCAAGCATGTCGATAAGGTTTTTCAATGAGAAGGCTTTTCCTACGAAAGGTTTTTCAATGATAAGGTTTTTCCTGGTGCTGTATACGTTGTATTCCTAATACTTATTTACATCTGCGCCAAGCTAGGTTATCGTACTTGTTAATCGGTGTCGCTCTTACTAAAACAGATAGGACGTAGTTTTGTTGTCTGCCATGGGCGGCACTGACTTTGAAACATAAAACTTGAACACTCCCCGTGATATTTTGTCCTGGCTATGACTCTGCAACACAGTGCATGCAAATTAAATTTGCATGCACTGTGGAACTTCGCACTGTAACCTGCGTTTCTGTCTTTCTGCAACAGTTCCTAACGAAGCATCCTGGCAAGAGACTGGGCTGCAGCGTCAACGGCGAGGAGGACATCCGCATTCACCCCTTCTTCCGGCGGATCGACTGGAACAAGATCGAGAACAGAGAAGTGCAGCCACCTTTCAAGCCCAAAATCGTAAGTTGTGCAGAGTTTTTGTGCCAAGTTTTGGATAGAATGGGCAGTTCTGTTCTGAAAGTGGCTTGGGGCTTATTAACCCCTTAACCCTTTAACGCGCAGTGTTCCCGCTCTGGGAACGCCAAACTCTGACGTTTTGACGGTTGCCAGTCACGAGGAATAGATTGGATTTCTATAAAAATAGTTGGGGGGGTGAGACAGCTCCGCGAGAATCCTTTACTTTTTAGCACGTCATTTCCCGTCGAAAAATGGTCACGATTATTTTTAACAGCACTGACATCTGCTGAAAAAATGGAAGAATGAGAGAACAGCTGGATAGATTGCCCATTGCTGAAGAAAGGACAGCCGCTGCCATCGCTCGACTTAACTACCAGCAAGATGGCGGACGATCGAAACGTTCATCGCGTGCCACAGATCTAGAGACCATTTTTTTGGCTGCCGTCAAAAAAGGGTCTCTAGATCTGTGGCACGCGATGAACGTTTCGATCGTCCGCCATCTTGCTGGTAGTTAAGTCGAGCGATGGCAACGGCTGCCCTTTCTTCAGCATTGGGAAAGGGTTGCGCCTCAAAGGGTTAAGGAAGGGTATAGTCCGAACAAACGAAATCTCCCTCAAGGTCTAGGTACACAAATTAAAATAAACTAATTGTCTCAGGGGTTCGAAAAAATTCAGGATAATTCTTTATAAGCTGCATTACCCAACGTAAGAAATGAAAGAACGCTGCCTTTTATGAAACTTCCAGAAAAAATTCTTTAACATTTAACACTACAGCAAAAATTTTCGGAAAGTGACACAGCCTACTAAATTTTTTATTTTTAAGAATTTTTTATGAAAGTTTCGCAACTGATACGGGCTTATCGCTTATTGGCAGTGTATAGTACAGCCTATAAAAAGGCATCCTAAAAATTTTGAAGGGAACGACATAGTAAGTTTATTTGTATTTATGTACCAAAATCACATGGTTCTTTTCGAACTATACCGTTAAAACGCGATCTTCTGTTCTGATTCAAGAAGAATAACTTTTATTTCAGTCATGCCCCCCCCCCCCCCCCGCATTCAATTACGGGCCCTGGACCCAGGATTAGAGACGGGCCAGTTCTCCAGCTTTTTTTACAGCCGTGTGCTGCATTAAAATTGCTCTGTTATTTATTACCCATACTCTTTTTAGAATGTAATATAACCTGCCAATATGGAAAAATTATGGTAACTATTCAATAAGTCCAAACTGTATTAGAAAATTATTTTACTTAAAAATGACAAAATGATAAAAATTAAGTACCATTTGAATGTATTATGTTTCATATAAAAGAGCTAAACTTCAGGATTGCTAGGTTCTATCATACTTACCACATTCAGACTATATTATTTCTTTTTCACATGAGTTCAAAAGCAGAGGAAGTACTATGTTCAACGCGTATATATATATATATTTTTAAATGTATATACAGCGATAATGCTTTTCCACGTGGACCGATTTCATTTTTTTTTTTTTTTTTTTTGAAAGGGGATAGCTCAGGGGTGGTCCCAGACTAATTTGGCCACGTTCTGATGATATTATCATTCCGAAAATCGGAAAAAAATAGTTTAAAAAAAAAACCCCATTGCTTAAAGGGTTGCCAGTAATAGTGTTGGTCTTAATGTCAAAAGTCGCCAAGGTTAGTCACTTTTGGTAATTTATCGCCAAGTGAGGCGTTAAAAAAAGTTCCCTAAACTAAACTCCGTTTGGCGATATCTTTTATATTTAGCGAGTATTTTCCAAACAGTACTATTTTACAATAAGGTACAGCTTTAAAAGGTTTGGCATTCCCCATTATTCCCCATGAATTCCATTATTCCTCCCCCAAAAAATTATTCCCCATGACTGAATTCAACTTGGCGATATCTGCTATATTTGATCAGACTTATCAAACCCTACTAATTTAGAATGGGAATATTTTTTCTTTATGGGGAAGTAATTTAAAGTCGGTTTTCTTTTTTTAATAACAGCTTTTCTGCGGTTTATTGCAATATTTTTACTGTAGAGAACAATACATAAAGTCATTTTTGAATCACAAATTGTTTATTTTATTGTAAATCCGCATTTTCCTGCACTTTCTGATAATCCGAACTTTTCCGAATGCATTCCGACCATACGCTCAGTCCCAAAGGTGACGGATTAGAGAGGTTGTACTGAATATATTTTCATTTCCAAGCCTAGAAATGACCTCGGCTTTCATTGGATTATTGTATATAACAACTTAAGCGGCAACAATGACTATTGTTACTACGGAAACTGTAATGTTAAAATTAAAATACAATATGAAATCTGTTCAAGTCCAAGATGTATTGAGGATCGTTTTCATAAATACAAATAAGAATTATTTTGTATCAGAAATTTGTTTTTGACATGCGCCGATCGTAAAAACATCTATCAGAGAAAGGAATTTCTCTTCTTGGATTATTTGATGCCGTTTTCAATATTATGTTAGATACTTTAGCTTCTCGATTCCTGTAATTATTGCTGAGGTGTACGAAAACTTCTTCAAATTCTTTATTTTGAAAGGTACCGCAAATGTATACAGAAGTATACAAAATGTATACAAAAGTTTTGTAATGTATACAAAAGTTTTTAGTATAGATAATGGCATGTAGACTATGGCTGATAAATAGAATGTGGTCTGTAAGGGTATTTCTTGAATTTTATGGAGGATTTATAAACTTATATAGAACCGCGCCTTATAAACTTATGGTTTATAAAACGCGAGATTAGGCAACGCAGAAACGATGTATGCTGGCATTTTCTTCGAGGCAAATAATGGAACAGTTCTATTTCATTGATAAAATAATTAATGTAGTGAACTTATTAGGTATATAACAACATTGATAAAGATAACTTAAAAGCTGGTGATCATTATTTTATGGCTAAACTAATATGACACACTAACTAACAATATTATAGAAGTCTCGTAGCCAGAAAAAAAAAGAAAAAAATCAAGGGACGAGTAAATGAAGAGGAAGGCAGAATTTTTCACTGGAAGGCTTGATTATTGTACTTATGTTAATAATAGTCAAAATCTCGTATCCTAGTTACGCCTCTTTTATACATCTATAAAAACGGCATGGAATGTTATTGTATCTGAAAATTCAGCTGGCTGAAAGGCCTAATCTTTCAACTAGCCAAAATAGAACACATGCATTAATTAATATTAGAGGCTGTCCATAAATGTGATGTCACACATGTTTTCAATATTTTTGATCCCTCTCTCACATTTCACTATCCCCCCTCCCCTTCTCGCCCCCGTTACATGTCACACTATATTGCACAAACATATATTTGCAATTTTGAAATAAAGAACTACATTATATATCACATGTCATGCTTTATTATTAAATTTTAATTATGTGTTTTAAGATTTAGCATAATTTTCTTTGGAGTGGAGAATTTCTGCTGCTGGCATAATCTGAGATCCAACTATGGTAAAATGATAGACGGCCGAAGTTGGAAGGTCGCGGGTTCGGATCCCATCGCGTGTCTGACGATCTAACGGTCTGGAATTTTGATAGGTTTTCTCCAGATGCAACGTGAATTCACATTAGAACCCCTTAGAAAGTCCTCTTGCCAAGGCACTCCCCATCCTTGGCAGATCGCCCTGGCGTAGCTTTGCCATAATCACACAAACAAACTGAGATCCAATTCTGAATGTGTTTTTCGAAAAGGAAAGACTATAAATGAAAAAAAAAAAAAGATCATGTGAATTTTTTTTATCCCCCATCAATTGTGGTGATTTCAAAATAACTGCAAGAACTGATTTCAGCTGCCGGGGTAGTGCAGTGGTTAAGAGAGCCGTTCTACCGTGTCCAAGTTCGATTCCCGGCACGGGCTTGTGTAATTTCGTCATTCCCTTCTTAGGATGCAACACTGGTCCAACTACTAGGTGCCTTCATTATAAAGAGACTAGCAATTCCAGCCTTGGTAATGACTATAAACAAAAAGTGCCCACCATGAGAGAGGGAGAAAAGAAAAATTAATCTGGTAATTTTATTTTAATTGCTTTTATTTTAATAAAAATGCGTGACGTCAAATTATATGGTACGCTCCTCCCTTCCCATGTCACAAACTGTCACAATTTTACGAACCCCATATCCCATTATTTGCGGACAGGAGAGTAGCGTGGTGATTTTGATCCTCTGGCAGAACCGCAGAACAGTCCAAATTGTGACCCCTTACGCCTTGAACAACGACTTCATTCTTCAGACGCCCCCTCCCCCCCACATAATAATTTTAATTAATAAAATTCTACCTATCTTCACCTACATATGTGCTACTTTGAAAAAACATAAAATAGTATAATTCTATTTAAACCTCTAGTGATCGAGCTGAATTTGTGCCCCTGGCGGGGACCAGGCCTGTCCCTCCCTAACTACGGCCCAATTTGTGGACGGATCTTATAGGCAGTAGAAACAATTTCAAACTTTTTTCTTTCTATTGGTTGAGTCTACTTGTAGGCTTGCACGCTACGAGGGCCGGACCGGAGATGTTGGTCATTTTATTATGGGGGGCGCCTAGGCACCCCAACGTTGCCCCTCTGTGAGTGGTCTCTTAATTTTGAGCCAATTCCAGATGAAAGACCGAGCATCTGGATTGGCACTTCCAGTGGTATAGTTTGAAGGTGGAAGCCATTGGAGCCGAGAAATGAGCTCGCCCTCCCAAGCACTGGCTAAGCCAGTGATGCTTCACTTTCAGTGTTCTAATGGGAGCCGAGTTCAATTGACCGATCTACTGCTGAACGCCAATTTTAAACTGTTGTTTTGCTGCAACAGTTTATTGAAATTCCTCAATTTCACCACAGTTTTCTTTTTTCTAATCAAATCGTGCTATTTCAAAATTCAGCATTGAAATTTTGCTATTTAGCTATTTTATTTCACTATATGTACAGAAGATGGCAGCACTAAACATAATGAAATGAAGTTTAAATGAATTTTCTCTCCTCTCTTCTGACTAAAATAAGGCCTCTGTAGTCGGCTTGCGGAGATTCAAGCCTCGACACCAAATCATTTTTCTCAGAAAGTATTAGGTATTTTTAAATGAAATTTCCCTGTGTGAATCTTGAGAACTATTCGCAAGGATTGCGCGAATCAGATTTGAGTTAATTTAGTCGAAAGAGATTTTATTGCAGTCTAGAATTTATGTTACTTTGCAGACTGCAATAAAATCTCTTTCGGCTAAATTAACTCAAATCTGATTCGCGCAATCCTTGCGAATAGTTCTCAAGATTCACACAGGAAAATTTAATTTAAAAATACCTAATACTTCCTGAGAAAAATGATTAGGCGTTAAGGCACTTTTCTCCATAGCAAACCATTGGGACTTTAAATCTCCGCAAGCCGACTACAGAGGACTCTTAAATTGTAACGGAAGAGTGCAAGAGCCCTAAATTGTTGTACCATAAACTGAAATATTATTATTGCTTAAAATTTAATGCTTATTTTTGTTTCTTACAACTGTAATTACATCGAGTGTAATAAAATTAATATCAATAGAAAAAAATTAGAGTCTATTAAGATTTTAAATTTAATATAAAACTTCACTGAGAAAAAATAAGCACAGTAGCTGAGCTCCGGTGTGCGCTTATGCAAATTAAACTCTGCTTAAAAATTTTGAGGGTATTTTGTTGTACTATAAAAAATGCAATTAGTATTAAATATTTCCCAGATATTATTCCATTATTGTAGACTACAACTATGATCAGACGAAATATCTTCCTAATTCACATTTAAAGGTATAAGCCTAGAGTGTGAGGGGGGGGGGTTAAGGCTCGTCCCTCCAATCTCATGAATCTTACTAAAATCTTTTCAGTTAAAACATTTGTTTTAAAATTGAAGAAAACCTTTCTTTTTATACTCTTTAAACTCGAAATGTGTCTCCCAAAATTTTCGGTCATGTTATGTCTAAGGTGGTATTTGGGAATTCTACGTACAAATGAGAAAAGAAGGATTGATACAGAATTTGAAATATTTCATAAATCACTTACACTATCAGTATCTTTTGCACTTTTCTATGAAATAATTGAATTGCTTTTGGACTCTTGTTTTGACAATTATGATGCTCAATTATTTTAAAGTGTTTATTACACAAAGAATGTTTTATGGAGATGCTTTAAATGTTGCACAGATACGAAAATTCTTTTTAAGTCTAGCAACAAATTATTAATTTTTCAAGGATTAACACGCGTGAGTAAATTAATTTCAAACAGTGTTTTGCACATTAGTAATAATTATTTATAAAAAATGCGTTCCCGGATGGTCCTGTATCCATCGTTACACAAAGGAGGAATGTTGCCAATTTAGGGTTTTGTCGCTAAAATTAGCGAATTTTAATGGTCTGGAAGGTAAATTGTGTTCTTTAGATTAGTGATATTTTTATTGATCTTTCTCTTTGATCTAGATTCTTCTTATGCATTTTTCCAAATTTTCTGAAAAATCTTTTGGAACATTTCATTAGTGCTTCAGAAAAGAAACAGACGACCAATGACCAATGAATCAATGAATGAATGTTCAGTGGATAAGACACTGAACATTGGTATAAGTGTAAAGATCCAGGATTCTGACCTACCGCGAGGCTGCTGATCTAATTATCTGGAATTTTGGGTGATATTCTCCAAATGTAACGTGCATATGTGTTAGAACCCCGTGAAATAGCTACAGCCCAAGGCGTTCCTCGCTTTGATAGGTAGCCGTAGTCCGCGTTGCCTTAACAATACAACTCGGAAAAGAAACAAAGTTACCTAAAACCATTAGATAATAAGTTTGTCTGCAGATAGAAAATACTGTTTAATAACGGATGAATGGACAGATAATTCTATCATCTGACTTTTACCTGCAGTTTTCTGCTATTATAATGTAAATATTAAAAAAAAAAAAGTTTTAACATTTTTAGTATTAGTACTTTTAGAAAGTAGACTAGCATCCATCTTAAATGGATTATTAATTCCTGATCGGTATTAATTTGGAATTCACATCGATTAATCAATTTCTTATGTAAGTAAGGATAAATAATACAATTTCTGTTAGAGTTGGAAGGAACTTCATAGTTGATGTTTTTGGAATATTCCAGGTTTTTAATTTAAAATAAACACAGTTTTAGGTATGTAATAGTTAAATTTGTGCTTAAGAAAATGGGAAACAAAGTTAGAGATTTTATTTTTGATATTGAGCAACATTTTAAACTAGATTTAGAGATTTTTGCTAAAGGATATTTGGCAACACTGAATCAGACGTCCACTACTCAGCTGTCATTTCTTCAACTGTTTTACTAACCAGAAATTAACTTCTGCATTTTATAAGCAGAAACTAGTTACCACAGGGCAGTGGTGTAGCTAGATGCCCCCACCCAAATTATGATATTATTATAAAGGTAAAATTTTCGAGAGTAAGGAAAATATTAAGCTACAAAGTGACTTTCCCCCACAAAACTTTTACAAACTATTAAAAAAAAAGGTTGCGGAAACATGATTTGAATTCTAATAATTATGAATTATTACCTAGAAACAGTAACATTACCTTAAGAAAATTTAAAATACTAATTAACGAAATATACAAAAATTACAATCAGTCAAACTACTGAGTGTTGCAATAACATTTTTGTCTTCTATTAAAAAAAATATTTTAATATAAATAAAATTGGATGTAATTTATTAAAAAGAAGTAATGAATAAAATATTAGGAATTTATTTTATGACAAAATGTACAAAAATTATAATAAATCAGACTACTGAGTGTTGTGATAACATTTTTACTTCTATAAAAAATATTTTACTATGAATCAAAACAGATGGCATTTTATAAAAAAGAAACAATAAGTAAAATATTTGGAAATTATTTTATACTGAAAATATTTAAAAAAATTTAGAACTTCTTTCTTAATCTAAAATTATTTGTTCTAACATTTCCTCATAACTAAATTTTTAATAGCACTATCACTATCGATTGCATCACTCATATCTTGCTCAATAGTCAAATCAGCCATATAATCTTAGATTATCATATTAATGTTTTATACTAAATAATATTAAGTACTATTTGATTAATTTCAGTTTAAAAGCGCCTTAACAGCTGGCATAGTTCATGAAGATCATGATGGCTTTTCTAAGCAATAGGTCAAGTACTTCCAGCTTAAATTGCACAGCAAATTTTAATGAAACTATTGGGCTTGAATTACTATTGCATGAAGCAACAAAAAAGTCCCCAGCCGAAAGCATTCGAGTTTGAACTATTCTTTGCCCATGACATTTGATACGTGCTTTAAATTGAAATCGCGTTCGTTGACGTCCAGATATTACGCTGGCGTCAGGAATCTCCCTCCCCCCTCCCCTTCGAAATTCTCTAGTTGCTGAATCTCACGAGTTTTTACTGTAACCCTATTAGAGATGGGCGGTTCGACTCATTTTACTGATTCGAATCTCAACTCACTCACTACTTCGATGATTCGAATCAGTGATTCGAATCTTGAATCAATAAAACAACTAAAGAAATTTTCCCTCTCTCTGCGCCGAAAGCCGTACTATTTAAACACCCTTCACCCATTCATCGGGTTTCTTCTCCGCTGAGTTCTCGGACAACTAGCATCTCTCTCTCCTTGCTCGAGTAAAACTAAACTAGTGTTTAAACTGCCCGAAATGAAAATACAGGGGAGCTTCGTATGACCCCCTGGGCCTGTAAGATTACAAGGTTAAGTTTGGTGTCAAAGTATTCGAAATTTTATGTATCGATGGGGGAGCACGTCTAGGGGGGGTCGAGAATCAATAAAAACGCGCTCCGATGGATAGTTTCCGAGATATACGTTAATTAATTATGGTAATTAGACTAATTAACCATGATTGAGGCTTAAAAGGACTGCAAACATGTAGAAATTGGCCCTGGGATGGTTTCCAGACTTTGGAGATGCCGCCGGAGGAGGCTAGTGTTTAAAATGCCCAAATTGAAAATATAGGGGAGCTTCGTATGACCCCCTGGGCCTGTAAGATTAAAAGGTTAAGTTTGGTATCAAAGCTTTCGAAATTTTAAGTATCGGTGGGGTGTTAAGTCTAGGGGGGGTCTAGAATCAATAAAAACGCTCTCCGGTGGATAGTTTCCGAGATATACGTTAATTAATTATGGTAATTAGACTAATAAACCATGGAGCCGTTTTTTCCGCGATCCGGCATCGTCATCAACGGAGAGAAAGCAGTGGCAAAAGCATCACAAGCTGGTATTGATCTCAGGATTTTCTTATCGCCGGCCTCAGAGGCGTAGCCAAGGGGGGGGAAGTTAGGGGGGTCATAACAACCCCCATGAAAAATTTCTGGCTACGCCCCTGGCCGGCCTGTATTTTTGACTTTTATCGAATTCGAGATTTCACTGAAATGAAAATGGGAATATCGGATATTTGATGTTGAAATAAAACCGATATGTCGATGTTTATCGAATTTTGGCCCAGTCCTACTGAGGGGCTGCTGCCCACCCCCAAAACAATGGGACCCTTTACTTATCTTACAATTGAACTTTATCTTTAAATTTGATACCCAGCCCACCCCGAAATAAAATCCTGGCTACGCCACTGTCAATAACACTAACTACGCCACTGCTTTAGACCCTATTTTGCATTTCTCTGAATTACGAAAGAAAATAAAATCATTCCCCTTAAACGACAAAGAAGGTAAAAAAAATATCTTAAACGAAATCTGCAGCAATAAAGCGAAATGTTATTTTGCTTACTACAAAGTCCTTTTGTGAGAGCGCTTAATACCGCCCCTGTATCCTTCATTAAAAGTGACAAGCACAATCCTAACTTTATTTCGTTCTATTTCCCTTCACATGAAAACCCGCCACCATGTAAACTTAACGTTCGGTTTTTTTTTTTTTTTTTTTTTTTTTTTTTTTTTTTTTTTGAGGGTGGGGGCAGGGGGACATATATTGAAGTTAAAAGTAGAAAAGGGATGTTTCATTAAATTTTAAACAAATATTAAACCAGCCAGACAAGTTGGAAGGAGGGAGTCCCCCCGAGGGAAAAAGGTTTAAACAACTTTGAGACAACCCCCACTCTTCCACGAGCATTGGCGTAAATTGGCATGTAATATTTGGAAGTGGTGACAAAATGTTTCCGATTGTAGAAAATATCATTATTATAAATAGCTCTGATACTTGAATTTTCTTAATTTTTTTTTTCGGTGGGGGGGATTGACCCCTCTTGCCCTTAGGAAGTAACGCCTATGCCCCCGCCAAAAGCAAACGATGTTCGACCCACTCCACACCCACAGACAGATAAAACTTTAAATCCGACCACCAACCAAGAAATGAAACACCAAAGATTCGAAAAAAAATCTTCAATTAAATGACTCTGAGTCGATATTCGACTCTGAGTCGATAGAAGATTCGAAAAAAAAAACTCCAATTAAATGAAACATCCTTTCAACTCTTTTCGACTCCTTTCGACTCTGAGTCGATAGAAGATTCGAAAAACTAACGAATCTCAACGATCGTATACAATCACCAAAATAGAGCGAAACACTGAATCAGTAAAGATTCGTTGCTGCACCAACTCAGTGACCAACTCACCCACACCCACTCATTTGCTGTTTCAAATCATCTATCGACTCAAGAGTCGTAAAGAGTCGAAAAGAGTCGTAAAGAGTCGAAAAGAGTTGAAAGAGTAAGGGAAAATCTCTGCGAACGGCAAAGGGAAAATAAGTTTTCCTCCCCTTCGCACTTGGAATGTATTTCCCCACAGTTGAGGGCTTGAGATTCGAATCAGTAGAGAGTGAGTGTAAAGACTGAGCCACTCAGTATCAAGATTCGAATCACTGATTCGACTCATCAAATCATTGGCCATCTCTAAACCCTATTTAATGTAGGAAAAAATGTTCGTTCTAACTTGTTTCTGTGGGTACTTTTTATTTTTGTCGCCAAAAATTTATTTTCTCGTTATTTGTCTGGGAAATTGTAATTAAAAGGTTCATTTAGATTTTTAATTCTCAACTACCAATACCTCTCGTTCCTCTGTATGTAGCGTCTGTGAAGAAATTATTTTTTGAGGATACAGATACACTCTTAGTGATATTGTTTATAAACAATTTTAGGCCTGAAATAAGGGATGGTTGGAGAAATATACGTTCTTAAGATTGTTTGCAGGGGAAAGGGTCGTCGGCGACGTCAGGGGTCCTGCCCCCTGAAAGGAACCATGTTTTATTGTTAAACCATTTCTACGTTTTACCAGTACTTATATCATTACGGTAATGTATAATTTTCCTGGGAGCTAAGGTGGGGGAAATGGCCCCTCCCTGCCCATAGGTATAGGCACACAAGTGCGTTAAAAGGACTGAGTTAACGTAAAGTGCGTTAAAAGGACTGTGCGTAAAGGACTAATTGATCTACAATAGTCCTTTACGCAGTGGTTGAACAGCGTGGTTTACACTCCAGGGGGAGCATAGCTCATGATCCGTACAACACAGATTCCTATAATTTACGCACATTTGAGTTAACATTTGACACATAACATAAACAGTTATGTAACAGTTGAGTTGACATAAACAGTTGAGTTAACATTTGACACATAACATAATTTGAGTTAACATTTACGCACATTTGAGTAAATGAAAAGTACAACAAAGCAAAATGTTTTTTGTTTATATTAAAACAATGCCCTCTTGAATGAGATCTAGAATTGTGTTTTGTCAGGGAGGAGGGGTACTTTCCTGGATCAAATAGATGTTGGAAAATGTTTTATAATCGATGCACTTGTCCTGATTTATTTTTATACCTTCAAATTTATTTATCTTAGTGAAAGATGCGTGAAGGTGCAGAAAAACGAGCATATTTATTCACCAGCTTCAATAATTATCAGGTAGCTACATTTGCGATACCGTATATTACACTCATTTAACCTTCTTGAAAAGATTCTATACTAGCTGTTGCTGGTCTCTCATAAAAAGAAAAGAAAATGATAGTATTAAAGTTCTACTAAAATAACCGCTGCGTTCTACAAATCATATTAAGGAAAACCTGCTGAAAACACATAGCACCAAAGGATGACATCGTGATGTATGTAATTATGTTTTGCTGATATGATCATAGGGTTGGAACTCCAGTCACATAGATGGGAGAGAGAGAGGCTAGGAAAGCATAAAACTTCCTCTTATTTCTTCTGGTGCAACTCAAAGCAAATAAAGAATATACTTACCTTGAAAATCTGAAAGTAATGTAATAATAAGGCATAGAAGATAAAATTATTGTCCTTGCTCATCCGTACCCTGATTTCGATAGAACTGGTTATAAACTCGTTTCTCTGTCAAAACAGAACTGTATTAGAGATGGGATTTATTGTAATTTTACAGCAAGGAAAATCTGAATATTATTTATGTACGATATGGTTGTTAATTTGATTTCAGTGCATTCTGTGTATAAATGAAATTGAGTATTTCTTTAACGTAAACTAGCTTGTAAATTTGCCAAATTTAGACTAATTCTGCGTACCTCTAGAATTACACGAATGGGATTTTACGCGAGTTTTTCAAGAGTACGTATCTTAAAGCCAAAACAAACTCCTCGAACGTAATACGGACTTTCGCTAACAGTAAGAAACGCCAAAATGCATTTATTTATTACTTGATGTGGAAATGGTAATATATAATAATTAAGGAATGGTTTAAAACTGTTTGAGCGATGCTTATGGGTGCCTTAAATAATTGTGTATGCTTTTCAAAGAGTCGTACATATACCATATCCTTCAGTGCGAGAGTTCTTGGAACGTATTCCTCGCGTAAGTCAAGAGTCTACTGTAGATTAAAGCTATTCCTTGACGTGCTCTTTGACTGCTGTAAATAGAGTAGACCCCACTATAACACCTGCCCATACGAAACGAATCCTTGAACACAGTGAAAAAAAATTCTACCGGGTTCCCCATAACACGTTAGAAGAGACTGGTACATCATCTGCTTTTCTAATTGTGGTGTACATAAAACGTATCTGAAAGAACTTTTGTATGATTTATTTTATTCTACTTGAGAAATAAAACGTTTTACTAAAGTAAATCTGCGAATTTAAACCCGATTCAATTTAGAGGAAGTGCATATCAGTTACCTCTGTTGCATACGTAGTATCAAGTAAGCAGCATTTAAGTGAAATGTGAAATAAACTGCTTAAATAAGGTGTGCAGTGGTTGAACAGCGTGGTTTACACTCCAGGGGGAGCATAGCTCATGATCCGTACAACACAGATTCCTATAATAGGGAACGTATGTACCGTGTTATACTGGTCTACTGTACAAGTTGCGTACTGGTTTACAAGCTTTAAGTTTCCGCGAGTGTTAAGTTGACAAGACTCTCAGGGTGTGTTCAGACAGGGTTTTCAGGGTCATCTAAATTTTAAAGGTCACACATGATAATGATAACAGACTGAAATTGCTCGATCGTTAGAGCCCGGATAGCCTGTAAAATCCATTCCCTGAGCATACCTTAAATGTGAAAATTAACTGTGGGGGGGGGGGGGAGAATGCTGGCTTTTAGTTTTAATGAGTTATGATTGCATTCATGAATTGAGTTATGATTGCATTGACGGAAGCTTAAAAGAAAAAAAAAAAGGTTTAAATCCTTATCTACATTTCACCTGCCGTCGGAACTTAAAAACACCAGAAAATGAAATTGCTACAAAATATTTTAAGAAATTTCGATTTTGAAAGCTTGTAAAATATTTTGCTTAATAATCAGACCAAAGTAATTATGATAGTACTAGAAGATGCCATTCTACTGCATCATTAGAAATGTTTTAAATTGATTTTTCCCCTTATTTACAATCACACCGAGTCGAATGAAAAAAATATAATGAAATTATAATATAGTTTATAATGAAATATTTTTCATTATCTATTATATGTAAATTTTCATTATATATAATTTTTTTTCATCATATGTATATATATAGTTCGTAATGCAAAAAAGATAAACTGTTCATGTTAACAAAGTAAAATACTATGACAGTAACAAAATCTATTCCGCAGTATTGATTAAAAATATTTTCCAATGAGAAAGCAAATGATTATTGTTTAGAATGGCATTGCAGTAAAACAATTCTCAATAACAATTTTATTTCTCTTCGAATTAAAAGTAAATGACTGTCAAATGATTGAAATGTTTGAATTAAAATTTTACCATGCACTAATATGTGCTCCTGTATTCGCAGTTATATCACGACGTTGTTGTTGCGAGCAGAAATATGGTAAGTTTTGCATTTCGACACAAATTCTGCTCTAGACACAATCCTCTGCTTACAAAAATTGCACTGTGGAAGCTGATTAGATGTAACGAGAATAGTAATCGCTTCTAGGCGACTTCCATCCCGTAGAATACTGCACTCTGTGTGTCGTGCATTTACTTCACACAGTTATACTACACTGTTAAATATTGGAGGAAGTAATCTCGATTATACGAGAAAATACTGTAACGTACTCGGGCTAGCGAAAGAATCACTGAATAGATTCTGAAAGCAACAGAAAAGAATTATCTTATTGAATTCTCAGTTGTGATCCGGTAACAAAAGTACAAAAAAAAAAATTCAGACAGGGTACAATTCCCTACTATATGCTGATAAACATACAGACTACTATCTGCAAACGAATCGTCTCTCAGAAAAGCTATTTCACAGCAGTTTGAAATCTGTAGGACACAGTATTATTTTTATTTTTTGTTCTGGTATTCTAGAATGCTCTACAGTATGCAAGTGATTTCCCAAATCGGTTTGGCGATATTTGTCAAAAGATGGCTCTAACATGTTTTCAAAATTAATTTTCATTGAACGTTATCTGTTTAGAGACATGCAAATATTTTTCTAAGTTAATCCGTTGAAGTACATTGGCCAAAGAAATACATTTGCGGAACAACGTTCCCTGAAAAAAAATAGTTTTAAATTACTTTATGAATAGAAAACTAATTTTAGTTAACCTTTTCCGGACGGGCAACGCCATACTCGTTCACCGGAGATGTCGCAAAGGACGGTGAATGCGTATACATGACGAGAATGATTTTGCCGTAGACGACGTCGGCCGCGTTTTTTCGTAGAACGTTTTGCATTTTCAATGAAAATTGTTGCTGCATTCTTAAAACAATCTCTAAAGATTACTAACTGTTTTTAGGATACAATTAGCCTTCAGAAATGCTTTATTTTTTGGGTCTAGTAATAAGTTTTAAAGAGCGTGTCAAAGAATGAATATGCAATTTAGAAGTTATAAGAATGCCTTTATCCGTCAAAGTATCTCCATTACAGATCCACCCATCTCTGTATCTTCCAGTGCCTTCCGCCATCGGTTAGGTAGTGCAAGGATGCCAGTCGCGTAGAAGTATTCATCCTTTGATACAATGAAGTCATTAATAGATTTTCGGACTTCGTCCACTGTGGGGAAGTGTACAAAAAACAAGGCATTATTCAACCACCGAAATAGATGGTAGTCCGAAGGAGCTATGCCAGGGTTGCACGCCGGGTGTTCCAAAACTTCCCACCCAGCCTGACTTAACTAACGGTCCTTGGTCGGTTTTGCAACATGAGGTATTGCATTGAAATGTATGGAGAAGTTTGACGGGCCGCAAATCTTTGCAAGTAAATGGACATTTACGATCGATTTCCTGCTTCATTTGCAGTAATTACTGTTTATAGCGTTCAACAGTTACATTTTCACCAGGCTCTAGTAGTTAGTAGTACAGTACACTCTTCATATCCCACCAGACAAAGAAAGGAGGCCTCATGTTGCAAAACCGGTCAAGAGTAAGTTCCTAATGTTTGGAAGTTTTATGACAACCGGCGTATAGCCCTGATATAGCCCCTTCAGACTATCATCTATTTTAGTCGATGAACAATGCCTTGTCTTCTGTACCCTTATGATTTTTCCCGAAGAGTTGATCCCTTTTTTTCTGGAATTTTTAATTCCGAACCTTGATTTAACATGCTCTCCTCCATATTTGTAGAGACATAACAGCGAAGATTGTTTATATTGTTCTGAGTGTTGCTCCCCAAAATTCATATCTGAATTCTACACTGAAGCAGAGCATTGCGCTAGAACAAAAGGGGAATCTTGACAGTGTTAGATCTTTGCAACGAGGGGAGCAAAAAAGTTAAACCAGCGTTCAAGATTAAAAATTTTGCAGAAGAGAAAGAGAGAAACCTTGAGAAAATTCTGCACGTGCTCATGAGTTCAGGCAATTTTGCTCGGCTAAAAATTTGGATAAAAGCGAATGTTATTAAAAGAAAATCTGTTCAAATCAGCTTGTTTTCAAGCTGAACTTGATAACATACCCCCTTCCATTACTACTTATTGTGGAAAGAAAACAATTTTACATATTTTACAACTCGCCAAGAGGGTTAATTGACTGCCTGTTTATCTGTTATGAAATGGAATATGTAAATGCTTAATCCCCTCAATATCAAACATTTTTGCTGATTAGAAAATGATCCATTTCCTTTGTAAATGGAAGCATAATCTGTATGGAAGCATAATCATTCCTTTTAAGCATAATCTATAAAAGGAAGTGACAAATTACAGTACTTTAAGCAACTTTTTGAAAATATCACAGCACAAAAAGTCACATATATTGTCCGTTTAACAGTCTGGAATATATTTGAAGCATAAGAAAATACTTTTCATTAAAAAAATATAAAATCACCTTTAAATTTAGCATTACAACATACATATACTTGCTATTGTATAGCAGAAAAAATTGCGATTGGCTCAAAAGGTGGAAAAGATAGAATTTATCACAAAGCTAGGTTAGATATCTAATTAATAAAAATATAAATTTAGGGAGGGGTCTAGACCCCGAGGTTCATCCCCTTAGTAGGGGAAGTCTTTGACTTTTAAAAGTACCTGGTAAAATTTTTGTTTCCGTAGAATTATTTGCTTAAAAGTTAAACGGGTGGTTATAATTACCCCCCAAAAATTGAAAAATTGAAATAAATTGACATTACGACCACCATTGGGGTAATAATGACCACTTGATTTCTTTTGATACTTACTATTACAATTTTTGTGGTGGAGCAATTGTGACTACTATTTCTGTTTTTGTTAGTGATTAAAGTTACCCTGGTGCGGAAATAATTAATATAATTTGAGTAATAAGGATATAATTTCTACTTGTTCAATCAAAATGGCATCTTGCTGCCAAGGTGTGTTGTCACTCTTTTTATAGAAGGAATAATGTTGAGTGTAAGAATTATTGAAAAAGTAAAGATAGTGTGTTAAGTAATGTTTTTTTGACCTCTTAAAAATAAATAAAATAAAAATAAAGTTAGAATAAATGTTACTGTTCTTGGTATGTCGTCTGTTTTTATTATTATTTGGTTATGAAAAATTAACTATTTGTTTTAGAGAAATGTCCTTTGCTTATATGAATTTTTTGTATTTATGTGTCTCATTTATTTTTATTACAAACTCTAAACTTTTATAGTTTTAATTTCTTGGAAGGTACTAGTGGTTCTGTTTACAGGCCATGGCAGTAAATTTTAAGCATTTGAAATTTAAAAAATAAGAATGAATAGCAAAATTTTCATTTTATAATTTATTTTAAAATTTAAGTATAAAAAATAAATAAAACATTTCATATTAAATTTTTCCTTTATGTTTTTAAAGTGATATAAGACAAGCTGTGTTTTTTCAAGTCATAATAACTTTTTCTACTAGGTTTTTACGCATGATCTTAACTATCCCAACTTTAAAAATCTGGGGGGGGGGATAATTATGACCATGAATTAAAAAAATATTTAACTATTGGAAAACTAAAAATATACCAGATGCTGTAAAATACATTAACAATATACTTTTATTATGAATTAACTTGAATTAAAAATTTTCTTTTTGCCGAATAACTTTGAACATCGAACCCTCAAATCCGTTAATTTAAAATTTTGACATGGTGTTTGTTTTTTCAATTGTTACTACCTTAAAAATGCTTAATATTGATGATGAAATATACCTATCATGAAAATACATTATAAGGTTTATGCCAAATATTTTTGAGAAAATTTATCATAGTAGTAATTATCCCACCTGACCCCACAATATCTGTCTCTTAAGGTGTTATCTGAGTGCTCACTTTCATGCATCCAGTGTGTGAGTATGCATATAAAAAGTTCAGTTTCATTCTTGTGAAACTTTGAAATGTCTTTCGATATATTAAGCGTATATTAATAAATAGTAATAAGACACTAATTTGGGCTAACACTCATTGTTTTGTCTTCAATTATTAAATGCAATTCACGCCACATTTATTTTAGTTTAAATAAGTATACATTGACAATGTCGTAGAACTTGATGTCCCAGGCTTATTCTCTTCATAAACTGTTCATGCTTGTTCAGACAACGTTAAATGTACGTTTAGCCTTAACGTATGCATACGCACCGGAAATATTTTAGTTATTTATCCGCCCATCATCTTAGAATTTGTCCAAACCAGCTGTGTACAAGAGATATCAGAAACTACTTATTCAAACATGGTATGGTTGCACAACAATGTCCTATCGTGACCTCTGTATTAAATCATCAGTCCTGTGGCTGTACAAAAAGGTTTCGGAACTTGATGTTTCTAATACATTATAAGACATTCTATGACGACTTTTATCAGAACTATATAACAACACATACAACCCCTTAAACAAAGGTTTACTGCGATGACTGTTGTATGTGATACGATATATGTAGTAGAATCATTTTGAGGCTAATTTGTATCAGAACGAATTTTCTAGCATAGTGAAAGGGAATATCTTTCAGAGAGCCCGTACGCGTTGCTTGACTGAATCGTTTGAAAAACTATTTTACATATTTGTATTGTAACGAACATTTTGGCTGCCTACTCGTGCATTTTTTTTTTGCATTTAGATATTCAGCTAGTTCTCATTTTCTGAAATGTTTTCTGTTTTGCCTTTTTAGAAACATCGAAAGGACGTCAGCAATTTCGATCGTCAATTTACCAGCGAGAAGACGGACCTTACACCCACAGACAAGTTATTTATGATGAACCTCGATCAGACTGAATTCTTCGGGTTCTCTTTCCTCAACCCAGAATACGTGCAGCATGTATAAAGGAGAACATTAATAGACATAAATTCTCTGTAAAGAGGAAATATTGTCTGCGCAAAACGTCTCTGTGAAAGAGATTTTTCTTTTCTAGTCAAACAAATTCGGAGTCAAACCTGTTTTTAACGAAAAGTGTTTGGGGTCTGTATGCTGCTGCAACTGGCATCTTGGTTTAGTACTGTCCTACTAAGGAGTAGCTGGAGGCAACAAGTCCAAAGGAAATTGATCGCCAAAATAAAATCCAATTCAGTGACGGATACAAGAGAGTGGCAATGAGTATGACGGAGCATATTGTCAGAGATGGGCCTCTCTGTCTCTTATTTTTTTACCTGTTCACATTTAATCTTAAACGCATGTTTAACCAGTTCGTTCTCATCAGTAAGAAGATGAAACGGACTCCCTTTCTCTGACCGATGTTGTTCGCCAGAATGGTTCTTTCAAGGCTCCGGCTGGGACCTGAAAGAACCATTCTGAGAAGGAGAGCCTTCTCCGTTGCGTCTTTTTAATGATGAGATCGAACAGGTTAAAAATGAGATTAGTAATGTGTTACCCCACCCGCTGCATCCGCCAGTGATCCAATACAAATATATGCACCGTAGAAAGGAGATTAAAGCTTGTTCAAACGTGATAATGATTGCACTGCTTTCAAAAAATAGATTTTGGAAGTCTTTTGAGAATTTTTAGCTATATTTTTAACAAAATCTTTGTTTCGTGTTGAAATGCTTTTTATCGCTTCAGAGTTTCGCTTAAGAATATTTATACAGGCAGAAGAAAAATAAAGGTGGCTGAATCAACAGATTGATTTTACAAGGTGGATAAGTTTCAGAAGAAATGAGGGATCTGTGGGAGTAATTGGGTTGAAAGTATACGTAGTAAGATCCATAAATGTTCAACTTAATGCAGAAACAGCCGTTTGGCAAAAATGTTTTTTCTCAGACGCGAGATAAAAACAATAAATAAATGTATCTGAAAACTTTGTTAGCCGAATCTTCTTTCTTATTTGTTTTTTGAAAGAAGGAAAATGCTAGCATGTATTTATACTAGAAAATACGACCGTTTCAAATTGTAAATTATGCATAAAGTTGTTATTGTAAAATTTTAAATTCTGTTCTATGCATAAATTGCAATTACAAGTAATTTCAATTATCCAAGTTTGGATTACTCTGAATAAGCTTTTTTTTCTTTTTACGGCCAAAAGTGCAATAGTTATTAAACTTGCTTTAAAGTAAAGTACTAATATTCAGCTGTAACTTTTTTCACTAGTAATAATTAAACGCATTAGATTTCACATCGTTTTGTGCGTGTTTGGTATAACCTAGGCAAAAATTGTAATAGTGAAAAATGAAAAGAATGTATTTTTTAAGAAGTTGCTATCTTTGCTTCTTGTTTACATGTTCATTGTTTTTAGATTACTTATTTAACCCTAATTTTTAAATTATTCTGCATTTTTATTTACATCTGATGTTTTAATAGCCTTAAATTAGCTTCTGTATCTTACTGTACGATTTATAGTAGGAATTTTACAGTAATGTTTAAGGGGATACTTTTCTTCTTGTCTAAACATTTAAGCTTCGACATCAACCAAAACCCAGTAATAAAAAAAAAAAAACTGTTTTTTTTATTTATATTTTTTAAAGAAAGAGGCATATACGAAGAATTTAAAATTTTTCTTAAACGGTATTTTCGGTTAACAGAAAAATCTTTCAAAATACTTTCTAACACTTTTCTTTGATTGGTATATGACTAATATTCACACACATATTTGTACTATAATAAAAAATAAGTTGAACTAACTGTTATACTTTAATTCAGGGATTCTTATGTGTAGTCCAAGGATCCTTCTTGAAGTACACTATTTTGGAGGATCCCATCCCAACCTTTAGGCATTTTACGACGTTATCGAGGCTTAATTTCTGGCTTAGCAATGTCTTTGCGTATTAATAAATATTGGTAAAAATGTATTGCTATTTTTCTTTTAATACATTGTCTTACACATTTATGAAAATGAGCATTTGTATTGGATTATAGAATAAAAAACACAAAATGAAGGAGTAAAAAGAATTTAAGAAATTTCAAATCATAATCAACGTTAAACTCAACAGCGCCACATAAAAAAGTCTTAGTATTGGTCAAAAAAAGATCTTGCAATGTTTCTTACATGTAAAGAACTTTTACTCATTAAGAAGGATGCAGTTTTTTTTTTTTTTTTTTTTTTTTTTTGAAACTAGAACCACATTTCGGACACTTTGTTGTAATAATTTAATTTTGAGGTCCAATTCTATAATAAGTTTGCTCCTACACTTTGATTGCATATTTAACCTAAATATCTTGTGCAGAACGGAATTAAATGTTTCATTGTTTTATTTGCAGCTTTATTACAGTGTTCTTAAAGCATTTTAAAAATAAGTTTAAGAATCTCTACGTGAACTCATTCGAGATATTCGTGTATAAGCAGCTATTTATTAATATGATGCTTGTAGTACTCAGTTTTATTCAGTGATAAATCAAGGTGCCAGTAGTACAGTCCTACAGCTGTTGTACATCATGTGTGTTACGAGTAAGACTCCTTTTAAGGTGTATTCAAGGATGAATGTCCTAAGTGGACACTAAAAGTACCCCAATTTCATTAACACAAACTGTTTTTTATACATTCCTTTAACTCATGAAATCAGTTTTGAAACAAATAGCTTTGGTCATCGTCCATGTGATAATACCACTGTGCTCGTTATGTGTAACTTCTCATATGAATTTTTTTTTTCTTTCATGTGATCATTTGAAAAAGAAAACGATTAGAAATAGTTTTGACTCTGAGATGCTTCGTGTTGCCATCGCGTGATTCCTTATGGGGAAGTTCTCGCAAGGTTATAGCTCAAAATACAGCGACGAACTATCAAGAGAAAAAGAATTTCCCGTTTTGCAGCTTTATCTTCTTATGCATAAATATATATTATACATTACGTGGCCTCCGGGAATGAGTTTTCTCTACAGTAAAGCATGTTTAGTGTTCATACTTTACATTTTAATTGATAGGACGGAAAATTATATTTATATGTGCTCTCACATCATGAGTTTTAATGTGTATTTTTACATATTTTCTTTTTTTTAAAGAAGTTTATCCGAGGACAAAGTTTATAGAAAAATGTTAATCTGAGAAAGAATTTTATCTGTTTTTAAAGAAATGCCGTCATCTTTATTTTTGAAAGGAATTTCAAACAACTTTTTCTTGCCGTTAAAACATAAATAAAAGCTGGTATAAAACACACTTAAAATGTTAATCAAATTAAAAATTTTAATACGTTTGTTTAAAATACTTAAAATGTTACAATTACTCGACATAATCGTTAATTATTGTTTTAATCAATACATACAGCAAAAAAGAATATACGGTTTACTTTGTTTTACGTTGAAACTGCTCATCCAACCAGCATAGCCCAATGAGGGTTATACAGCGCGGTAATGTTGTAATGTTAAATAGAACGCTTTAAGATTTTTGAGAATGTTCTAGAATGTCCCAGAAGGTTCTTGACATTCGCAGTCGATTCTGACGCGTTTTCCCGTACAAAATATTTGTACTGTCCTGTCTTACTTCTTAAATATTTTTTAAAAAGTGTTTTTTTTAATGTTAAGATTAAAAAAAATATTTTTAGAAAAGGAAGCTATCTTTCTGTGTGAGTAAAGGGGACACATACTAGTACTTGATAATCAACGATAAGTCTCTTTTTTTTTATCTCCTCGTGAGCTTCCATTTATCTTTGCTTTTTAATTCTTCAATCGTTCACCGTACTTTAAAAATTTCATATTTTTTACTTACTATGTTCCCTTTTGTGATCTTTTTTTTTCTGCTTCGGAATGGCAACATTCTGAATTAGTTCCTTTTCATATTTCACCCATTCATTGATTTATTTTTGTTCTGCATTTTCATTAATCTGATTCATGCTTGTCTCCCGAAGAAGATCAAAGCATGCATTGAGTAATTGTAGCTATTTTGATGTTTTGAACAATTTAATTACGTGCGAATCGATCATTCATTTAAAATTCGAGCTGTCTAAGGAAATGAACTGATCTTTTTACACTAACATGTGAATTTTTTACATGAACGATGTGTATATTCGATGGTTTCCAACTGATTACGAAACTTTACTTATTGGAAATTAGGGTCTTTTATATATCTGGTGTTTACTACAGGGAAAAATGCAAAATTTGTATTGTAACATTTTCTTTTCTGGGGCGGGGGTAGAGTTGGGGGTTGGAACGAACAAAAGTTAGTGTACCACTCACCAGTATTTGCTATATTTGGATGCCCCAGATCATAATTTTTCTCACACATTACTTTCTGAAGGATGAATTTAGAAATTAACAATCTTTATTAATTAAAGCTTTACAATTGAATTCAGGCCATGGAAGATTAGAATAAAAAATTTATCTATTTTTGCTCAAAAAATCTCTGATAATCATTAAACGTTTTTGAAATAATCAAAATGTTGATTTACAAAAAAATTAATTGAATTGGACACTAAAGAGCTGAAAACCTGAAATATGATACATTTTTTTTGAGACTCGTTTGTGAGAGATTTAGAACAAAGCAAAAATGTATTTATCAGTGTAAATATCACCTGGTGACTGAATACATAGCTAAAATTACTAAACTTGTCTATTTGACAAAGTTAATTATTCGAAAATAATTACAGTAATTTATTGTAAGCAAAGGTGTAATTGAAATTTATCGATTAAAAAAAAGAAAAAAGAAAGCAAGAAATATCAAATATACTACGTGTACAAATTGAACATTTTCTAAAACGTTCAAATAAGCAATAACATTTTTTTTCTCGTTTTCTTTTTCGCCATTGTAAAACAATTATATTTGCGCACTGTGCACAAATTGTGCTTATTGTGCAGAAATTACATTACATTTAACCAAAAGTATGTAAAGGTGATATTATTGAAATGGAATAATTCTAAAAGCTGACAATAAAAATTAGATATATTCTATTATATTCATATGCTAGCCTGTATATATCAGTGATGTGTTATAAAAGTGAATTGTTTTTGCAATAAAAGCTAAGAATAATAAAAAAAACACAATATTAATATATTGCGGATAGGTTATGGTAATGAATAATTTCAAAAAGCTACATTCATAATCAGAGGTAGACCTATATTTTACAGGTTGCACGTACTGGTGACATCTTGATAGCAAAGTGTTTTTAGAAGCCGAGAATCAAAATCAAACTTGATGTAAATATTAAGTAAATTTAAAAATTCAGTAATTAGAGCAATTCTGTATTTCTCTCAAACTGTCTTCCTTGAATTAATTTTAAAAAATATAATTTTAAATTGCACTTATAACAGTGTATAGGAAATATCTACACTTTTAAAAATAACCCTGTTTACACTAAATAAAGAAATTTTTTTTAGTAAAATATCAGTGAAGCTTATTTGTATAACTTGTTTTATCTTTTATGATTCAATGTGTGTACTTTCTATCTTAAAATTCTTTTTTAATTTGCTAAGTTTTAATACTATAAATTTGGAAAGTGTTTATTTAATTTATGAATTCAGAATTTGTTACTCATTTTAATGCCAGAACTTTCTTTTCAAATGCAGACACTTATTACAAGCTGTAAGATATCACATTGTAATGTTAAATATTACTGTAACATTAGATTGTATGTGTTTCACGAGTAAAAATAAAGGCAGCTTTTTATGTAGAATAGGGTAAAAAAAATGTGAAATGAAGACTGATACTTTCTCAAAGGCAGCTGGAACGAAAAATTAAAATTTGATATGAATAAAATAGGAAGTTATCGTGCTTGTCATATTTAATTTATCTTGAATGATGAATTTTAAGGCTTTCTTTTTGTACATTGCTATGGGCAGTGTCGGGTATTTGTAAAAAGTTGTCCTACATATGCCACCTTAAATGATAGTTGTGACAGGAAATTCTGTATAGACACAAATGTTTTATTTAGTGCTCACTTATAAAGAATGCAATTGTAATAAAGTGCCATGATATGATTAATTGAGCCGTTGCATTATTTATTGTAATTTTCAATATGTGTGGTGCTATGAAAATATTTTTTTTCCGTTAAAATGCATAACAGTAGAAAATAACTTAATTTAAAAGCAGGATGTTTAGATTTATAAAAATACTGTACTTTTAAAGAGATTTTTAATGAAGCAGTTATAAATATACAGATTAATACCGGGAAGTGATTTAACAGGAAGCTTGTACATTGACTTTTACTGTACTATGTACTTATGCTATGCACATGTGCGATATCATGAACTTGACGCCCTTCGTGAAAAAGATAAGTAACATCCAACTTTCTCAGATTTTACGATTTCTATAAGTTTGCATGTTTCGGAAAGAGAAATGAGCAATAAGAAGCAGCCATATTAAAAGAAGCGCTATTGAGATTTCTCTCAACAGTACTTACGTATTATTGTGTAGACCTTTTTAACAAATATTAGTAATGTTTTTAACGAAGTTGAAAGATGAATAACAGTTAAATTATTCTGAATCGATTGAATCGCAAAAATTGCTGTAATCGATTACTGACATTCATCGATATCTTTTGAAAATGGCTTCTGTTTCCGAAATTATTCAAAGAAGACAAAACTTTAAGTAGCCGTTTAAACTGTGGAATGATCTTCATGGACAAAAACAATGAAAGATAAAGGTAGTGTAACAAAAACAATGAAAAATAAAGGTGAAAATGTAAATTAATTGAGCCAAATATGAAAATCAATTTGGCTCAATTAATTTATATATTTTAAGGATCCACAACCAAAACATCTGTTTAACGTGACTTCAACTTGATGTAGATATCATCATGGAATTATTTTAAATTGGAAATTAAATTCGAGAATTCGGTTAGCCTTTAACGTAGTATGTACAGCCAGTTCTAGACGTTTACGAAATTTCTGTCTGAGGATTTTCCAATAAAGAATTTTATATCAGAAGTTCAGAAGACTAGAAGATTTCCTTAAAAAAAACCCTCATCTTAATTTTAATTTGTAAGTGGTTTTTGTTTCGAATAAATAATCTAATTGTGTATGTATCGTTTCATTCCAACCATTTTTAATGAGCTAGAGAAAAGGGCCTGTTACTGCTTTCCTGTGTTAATCTGTGTCAGTGGAATTTTCCTTTTAGTGATAATCTTCCTGTCTTTTGTTTAAAATGTTTGTAAATGCTTAAGAAGCATACATTAGAAAAATTTTTAATATGAAAAAAAAGAAATTTTTCGCTTTAACACATGACATTGATTTCCTTAACGTGCAAAACTTTACAGAAAACATAAGCTTGCTAATTTCAATATTGTTAATCTAAATAAAAGTAATAATAAATTGTTTGACCTATCTCATATTTTTGATTTATATGTAAATAAGAACAATGTTATAGACATAATTATAATTCAGTCATTTGTTATGTTTATTATTAATAGCAATATAACATAGAAGGATAAAAAGATTTTTAAAAATGATATTTCTTAATTTTTTTTTAAATTGAAAAATGTTTATAGTACTAGTAAAAAATAAGAACAAGTTACATCTGTTAAACATATAGACTTTTTTACTTTGAATTATAATTTTTCTGTCATTTTTCTGCATGCACCTTTCTCCATAATGGTGTTAAAATTTTTTTAATATCGATATCTGTCACTTTGCAATATAATAGTTCAAAACAGTATCATCGAATTAAATATTGCTTACAACACGTACATTTATGAATGTATCCGTTGATTATCAATATTTGTGAAGCCTATTTGTAAGTTACATTGTTTCATTTAACGTACTCACAGCTGGAAGTTGTAATTTCATTTATTTCGTTAGTGAAATACATTGTGATATACAGAGCTGCACTTAAGTTATTTTGCACTATTGTATTACTTCATTAAGCATCCATGGTTGCTTTTTAGAGCTTCATATAATGTTGTTTCTATTTATTATATTGTACATAAGACTTGTATGATCTCCTAAGCTGTTGAATTCTATTTGAAGTTGAATCTAATTGCATCGTTATGTGGTTTTTAGAGTTTAAGAAGAGATCTTTTAATGGAAGCTATGAAATATTTTATTTATATAAGCTGTGCATGCATCATGATTATGAAAATGTATTAATAAGATCACAGAAAAGGCATGCTGAATGCAAACTTAATTTTCCCCAATCGTTAACAGAATTTTTCATTTTCTGAACATAACATGAATAAATTCTATAAAATATCATTTTACGAATAGTTAAATAATATTTAACTATTAAATATGTTAATAGTTTAATACAAAGTATAACGCTTTTTTCCTCATTTTTATTTCTAGTAATTACGACCAGATCTCTTATGTACATGGGAAAAGGAATATATTTTTTGCCTACATTTTCCTTGAATGTATGTGTATTTTATTTATGTGTACTGTCGGCAAAATTATTTGCTCATTTAAAAATGCACAGAATCGAACTTAGATGCAGTGCATGAGATTAAATGGTTGTTAATTTTTCATGTATCAAAATAAAAGTAAGTAATTTCTCATTTTATGTACCCAGGATGTACCCTCATCTTAAACTTTGGTGCATCCAGGATGCATCAAAAGCTAGTGAAAAGATCAAAAATTCCTTAAAAAAGAACAAATCATGATACAAAATTGCAGTTTGCATAGAAAGCATTACAGAGATTTCGGATTTTTTAAAATTGGAAATTTGGTTCCCATTGTGCATGTCAGCGCCACCTACCGGTAACATTTGGAACTACGAACTTTCTTGTAATTAAAAAATAAATCCCGTCATACCTTAAACCTATTTGTGCAAACCGCAATTTTCTATCATTATTTGCTCTTTTTTAATGAATTCTTAAAGTTTGTCCTGACTTTTGGATCACCCGGTATATGTGTGTGTGTTTGTCATTATATGACTATTCCAATTATCCTATTAAAAATAGGAGTAAATGGAATGAATAGATTATTTTCAGGGAGGTCCGAAAGACTTCAGTGTATTGATTTCTATGAGTAGTCATTGCTTAAAATGAAGTTTAGAGATGTTCCTCTATTTCAACCAAAAGCAAAATACAATGTATTATTAAAGTTTATAAAGGAATGCTTTTCCCTAAAAATAGTCTATGCCGTAGTTATTATCTATTTCACAGACAATCGGATGAACTCTTAGAGGTTTCGTTTCTAAGGGAATGATTAAAAAATGAATGAATACGTTAGCGTCATCCTTTTTTGCTTTAAACTGTTCGCCCATTGTTGCACAGACGAGATGTCAGAAGTTGTCTTTCTGTAACGATCATTACTTGCCAGTTTCAGTCTATGATCACTCCTGCTGTGGCCAAATATCTTTGCTGTCAGATCTTTGCAACGAACAGAGCGAACGCAAATATGGTTTTAGAAAGTGTTTTATAATCATACCCTTTTTATGATTTATCTGCATGTACGCTCTTTGAAATGTGATCTTATTAATACATTTGCTCATTCCTTAAATTAGAAAATAATATGCAGTTTATTAGTTTAAGGAACAGAATCACTTTATATGAAATTTAAATACATTCTTTTCGGAAATGAAGAGCATTCAATTTTTTTTCTTTTCACCAAAGCAATAAATTATTGCAACTTTAGAAGTTACATATATCACAATTCTCAATGTACTTGAACATCGAATTTATGTTTTAGATATGACAAGTGTTAGAAGAAAAAAATATTATATTTGATTTTAATGTTTTACCTACAAAGCGAACTGTCATGCATTCATGACACTGTCAATGAAATTTTCTAGGGTTCAAGTACGCGCGATTAAAAAAAATATTTTATCATTGTAAATTAATGATTAGGAAATTTATATCAAGAGTATCATATTTTTTTAATGTGAACTTTGCTACGTTTACAGAAATTTGTAATTCTAAATTTTAAAAGGATCAACGAGACATTAAGAAAAAAAAAATCTTTTGATTCGAATACTTTGTACTGTTATATTCAAGAAATATGGAGAGTTTCTTCCTGAAAAAGTACGCAAAATATTTCTAGTCATTCACACTTGTCTGTAGCATTATTTTTTAATGAAAATGTAACTGCCTTCAAACATAGTTGATTGCCATTGTCGTCGGTGACGTGGCATATTGTGGAGTATTTACGTGTATTTACTTTCTCGTATTTCTGTACAAAATGCGGAGACTCTTTATGTAATCTTGACATGTAAATATATGTAATATAAAGACATACTATAATAAAGTTTTCTCACTCCTTATTAACTGTTGTACTGTTTTATTTATTTCACTCATATTAGCATGTACTAATCAATACTGGTTATGGTATAACCAGTATTGGCATGTACTAATCAGTATTGGTTATGGTACTGAATTATGGTCTTTATGGAGGTAAACTCCTAAGTTTTTTTCTCTTTCACGTAAATTACAAGAATTTTTACAGCCTAAAAAACTTAAATTTCGTATGTTAATGTTTGTGTGAGTATTGTTTATTTCCTTTTTTTTTTAAGTAAGTTTGCTGAGTATGAAATACTCATAAACATTTAAAAATCATATCTTTAAGGAAAAAATCATTTATTTATTTTAGAAAAACAAATAAAAAATTAAAAACAGCCTTTAACACAAACTTTTAATACGGACATTCGCAGCTTGGACAACCACCATTGTTGTTTTTCATATAACAAGGAGCTCTACATCTTGGCATGGAGCACTGGATTGCTCCTGGTCTGACAGCTCTAGGGCACTCACAGCTTGGACAAACTCCCCCGTAGGTGAGATAGCAAGGAGCTTCACATCTTGGAGGGGAGCACTGAACACCCCCTTGTCTGTAATTACCTGATCCTCCTGTATTTTGACACTTGCAACTTGGACAAGGCTGTGTGCTGTAGTCCAAAAAGCATGGCGCGTTACATCTTGGTGGAGAACACTGAATGCCTAACTGTCTTCCAGATCTATGTGAACCGAGACATTTGCAACTTGGGCATGGTTTTGTGCTATGGTCCAAAAAGCACGGCGCATCGCATTTCGGAGTGGTGCATTGGACATCTCTTATTTCGTAACTAGCTGTGCACTTGCAGCTTGGGCAAGGTTTAGTTGAGTAGTCTAAGGTGCATGGCGCATTACATTTTGGTGGGTCGCAGATTATTCCTCCCGGTCTGATTCCGCCAGTTCCTTCTGAGCATTTGCAGCTTGGACAGGGCTTGGTGCTGTAATCTATAGTACATGATCTACCGCATTTCGGAGGGTCACACTGAATACCACCTGGTTGGACTCCTCCTTCGTATCCCGAAGAACATTTGCAACTTGGACACGGCTTAGTGCTGTAATCTAATGTGCACGATCTCCCGCATTTCGGGGGAGAACATTGAATACCACCTGGCTGGAATCGTCCTTCGTATCCTGAAGAACATTTACAACTTGGGCATGGCTGAGTGGTATAATCCAAAGTACATGGTGCGTCGCACTTTGGCGGGTCACACATTATACCTCCAGGTCGAATTCCTTGATTTCCTGACTTGCACTTGCAGCTGGGACATGGTTTAGTACTATAGTCCAGAGTACATGGTGCATCACATTTTGGAGGATCACACTGGATACCTCCCGGCAAGACTGGCTCACGATATCTTGATGAGCACTTACAGCTGGGACACGGTTGTGTAGTGTAATCTATGGAACATGGGGCTCTACACCTCGGGGGATCACATGTTATTCTTCCAGGCTGATTTCCTCTATTTCCAGATGAACATTTACAACTGGGACATGGCTTTGTACTGTAGTCTAAAGTACACGACGGGCCGCATTTTGGTGGATCGCATGCTATTCCTCCAGGCTGAATTCCTCCCAAGTTTCCAGATGGACATTTGCAGCTAGGACATGGCTGCGTGCTGTAGTCCAAAGTACATGGCGTTTCACATTTTGGTGGATCGCATGCTATGCCTCCAGGCTGAAGTCCTCCATAGCCAGATGAACATTTACAACTTGGGCACGGCTTTGTGCTGTAGTCTAGAGTGCATGGTGCGTCGCATTTTGGCGGACTGCATTGAATTCCTCCAGGTAAGAATTTCCCACTGTCGTCTGAAAAATAATATTTACATGTTAATTTTGATTATTGAAATATTTTAATTCTGAATGATGGTAAACAGCATTTTCTTTATAGAAAAATCTCTGAAAGGAAAATGAATACAAAGCTTATTTCTATTGTAGAATTCATTATCTGAGAAATCTCAGCATAGATTTTTTACATTTTGTGATGTGGTTAGAAATAATACTTTTTACAGATTTATCTATAGTAAAAAGATCCCACATATAATTTATCTTTTTCATTAGTTTCCGTTTACATTCTATTTTATCTGTCTCAAAACTGCATTTTTGTCTGGAAAAAAAGAAAAACAGTTGCCAGTTTCTATTGAAATTGTGACAGAAAACACGATAATCATTTAGAAAAATACTGATAAGAAAAAATAATTTCGAAAATCCCACCACAAAGCATGGAAGTTATTTGCTAAGTTTCTGTTTCAATGTGTGGGGATTACTATGTACTTGAGTACACTGAAAAACATGCACCTATTCTTTGCTACTGAAACCAATGAATTTAGCGCGAATTTAGAATTACAATGAATTTAAGTGTTGAATTTTTCATCAAAATTCATCATGTAGCAGTATTCATCCTTTCGAAAAATTTTAATTTATAAATCTTACAGACTATCAACATCTAATTTTGATTTTAACAGTTGGTCAAAATAATCTAGCGCTTAGTTAATATCATAATTAAATTAAATAAAAATATTAAATTAAGTATTACATTGGAACACAAAATTAAATAAAAATAAAGTGCCTTAATAATTGGTTTCTGATCACTATATATGGTATTTTGAGTTTTCTAATGATTTAATAAACTGCGTAATGGTAAACAGCTTGCTGTTAGAGAAATTATTTATAAAGCATATTCACAAAATGCATACAAAAAGTTTTTTTTAATTTCATTATATCGAATGAGGCCCAAGTTTTATGAGGAACTTTACTACATCAAAATAATGTTCCACTATAGTTCAAGCTCTGCGTTCCGATGCTTTTATCTGTTAAGTTGGTCTGGATGACTCAACTCTTAAAAATGACTTGCTTTCAAATCTGAAAACAAAACGACTGCGTTTTACTGTGAAAATGATAGCAACATAATTAAGAAGATGCACTTCAATAGAAATGTTCTTTAGAGTATTTTAAAGTAAGTCATTTCATTTCTTTATTTATAAACCCTATTGTATTTAAATTCTGTATTTTGTTTTATGATTAAAAACATAATCAGATGTGAAAGAATCAAAGGATTCAAGTGTTCGAGAAGAAAAAATGAGTTTCTAAAGTTGTTCTCGGTCCTTCTTTGAGGCTGAACTTTAGTGTTAAAACTACATTATTTAGTTAATCCATTTATCATTTTGTAGCAGTTATTGTTCAGAATAGATGGTAGTTGCAATAAAATCAGCGGCACGGTTAAAAAAAAAACCTTATCGTAGGCATTTAATATTTGATGAATTGGTGGTAAGTATGTTCTTCCTACGACGCACCTCTACAGATTTTTGAAGATATTTTCTAAATGTAGGATGATCATATCAAAGGTTAGAATTCTGGATGCATTGTAATAAAAAATAACTATACTGAGCATATAGTACACATGATCCTGTCTGAAGGTTAACGGGGAAATTTTTTGTCTCATTAAGATGATACATTTTAAGCTCCATTTATGATGTCCCCCTCAGAGTTCTACCGTACTTCAAATGCTCCACTGACTTCCTGATGTGTTTTATATAGACCATAAGAAAATTTACAAGAACAATTACCATTATCGCAGTCACATCCTGGACAGGGTCCACTGTAAACTGTCTGAATTCTACACCCGGCAGGGCATTTAGGGGGAGAGCATTGGATTCCACCTCCAAAATTTCCTGAAAGAAGGTTAAAAAATACAATGAATGTTTGTACAGGATTTCATACAGGATTTTGAATACCTTGTAAAAAATTTCTAAACTCTTGAAATGCAGAAGTGGTGTTTTAACAGTTATGCCTTCGAATATTGTTGAAGTCTACTCAGCTGAAAAACTCCGCAGGTAAAATTTCAGAATTCGAATGTATTACGTAATCAACATCACCAGCAATTCTAAATATAAGAAGTACGCGGGTAGGTGGGAGGGGAGGGGGGGTTGAGGACAGTCTGAACGTACACTCTGAACACTTAATTTGCTCAACATACGGGGTCTCACGTTACCCCAGCATGCGTTACTTGTAAGGTATTTTTCGTTACCCAATAGACCACAGTCGCCACTCTCCGTGAATTTAGACGCCTTAGTAATCTACATAAACACCATCAGTTAACATTTTTCCTCACACATTTTTAAGCCACCAGAACCACGTTTACCCCAATCGACGACTTCTTGTAGAATATTTTCCCCGCAATAATTTTTTCTTCCCCGTGTTCTAATTAGTCCCCACATCAAATTCGGTGGCATTCTCTCAAATCAAACTCAGCATTCAGCTGACTAGTGTTGCTCAAAATTAAATATATTCTTTTCTTTAACATGCAAAAGATTCATGGAAAAAGATTCTGTAGAAGGATTTGCTACAGAATTTTGGAAGAACAGGTCATAAAGCGTGCGTTTCCAGAAATTGATCTAATGACGTTAGGGTGAAAACGGAATAGGAAATTACTTTATTTGCATAACTCAAACTTTACACTTGGAAACACTGGAAAATATTTGAGTTTCGTACACTTTAATTGTCAATCAGTTAAATGTTACGGATTTTTTTTAATGCTTTGTGTATCTAGGTAAAATACAAAAATGAAAAGACGCTTATTTCCTAGTTTAGGTCTTCCGTTATAAATATTCCGTTAAGGGAAATACTGGGTAGAAAAGGTATCTTCACCGTTGTGTCTTTGCTACAGTGGGAACGAACGGGTTAAACCTGGGCTCAAGATTAAAAACAAAGCTAAAGTATCATACACCCCAATGGAAAATTTCTGCAGATATCACAAGTATTAGACAACAACAACAACAACAAAAAAAAAAAAAAAGGAAAGAGAGGATAATTGTTAATCATTTAAAATTTGACCATTGAAATCACCTACATGTTAATGAAAATCAGCTCTGCATAGTACTTTCAAACATTAATATTGAAAAAATGTTCTCTTTTTGATTACCAAAAAATTTAGGAGTAAACTACAGTGTATACTGAAGTTCATTGAGCATGACTTACGCTTCTGCCTCTCTGTGAGCTGATACATAAGCTAGCACCAGACTTGATTTGATTTGGTTTGTGGGATTACGGCTCTGTCTACGAGGTTATGTACTCGAGGGATCTAGGTCGAAGGGGGGGGGGTGCCCTCGATGGAGGTCTTACTAAGGGGTCCTTACCCGTATTTACGAGAAGTGTCGGAGAAAACCACCGAAAACTCCGAACAGGTTGGTCGACGGAGACGACCTGGGTTTGAACGCGGAACTTTCTGTCTCCGAGTTAGCGATGGATGCGGGAGTATATTTTGCGAGACAAGACAGAGATTTACAGCTTTTTTGGGAGACGAAACAATACGGCATAGGGATCTTACGAGACGAGATAAAGCTTTTAGGCTATTTTGCGAGACGCGAAACTCCTATGTTTCGTCTCGCGTCCATCCCTATTCCCAGTTGAGAGCGCTATGCGCTTGGCCACTGGTCGGACCACTAATCCCCGAAGAAGTAATATTTACAGGGTATATGAATAAGAGTGAGCACTTACCTACACCTGAGCTGCAGTCACATCCGGGGCAACTGCCGTCATATCTTTGTTCAATTTTGCATCCTGGGCCACAGCGGGGTGGAGAACATTGAATGCGATTAGCATCTGCAAAAGAAAAAAAAAACGAAAACTATAAATATCGCTTACAAAAACACTGAAAACAAATCTTTCTCAGCTCAAATTAGCTGTTTGCTTTCCTACATCATAATTAGGGGTTCTTACAACTGCTACTCAACTGTTCTTCTACCCATACCTGCTAGTTATCCAGAATATTTTTTCCGTTTTACAAGTTTTTCATGAAACTGAAGAAAGAATTTTTATAAAAAATATAGCTTATTGGGTATTCATGATTTTATTTTACTTTTTTATCTCCGAAAACAGTTTTTGTCAATTCAGTCATTGTCCCCATTATTTCTGTACCATAAACATCACTCCTCTCACACCAGAGCTACAAAAAATACCAAAGTAACGAAAACAAAGCAAAAACTTGTTTTTCACTGGGCATCAAATATTACATTTTGCATCATAAGAAGTAAAAAGAAAATTCTTTCTGTTAAAAACGTGTCACAGAAATGATGGAAAATCGTCAACCTTATTTTTTTCTCGTTCCGTGAGAATCACTCATATACTGCTGAATACTTGAAAAACAGTCGTTAACTAGGAGTACAAACACACTATGACTATTTGATAAATCTTAATAAATATTATACATATTGCTTGCTCAACCCTAAACTCGAAATACAAATCATGTCAAATTAACGTACAATGAATCTCTTTCGATTCAAATGCCTTTCTTGCGAATTTGATCAGACATTACAATAACTCTTAGTCAGGGGCGTAGACAGGGGGGGGGATATCGGGATATATCCCCCCCCCGAAATTTTTGGATTAGTGATGAAATTCCGTCTATTTATACAGATGTAAGTTCATATCCCCCCCGAAAAATTTTCCTGGCCACGCGCCTGCTCTTAGTGACTAACACACTATTGGAAAACTCTTAATCCCATCTCCATTGTGATTACTCTAAACAAGAAACACAAATTATGTCAAATGCATTAATATGAAACACTTTCTAACACAACTATTGTAAATGTGTCTATGTATATATATATATATATACGCTAAGGAAAACCTTTGTGTCCCTTTTGCAGCACATTGTGCGAACGGATGAGCGCAAAATGCGGCACAGTTAAAGTTCGTATGGATGTGGTTGTGCAAATGTTAAAATTTTTGTGTAATATGCTAATGCACCGTAAAAGAGAAGTAATTTGGCACGCAGTATTTCGTGCCAAGTCGGGCGATGGCTCCATTTTTGTATCAATTTTGAAATAACAACACTAAGTTTCAGCAGTACTCTAGGGTTATACTATTACGACAAAATTTCCAAAAAGTGAAATTATTATAAGTTTAGTGAAACACCAGTGACAAAATTGTGCTTTATCCCTTTCTTGGCGACTTTTCTTAGACGGTCGATAAGTGTGCGAAGTGTTATAAATTCCAGGTTTTAAAGATGTGGAAATACGAACCGAACAGGGCAGGTTGCAGTACAAGAGACGCTTCACAGAAACGCGCCAATACCACAATTTCTTCAATCTCCCACCACGCAGTAAAGAAAATTTTCTCCAAAAATATTATTGTAGAAATACCGAAGAACTCCGAATATATTATTGAAGAAATTAATGGGTAATGAAAATAATATTATTAATAAAGTGTATGGAAATATTTCCGAAAACATACTCTCACATAAGGTATAGAAGTCTGTTATAATAGATCCTGATAATGATGATTGCACTTTTCTTAATGCTGACTTAATCGAAAATCTCATAAATCTGTGGTAAATCACAATAGCTACAATAAAATAATTTGTCATGGTGACAATAAATTAATACCTATCCAGTAGAGTTCTTGAATTCTTTGACTATGAGGGGTTTGCATTTTTTTTTTTCGGTTTGCTGGGAGCAAGTGAAAAATTGCTAAATATTTGTGATCTGAGCCAAATGCTTACAATCCTAAAGCGATTTCCAGTACATAGTTATTTATCCCTTTCCATATTTTGGAAGTTCAATTTAATTTCGTATTTTAATGTAATTCTTCATTATGTAATCAATAAGCATACAAATTTCTTTTTAGTATATTGATATTTTTGTATATATTGAATTCTGCATATAAATACTTTTTTGCGTACAGATTAAAATTTCCGGCTTTGTTTTGGAGAGCGGCAGTGTTCCAGAAGTAGTCTTTAAACGTTTCCCAGAAAAAAAAAATTGACGGGATTTGCGCCCGGCTAACCGAAAAATACCGTAGTTTGCCACCACATAATTTGGCATTGAAAGTTAATTTCATTGTTGCACTTATCAGAAACTGAAATACAAAGGAAGCATTAGTCAATGGAAGAAGAATGCGCATCAAGTTTATGTATCGTAATGCTATTGATTGCGCAGTTTGAACTGGAACAGCAGGCAATAAAAGAATTTTAATTCCAATTATAAAATATTCTGGTATTATTTTACCTTATCCTTAAAAAAAAACTCAATTTCCAAGTATACCTGCATTTGCAATGACAGTAAATGAACTGAAGGATAATCTCGAAAAATGAGCAAATTTATTGAGGCAGCAAGTTTTTATACATGGTCAGTGGTACGCCTTAGCAAGTTGAGTTCAATCATTCGACGGTTTAAGATTTTATAACTCCGAACATAATGGGCCTTTAGCAGAGGACGGCTCCAGGCTGAATTTACGGAGGGGGCCACTAGACGTTTTAGATTAGCCTAAATTGTTCAAAACGCAAATTGAATGTGTGAAATCGTACGAGAACGTGTAAAATCTAAGGAGATAACCCCATGACCCACTCGCTGGAGTTACCTTTGCATTTAGCAAAATATGATAGAGTTTTTACAAAAGCACCGTCTTCTCAGAAGAGTGTGGTGGTTGTAAAGCGAAATTGTAGAAAAGTGGACACTCTAGACAGATGGTCCTTAGCCAAGGTGGCCAATTTAGTATATTCTACTGTATATGGAATCTTGAGACATACTCTTTGACAGAAGAAATCTATTCACGCTCAAATTAAAAAAAAATAATAATGCTTTATGGTCGAATTTCGACTACTGGCAGACCACTAGTTTCAATAAATGCTCTTAGAGCGTAATTTTATTTTGCTCGAAATAGATTAAAGTCACTAAAAAGTACTTTATCAATGATGGAATTATGCTATCTGTGCCTATGAAACTGCTATTAACTTATGTGCAGCATTTCCGGTGAAATATTATACACGATTAAGTGAACATCAATAACACATACAAATTTTGTAGCTATCTAGGCAGATTAACAGAAATTGAAGTAGGGACACATAAACCAAACATCATAAGCACTCTTAAACTGAAAAAGGTTACAAACAGAAATACTTCGCACGTCTTAGGAAATATAAAAATTCTATAAAACTAGAAAAGACTAGAAAAATGTTTGCCGCATGACAAAGTCTTTCATAACATGTTTTTACATAAAAAAAAGTCTGGTAAATCTACTCTAATAAAGAATTTGTGAGCAAAGCTCAAACTCTTAGGATGTTTAGCGTGATAATCAGATTCTGTTAAAAATTATTCACCCAAATCATTTTCCTAATTTTATTAAATTTAAAATTCAATATACCCAACATAGGGTAGGTGCACCAGTAATTGGCACTGCAACAGTAACTGATGCTTTGTCAGATAATTTATTATAATAAGCTTCTATTTCAGAACTGTAATTAAGGGGTCTTGTACCTTTTAAAAGTAAAGAAAATCGAAAATAGTGCTTTCACGTATATGATCCCATACTTACTTAAATAATTTATTTACATGTAAGGAATTTTGCATATCAACACAATGGCCTTTTTTGTTTACATTAATGTCGTCAAAAGTGTTTTCCAAGTTTACTAGAAAATTTAAATTAATTAATAGGTAAAAAGCAACTATATATGTAGCTCACTTCGCGCAGACAAATACACGTAAAAATCATTTCACAAATACAATAGTTCTTCTACAATTTGCTAATTAGGGACAAAAAATAATTAATTATTATTTTTCTGTAGATAAGTATGTAACATATAAATAATAATAGGTCACTTTAATTATGCATTATCAGAGCATATGCAGAAAAAATATTGAATCTATAAAATGATTTTTATGTGTTTTAAGCTGCGCGCAGTGAACTAAATATGAAAAATAGTTTCTTTTAATCAGTGAATAAATTTATTCTTCGTAGTTAACTTAGAAAACTTTTGAAGATGTTAATGTAAATGGAAAAGTCTGTAGTATTGACATTCAAAATTCCTTACATGTAAATAATTTCTCTTTAATTTTTGTTCTTGTTTTTTTAAATCTTAAATTTTTTAAATCTATAGTTATTTTTTTAAATCTTAAAGGGCTCTAGGAATCAGAAATTGGGATTTTAAACTCAGTGCTAAAGAAGTCTGATTGTCAGTAGCTGACTTAATGCTGAAATTAAGATAAGTTCATTTTCAACTTGTTTCCGTTTGAAGTATATTTCGTTTTAGAAATTAAATTTAACTGTATGAAATAATAGTACATAAAATGTTTCAGAATATAAAATGTTCTGAATCTTCAGACACTTTTTCCGATTTATCGTTACTAATAGTTCTAATATCTCAACTAGCTCAAGTATTAGCGTAAAACTAAAAAAAATTGTTTTTTGTTGAGCAATGTTTGTTTCCAGGAGAGGACAGCTCACGTCACTGAAATGATGTGAGGACGCCACATACCAAAGATTCACAGGCTAAATAGCAGACGACATAGGAGCTCCTCAATTTATTTGAAAGTATTTTGCATCATACCGAAAGTATTTTGCATCTGCAGCGCTAGTGTGCATGCTCCCATCGCTGTACTTCGGTTGTAAGCGGGATGCGCTTGCATCTTTGGTGTGTGGCTAGCCTTTTAATTACTTGCATCTTTCCTGAAGTTTCCTGCCACAATTTGGACCCTCATCAGAAGGATAAGTGGATGGTGTTCAAAATACGCACTTACACAGATAAAAATTAAACGAGATGAGCTCAGAATAATTTTAAGTATTTTTGAAAGGCTCAATTCACATTTGCCTGTATAACTCTTACAAGTATGAACTCCAGATTGGAGAATTTTTAAATCTAGATTTAACATAAGCATTCCATAACATTTTAAAACATCACATAAGTTTTAAAAAAATTTATTTCCACACATAAAATTAAAAAAAAAATTGCCCATATTTATTTTTCAGATCTACTGTACTATAGTACAGTGTTGGGATCTACTGTACATTCTACTGTACTGTAATAATCAATAAAGTCTTCAATAAAGTGATTAATCTTTTGAAGTGTCTAATTTTTTGACAATAGAAAAATATTAATTATCAAACACTCATTACATTGTATTAATTTTGTAATTTTAATTATTTACTTTATTACGCTTCTTCGCTTTAACGAAAAATCAATTTACTATAAATATTTTAATAATTCTTATTTATTTTTTTCATCAACTATAAATAATGTAAAAATGAAAATGTACATCTTATTTATCTTGCACTGTGTTGTACTGCTGAAGATAAATATTAAAATGTTTCAAATTATATTAACACTAGAGCAGCCGGAGGGGAGGGTAAAAATGGCCCCTGTTGGCTGTTTTATTTATTTCTATAATTATTTATTTTACTAATTAAAATAGAAATGTAAAAATTTGTTACAACTCGCTTGGAGGAATTTTAGGAAAAGTTAAAAAATGAGTTGTGGTGCTAAACTGTATTGAAATAAAGCAAGAGATATTGGGAAAAGGGTCAAAATGACCCCAATGGCACTTCCAGTGTTAAAATAAGGAATATTTTAGAATAAATATTAAAAATCCAATATTGATATTTCTAATATTTAATAAAAATGAACAAATTATTAATGAAATCGAACTTACTAGATATCTCAAACGCTACGGCCAGTAGTACCAAACTAAGAATCTTCATCTTTTGAATTCTACTGTCCGATAGTTCATTTTAATCCCCTTTCCTGTATTTATAGAGAACGAAAATGTTTTCATAAATGACGTCACGGCTGACGACCGGTGACGCGAAACTCTGAGGCGGTGATTTCTCTCCATCATTGCACCACGAACAGTCACGATTATTCAAGGTCTGCTCCGAGTGGCTCTTCGAAAAGCAATTTCGACAACGGGAATTTGCGGCACGTTTGGACAGTTTTTATATTTTTGTTTTGGCAGCACACACATATATATCTAGTTTAATTATAATCATTATAATGCAGACGCTTTCTACGTATTTGAGAGTGCTCAAAGAAAAGGAATACAGATGAAAATTTTTTATGCTACAATTCATTCGAACACAATACAATGTTATAATAGTTAATTGTTGAGGATGCTAGGATAGATTATGCAAATTTTATGTAATAGTTAAATGGTACTTTTCTTCACGTTTTCATATTCAAATTGAGATGAACCACTATAAATCGTGATAGCAGATCGGTTACAGAAATTATTTTTGATTTAATGTAACAATTTGCTCTTAGAGTGAATACAATAAAACCAGATATATCTCTGTGTCTTTTAGGAAGAATAACTGGTTTACTCTTACTTTCTTAATAAAAGAACTTTGGATAAAGCATGCTTTTAATTCAGCAACGGCGTAGAGTGGGGAACGCTTGTACGTTCAGCGTTTCCTGAACGTTAGGAGTTACGGAATTTTATCAGTTTGAATGTTTATCTTAAATTAAGCACAGTTAAATTTCCTTTCTAAATTTTAATCCTTGTGGAAAACATAGCATTTTAAAAAGTCATTCACCATGCAGAGACTGCGTTCAAGAGCACCAACAACGGTCATCAGTAGGAAGCAATATCAGTCAAAGAAGATGAGTTTCCTCTGTTGATCCTTTCCAATAATGTTAATCATGGGTTCAAGATTTAAAATGATAAGGTTAAGAAAAAAGCGTGACTAATCTCTCATAATATACATCGTCCTAATTGTCAACCTTCTTTCGGAACTTTACTGGATGTATCACTGGCCCCACTTAAATTATGAAAGCGATGCGAAAGAAAAATTCACTGTAGCCCATGGCTTTGACCTAATATATTTAATTTCTTTTTTCACAATATGTGTAGTAATAAAAATGTATATTTCTTAAAATTTGTATTTTAAAAATATGAGTTTATAATAATATAATAAGAAAAAATCCGGAGTGACTCGATTCGACGTTGCGATTGATTTTCACCCTATCAAGTATTGCATGGTGAAAATCTGTCATTCAAGCAAGTGTATGGACCGCAATGCGTAAAAACGCTCTTTGTAGTCTTGTAAAAAATGAAGTTCAACGCACACCAAACTCTACATACTATGTTAAGAAAGTGACCTATAATATGCGTGACTAATTTGAGCTCAATCGAATGCACTAACTCAAGCACTCGCAATGCACTCGCAAGCTCAATTTCAAGCATTTCCGTTCATAGGCAGTAATATATATGAATTACTGTTTTTGAAGCCCTGTAAAAAACTATACATCTTATATGCACCAAAATCAATATCGGTCGTGTAACGATGGTCTATAATATATGTACTAAATTTGAGCTCAATCGAATGCACCATTTATACTGAAAAAAATTTCGTTATTTTAACTGCATGTTGCAGTGTAGTTCCTTTATATTGGGGCGCAGTGTATGTAGCACATTATGCTGCAATTACAATTAACTACAGAACAAAGTGCGGGTAAAAGTAATGCAATTTTTTTTCAAAGTATGAGCGATCGTGTTCACTCACACACACTCACATACATTCACACATACACATCCATACACACACACGCATACATACATCACCGTAGAAATAGTATAAATGAATTCAGAAGACCTCAAAACATGTAAATACATCGAAATCTCGAAGTTGAATTATTTCATGTTTACAATACTTTCCTTAGAAGGTACATATTCGAAAAATAAAAATTAAACAGTTTTAATTTGGACCTGGTATAGATAATTCTCATTTCGATAATTCAAAGGAGGAAACTGATTAGAGATGCGAGTATTTTGACTAATGAGTTAGGACAAGGAACGAATTAAATTTGCATCTCAAGGTATCACTGTAGATTATTTTAGGGGGAGAGCAATCCTTTATATACTTAAATAGCATAATATTTATTTAGTTTTGCTTGAAATAAACGAATGTCTCTAAAATACATTTTGAATAAAGTATTATATATAATTCATAATGTATTGGAATATCTAGCAGTGGCCTAGTCGCTAAAACTCAGTTCCTGTAAGAACACATAAAAAGAAGCAGCTTCCGGCTTGGCCAGTGCTTGGGAGGGTGAACTCCTCAGTCGGCCGGACTGCTGTGGGACCGTGCACGCTAATGGGAGCTATAAAATCGTTCGTGACTCCAATGTCCATGTTCAAATGATACACCTGGGGGTACCGATTTCAGATAGCTGGTCCCTCAACTGGAATTGGTTCAAAATTAGGGACACCCAGGCAGAAACTCCAACCCCCTCGGGGCAATGGTATCTAAGTATTTCCATAGATAATGCAATTCGTCTATCCATAGACACGAGAACAATTACAAAGTATTGGAATACTTTTGTGGTGTTCTCTTAAAAAAGCTAACTACGCTTCTGTAATGATACAAGAAATAGTACGCAGCAAGCACACATATAACTCTAGTGACAATAGATGAACATTTGCAGCAGTTAACAATACGAACAGACAAATCAAAATTTTATACACTTTTCAGCAACAAACAGTTTTCAGCTTATTATTAGCAGTATTTATAAATTAAAAAGGACTCAGTCTAAAAAGATAATTCGATAAATGAGAAACCTTTTTTTCTTCTTCTGGGCAATCAGAATTGGTTAATAAGATCATAGACGCTTTTCGCAGAAGCCGATGGTTTTACCTCAATATTTTAGATCTTCCGGGATGCGGTAATTATCTATGCATCCCGGCAGCTTCCTTACATACCTCAGTTGTCAACAAAGGAAACGAATGTATCACTTTGTGAACGGATATTTACATTTAATGAGAAAGAGATATTTAGTAGTTCGGGAAAAGTTGTTGTAACACTCGAAAAAAAAGGATGCAAAAATAAATAAATAAATAAATCGAAGTTTATCCGACAAGGAGAAGGCATGGCTTCAGGGAAACGGGTTTCAGTGACCTTTGGCATAGTGGTAGTATACCATGTGAATACAAAATACTAAGATGCAGTACTCAAATACAGTTAACCCTTTGAGGTGCAACCCTTTCCCAATGCTGAAAAAGGGCATCCGTAGCCATCGCTCGACTTAACTACCAACAAGATGGCGGACGATCGAAACGTTCATCGCGTGCCACAGATCTAGAGACCCTTTTTTGACGCAGCTGGCTGTGCCGGCACAGCCAGCTGCGTCAAAAAAGGGTCTCTAGATCTGTGGCACGCGATGAACGTTTCGATCGTCCGCCATCTTGCTGGTAGTTAAGTCGAGCGATGGCAATGGATGCCCTTTTTTCAGCATTGAGCAATCTATCCAGCTGTTCTCTCGCATTCTTTAATTTTCCAGCAGATGTCAGTGCTGTTAAAAATAATCGTGACAGTTTTTTTACGGGAAATGACGTGCTAAAAAGTAAAGGATTCTCGTGGAGGTATGTCACCCGCAACTATCTTTTTAGAGAAATCAAATCTATTCTTCGTGACTAGCAACAGTCAAAACGTCAGAATTTGGTATTCCCAGAGCGGGAAGACTGCGCGGTAAAGGGTTAAGAAAAGGGAATATTTATATTCGAACTACTTCACCGAAGTTTTATATACAAGTCAAAGTAACGTCACTTGGGAATCTGTAACAGGGCTTCGACTCTGGCGATGCGTGCTCGAAATACTTGCTGTGCAAACTTTTTTGTCCGTTTATTTTTAATTCATAATTACATTACTTGTTCTTTTTCTACCATAGATATTTTTTCCATGCTTTATTATTATTTATTTTAAATTTACTTTTTACTAAGTTGTTCCAAGTGTAATATTTTTTCTATTGTCATAGTTACTATTATTTAAATCAAACACATCTTTGAATTTATATATTATTTATGATAATAAAAGATTATAGATAGGGAAAACGGTAGACGAATTTTTTCCTTTTGAATGTTTTTACCATAATTATCAGTCAGTATCATGTACATCTGACAGTGACACGTAATTATACAATTTTGCTTCGATAAATTTAAAACAGCTGTACAAATTGATATATTTTCCGTTTTATTGTGATTTATTATTTAATTATCGTAAATAATATTTGAATTACAAAACGTGTAACTATATAGATATAGTAATAATAATAATTATAAAAAATATTAGATTTGAAAAAGTTTTAATGAAATTTAAAGTAAATAAAAAAAAGTATCGAAAAATGTATCGAAAAATGTATACTTTATTAAAAATTTAAAATTTAATTTTTCTAATAAATGAATTAATTATAAGTATTGATGAATAAAAAATAAAAGGAAAAAAAAAGTTTACACAGCAGGATTTGTAAGCGTAACGACAGAGCTGAAGTTCGGCGTCCAACTAACTACATGATAGACTCTCAAGTGAAGTTATCTCAACTGCATATAAAGTTTTGGGGAAGGGATTGGAATAAAAATATTAATTTCGCTCAACTATATTTGATTAATGCATCTTAATATATTATATGAAGCTTATTCACATGGTACACTACCACTATGCCAAATGAATGTTACTCAGCTAACGGTCGAACTTGAAGAAGGGTTTCGTGATTGAAAATTTATTGGTTTGAATTTCACGTAAAAAGCGCAATTACTCTTTTGCCAACCCAATATTATCACTGTGTTGGTTATTTCACTTTCTTCATTTAATATTATTATGATACATCTACTGCATCTAATTCTAGACCTAGAAAATATTTTATTTGGGGGAATATGGTAGCGGACGTAACAATAGACGCTTTATAGAATCACCATCAAACTGTAAAAATCTCTAATTTATTTGCTTCAAAATTTGATATTTTTTAATACCGCTACATTTTACTGTGTTTTTGCACAAAAAATCTAATGTACGTTTATTTTAAGCATTTTCAAAAAAATGGTCAGTTAATAAATTTATATATGGTCCCTTAACTCATGAAAATAACATATTTTATTTAATATAAATTGAACTACTGAACGTAAAAATTTGAAATTTTGCACAGCCATGTAATATTACTTTCTGCATCTATTTCCATCGACATTTGGCTAGGTCGCTATTCATAATTTTTTGTAATATTAAATTAATAATTCATAATTCATAATTCATATTAATATTTTATTAAAAATTATAAATTATGTTTGGATCGTTTAGTTATAATAGTACGAATAAAAATCACCTTCTTATTATCAATATTATATGAGATATTATATGAGATATGAATTGAAGTATGAAAAAATATTTTAACATATGGGGAGGGGGATTTTGGAAGCTCATAACTCACCCATTTTCAGCTCAAATTTATTGAAAATTGGTATCCGGGGTTGAAATGAGCTAAATTTTTGAAATAGGAAGTGAAATCTAGGGGTTGCTATTGGAAAAACAAAGTTGGTGCGAATTTTAATTTGTAGATGGCCCCTTATGCAATTTTTATGCATAGCAAATTAAAGTGTACGTCAATCGTAAACGATTGGTATCTGTAACTTTGCTGTAGGACGAACGGCGGCCGAAAAAAGTACAAGTGGGCCTTTTTTCCCCCGCAGCTGTCCATTCGTTACTAGATATACGGATTGTAGATGTGCGATCCCTCGAGTCACTTCAAAATACTATTAGCCATATCTGATAAACAAACATTATTCAAGGTCAACATAATTAAAATTAATATGTTAAATAATAATAATATAAAAAAATTAAAATTAATATTTCACTATAAGAAACACCCATAAATATAGAAATGAGAGACTTTAAGGGAATTGCTATTTAATTTATTTTCTAATAATTAATTTTTTAAAATATGATTAATTTTAAAAAATCTGTTCACAAAAGTATTCCATAAATGAGAATTCCATACGAGACCTCCTCGGGCTCGATGTCTAAATAAGCTGTCATATCACTACCATGGTAGGTGTATGTGACGAGTGTGTAGAGGGTGTCCTCAAAACAGTGACCTAGGCTTTTATATTGATCATAGACATACACAATAAATTATAAAGTTAAGTAAAAAAATAAATAGAGAAAACTTGCATCGAAAGTATAACAAGTTATTTATTTGTGGTGCTGGAAAACAGCCTTTTTCTCATATAAACGCACAGAAATTTGTAACTGAAATGATTTATAGCAATAACTATGATACTACGGCTACCAAACCTGGTGGAAAAATCAGAAATTAAACACAGTGTTTCCTTAAGGAATAATTGATGGTGTCCCACCCCTCCCGACTCTCCCCTATAAATTTGTGTATGTGTGTGTTTGCGCTTTGTGATGATGTAACTTTAAATTAAAAAGAAGAAATTTTTCAAGTCTACAAAAACGGGAAAAAAGAAAAGAAATCAACTTTTATAAGTACATTTTTACTTTAAACTAAAGTAAATACAATGTTTAGAAAGAGATTTGAAGATACGTAACGACATAGCAATAGCAATAGGTTCCTGCGTACTGCGATAAGATATTCTGGTAAAGTACATAGTACGCAAAGAGATGAAAGTTTATTATTTCACCAGCTCAGTTAAAGTTCGGGGAAAGTGCATTACTCTTTCTGTAGCAACACATGTGAAAAACCGGAGGAAATGTCCGTGGAGCACCATCAAGTTAGTTGACCTTTTACAGACTGAATTGAGAGATCCAGGCATATTTTAAAGATTTTTTTTTGCATATTTTGTCTTCTAATGCGTTAGTTAAAGGATATTGGTAATTTCAATGGGTGAAAAAATTGTAAACAATTTTCACTGAGTTGTTTCCAATTGAGAGCAGGGTCATTTCTGACAATACTTTTACATTGGTTTCAAAAAACGGAATATAGTGATGGATAGTTTAAATAATAAGTGAAAAATTAAGAATCAAGGAAAGATTTATTTTTAAATTTAAGCAAAGAATATGAATTAATTTTGAAAGGGGATGAGGGTGTATCAAGGTAGCTCTTTAAAAATTTATGAAAATGACTACTTTCATGATTTTTTGTAAAGTTTCCCACTCATGACAGAAATGCAACTTCTATTTCAACCAAATTCAAAATCAAGTCACCTTTTAACTTTATCTGATAATTTTTTCAAGTCAATATTGATAAAATTTCATTTTTTGAATACATTTTAGTTTGATGTTCCCAGTTGGGAACATTGGTCTGTAAACGCTTAAGTAAACATAATCCTCTGATTCATAAAAGTGTAAAGTTCCAGTTTTTAACTCAGTGCTTTTATTTTATTTTATTTTTTCAACTACGATCATCACACACGATAAATTATTTTTCATTTTTTTAAATTTAAAAGCAACATTTACCGCTGATCTCATCTAATAATTACAGTTACTTTTATGATTTTTTTTTGTTCGTTTTAACACTTTACGACAACACTGAAAAGCACTAACGCAACACATTTGGTCATAGCAGGAAAATTTAAAGACGCGTTTTGGGAAACAATGAAAGGGGCAAAAAGCGATCAGCTATAGTCGCGTCAGTGCTACGATTGGAGTGAACAGCTTAACCATTCATTAAGCAGTTGTGTAAGAGCAAATAGGAAAGGCTGAAACGAATTTCATTATTAATGATTGATCTTTCTTGTTTCGTATTTTTAGAGAGTCTGAGCTCAGTAGGTGCACAGAATTTTTATTCGGTTGCGGAGGGTCAGTGGCTGATCCAAGGGGGTCGGGGCGATGGGGCTATCTCTCTCCCCTGAGCACATTGAAACTAATATTGAACCTATGTTTAACCTGTTCGTCCGCATCATTAAAGAGATTCAGCGGAGAAAACTCTCCTTTTTTGACCGATGTTGATTCTCAGAATGGTTCTTTCTAATGATGAGAACGAACGGATTAAACAGGTGTTGAAGATTAAAAATGAGGAGGTAAAAAATGAAAAATAAAAACGAGTGAACCATCTCTGATTATATGCTTTGTCATACTTACCGCTCCTCCGCTGAAACTTTTCTGGACCCGTCAGTGGAAGTCAATGATCTTTTTGCTTTGTTGCTGTAATATTTACTAGCCAGCAAACGTACTTGTCCATATGTATCTATATAAATAAAATTAGACTTTTGTCTGTACATTTCTTAGAATTCAAAAATTTTGCGATTTCTATCCGTTTCAAGCACCTGGGAATCCAGTGCGACCCTCAAAAAAAAGTTTGTGTGTCGTTCTGTCGTTCTGTTGTTCTGGCCTTCTGTCATTCTGTCCGTGACGCTTTTTTTTGTTTAAGCATCACGTAAAAACGACTGAAGCGAATGATATGAAATTGGGTGTCATGTGATAGATGGTCACTCAACTTAAAACATAGGCGTCGAATTTAAAAAAAAAATCTTGATTAGATTTTCAGATTTTGCGAAAATCGTTTCAAACTGCGTAAATTTGTGATCGGGCATCCCGTAAAAACGACTGAAGCGATTGAAATGAAATTTGGTATCATGATTGGTTGTCACTCAAATTAAAACATAGGCGTCGATTTAAAAGAAAATCTTGATTAGATTTTGAGATTTTGCGAAAATCCTTTCAAACTGCGTAAATTCGTGTTCGAGCATCACGTAAAAACGAATGAAGCGATTGAAATGAAATTTGGTATCATGATTGGTGGTCACTCAACTTAAAACATAGGCGTCGAATTTTTAAAAAATCTTGATTAGATTTTGAGATTTTGAGAAAATCCTTTCAAACTGCGTACATTTGTTTTCGAGGATCACATATAAACGACTGAAGCAATTGAAAAGAAATTTGGTATCATGATTGGTGGTCACTCAACTTAAACATTAGCAGCGTATTTTTAAAAAGTCTTGATTAGATTTTCAGATTTTGCGAAAATCGTTCCACACTCCTTAAAATTGTGTTCGAGCATCACGTAAAAACGACTGAAGTGAATGAAATGAAATTTGGTATCATGATAGGTGGTCACTCAACTTAAAACATTGTCGTCAAATTTTTAAAAAATCTTGATTAGATTTTGAGATTTTGCGAAAATTCTTTCAAACTGCGTAAATTTGTGTTCGCACATCACGTAATAACTGCAAAGGTGAAAAAATGGTATTTGTTGAAATGATAGGTGGTCACTCACCTTAAACTATAAGCATCTAATTAAAAAAAAATCGATCAGATTTCGAGATTTTGCGAAAATCGTTTAAAACTGAGTGAATCTTTGTTCACACATTATACATAATAACGACTAAAGCGAATGATATGAAATTTGGTCACATGATAGATGGTTGCTCAACATAAACTATAGGTGTCCAATTTTTTAAACATTTTTGTTAGATTTTGAGATTTTGTGAAAATTCTCTCAAAATACGTTTATATTTCTTCAAGCATCACGCAATAACGAATAATTCGAATGATACGAAATTTTGTGATATGATAGTTAGTTGCTAATCTTAATTTATTGGCGTTGAATTTTTAAAATATTTTGATTACATTTTGAGATTTTGTTAAAATTGTTTTAAAATGCATAAATTTTGTTCCAGCATCACGAAATAAAGACTGCAGGGAATGAAACGAAATTGGGTAACATGATAGGTTGTCACTCAACTTAAATTCTAGGCTTCCAATTTTTCAAAAATATTGATTAAATTTTGAGATTTTGGGAAAATTATTACAATATGCGTAAATATTCTTTCGCGCATCCCACCTGTAATATTTTAACAATACATAAAAATTATAACTTCTCTTTTTTACTTTGGCAACATACTACATCCATTCTGTGTACTCCTACAATGCCTACGAAATTTCTTGCTTTTTGGAAATTTGCATTCAGTACTAACACGTCAACGACGGGTACTTCAGCTAGTAAATCTCTATGAACAAAATTTAGACTTTTGTCTATACATTACTTGGAATTCGCTTTTTTTTTTGTTCGCGCATCACGTAAAATTGACTTAAGTGAATGAAATGAAATTTGGTGACATCATAGGTGGTCACTCAACTTAAAATATAAGCGTCGAATTTAAAAAAAATCTTGATTAGATTTAGAGATTTTGCGAAAATCGTATCAAACTGTGTAAATTTTTGTTCGCACATCACGTAATAACGACAAAAGCGAATGAAATGAAATTTGATGACATACACTTACAACAACAATAACAAAAAAAAAAAAAAAAAAAAGAAAAAAGAAAAAGAAAACGACGCACCTCCAGAAGGAATTGACCGATTGCGATAAAAATTGGTGGATGTAAAGAACATACATAAAAAAAACTGCTTAAAATTTCCGATATATTGTAGAACTTAACCACTGTAATGGGAGGAAGTCAATAAGGTGTTACCTTATTACTTATTAGTCATTAAGGTGTACCTCTGTCCTCGATGCAGGCTGTCATCCGGCAGTGGCACAGCCGGATGACTGATAAAGTTCCCGGATGGTATCCTGCGGAACTTCTTGCCAAATTGCCTCCAACTGTTCAGCTAAATCGGCAACATTTTGAGATGGTTGCAATCGCCTTCCCATAATGTCCCAAATGTCCTCTATGGAAGAGAGATCAGGCGACCTAGCTGCCCAAGAAAGTACAAGGAAAACTTGAAGACAATTCATGGCAACCCGTGCCGTATGCGGCCGGGCATTATCGCGTTGAAAAGTAAGTCCAGGGTGTTGCAAAAGAACCGGTAACACAGCAGGTCGTAAGATCTCGTCAACGTACCGCTGTGCTGTCAACGTGGCAGAAATGACTATCAAAGGGGTCCGGCTATCAAGAGTTGGCACCCTAGACCATAACACTTTGTTGTGTGTCTGTGTGGCATGCGATAGTCAGGGCAGGATCCCCCCCGCTCTGCCCTGAACGTCTCCAGACACGTCTGCGGGTGTCGTCAGATACAGTTGGAAACGGAACTCGTCACTAAAGTCTATACACTTGCCCAGTCAGCGCAATTTCAGGTTGATCGAGCCCGGCACCACAGTAATCGAACTTGACGGTGTTCAGGCGTGAGAGGCAACCGGCGTAACGGCCGGCGAGAGCGTAAATTTCGCTCACTCAATCGTCTGTAGTTCATTTTGGATACATGTGTGCGGGTTACAGAGTGGATAGTTGATAGCGACGAATCCGGTGCTGTGACAGCTGCTCTAACAATGGCTCTATCCTCCCGTTCTGTTGTGGTTCTCGATCGACCGCTACCATTTTGTCGCTGATATCTACTGTTGCTGACCAACGCTTGCCAGCATCGTCTAATAGCCGCATCGCTTCGACGCAGATGTTGAGCGATTAGAGCTGTGGCAAAACCGTATGCATTCGTTACTGAGATGCGGATACTCACTCAGACTCGGAGTAACGAATTGCTACTTTGGAATACGAGTCGATAGTGCATTCGGATCGACCAGCTTCGAACTTCGAATACAGACTGCCGGGGTGCTTTGAAGGGGGAAAATGAGTTTCGGTATTTGAGTAGTAGAATGTTTCTCTATCGTTACTGGATATCGGAAGTGTTATAGAGGCTCGTGGTTTGAAGGGGGAAAATGAATTCGGCATTTGAGTAATAACATGTAAAGGAGGTTGCATCTCATATGTGACGTATGGTATCGTTTTGATGAGGGTTGAAAGTATCCGTATGTTTCGTTCGTAACTGATGACGCTATATCAGTTACGGAGATAAATACAGTAACTGCTACTCCATTATGATATGGGTTTAGACATGACGTCTGTTTTAAACAATGCGAGGATGGAATATACGGTATATAGTATGTTATACGTGGGTGTCAATATCAGATTTTTTTTAGTAGGGGGAGAAAGGTGTAGTTCTTGCAATTCTAGAGCATCAATATCCATATGAATAGAAGCACGTTAGTAAGGGGTGCGCATGCTTTCTGACATTTTAGTACCGAAGAGTGGTATAATCAGGATTATTTTGCAGGGTGGTCCCGAAGGATTGAGAACTTATTTTTTTAAATGCTTGAGCTAGAACCGAAATATGAGTAATAAATAACAAGTTATTTAAATGCACCTTTAAAAAAATATTTTTATACAGTAAACGAATTCCTCCATCTTTATTATTTGGGACGAAAAAAAAAGTTTTGGCATGTAAACTTAAAGCGCATTTTTTTTTTTTTTTTAAATTTATCGTTTCATTTTAAACAAAAAATTCGAGAGAGACCCGGGATTTCTATGCTCATCCTTGTGTACGCTACTGGTGTTAAAATAATTCAAAAAAGTTTAGTATGTTTTTAAAATGTTGACGTCTAAAAAGGGGGGGGGGCGACTTAACCGCCATCTTTCTAGAATCTGCGTTCAGAAGCCACACTAGACACAACCTTTCCATTTTACTTTTTATGATTAGAATGAACAGGTTAAACCAGCATTCAGAATTAAAAAATAGGGTGGGGGAGAGGAAGATTTCTATGGGCACTCTGATTTAATCGGATAATTTAACATTGTATAAAACAATGAATTTTTATGAAAACATCTGTTAATCAGAGAAAATAAGCTCTAAACGCAACTCTTACGCTTTAAAGTTGAGAAATAATGTATGATATTTTTATCTGTCTTTCAACCAAAAAAAAAAAAAAAAATGGAATTGCATGTAGTATTTTAAACATCCGTAATGAATTGCATGTAATGCTATGTACAGTGGCATAGCCAGGATTTTATTTCAGAAGGGGCTGTGTATCAAATTGCTAAGTTTCAGTTAAAAATAAATATCGCATCGTAAACTAAATAAAGGTCAGATTTAGAAAAGGAGGACTGTAGCCCTCCCCCCCCTCCTCTAGATATTTCTCCTGGCTATAAGACTTGTTTCTCGCGTTCGTACTAGTAACGAAAGTAACGAATACTTAGTAACAGGTAGGAAGTTTAGAGTATCGAATACATACGGGTATTAATATTTTCGTTACTTTTACAGCACTATGAACTGCTCTTCGATTCGTCCAGCCAGCCTCTTTCAATCCGATCGCACGACCTCTTTCAAACTCCGATACCTGCTCCTCATGTGCACGAATCCTTCGGTGAGGCAGCGTTACAGCCGACTAAGATATCGCAGTCGAAATGCAACAGAAATTTTAACCATCAGATTGAGAATCGCTCCTTATATGCACCAGCTAAATGCGCAGTACCGTTGTGCTAGCACTTTCGCTGGTCATTCACTGGACTTCAGATTTTAATCATTTGCATGTCCGGTCCGAATGTCTTTGTATACGAAATTTCATTACAACCGGGCGACTCCTTCTTGGAGTGTCGATTTTTTTTTTTGCTATAGAGTGTAATAGGTGGTCATTCAACTTAAAATATGGGCGTCAATTGAAAAAAAAATTTTTTTTCGTTGGATTTTGAGATTTTGCGAAGATCGTTTCAAACTGCTTTCATTTATGTTCGCGTATCACGTAAAAATTACTGAAGCGAATGAAATGAAATTGAGTGACATGATAGATGGTCACTCAACTAAAACTATAGGTGTCGAGTTGTTTAAAAATTTAGATTAGATTTTGAGCTTTTGCAAAAATTGTACAAAATATGAAAATATTTATCGATTACGTAAAAACCACTGAAGCCAGTGAAATAAAATATAGTATCGTTCCTGCCTAGTGGTCACTTGAACTCTTTGCGTCAAAGTATTTAATTTTTTTAAATAGATTTTGTGATTTTGTGAAAATTCAGTATATAATTGGGCTATTCATGAAAAATGGAACTAGGATAGAATAAAATTGAGAATTATGTTAGATGCAAGTTAATTTGCACTCCAAATGCCATAACAGTTTTAAATATTTCAAAGATTTTGGGATTTTGTGAAAATCATATAAATGTTTGTCATCGCATTCCTTAAAAATGGATCAAGAGAATACAATGAAGTTTATCAACATGATCAGCAGTGGCTAAAACAAAAAAAAATCGGAATTTTTCGAAAAATTTAAATAAACTTTTGAAATGTTTATTTGCATTTTTAGATTTTATGAAAATTGTGCAAAATGTTTTCGAGGAATAATGTTAAAACATCTACAGTGAATCAAACAAAATTTATTTACAGGTTAGGAATGACTTCTTGACTTGAAAAACTCATTCAACCATAATAAAATTTAATAGTGCTGTAAAAGTAATGACAAAATGAGTATCCGTATGTATTTGTTACTTAGATGTTCGCTATTCGTTACTAAGTATTCGTTACTCGTTAGTTTCGTTACTACTAATAGAATCGGTAATAGGGTGTTATATGTGCCCCATAACAACACATACGGGACAGTGTTGTTATGGGTATATGCCGCCCATACATAAACCCATAACAAAACCTAACCAAAAATAATTTTTTTTTAGCGAAGTTGTACAAAGTTGTATTTAAAGCTTATTTTCTCTGATTTACAGATTGTTTTTATACACATTTATGGTTTTATACAATGCTAAATTATCCGAATTACGGAGTGCACATAGAAATCTTCCAAAGACATATGCCATTCTTTTTTTTTTTCTCAACCCCCCCCTTTTTAAAATTCTGAACGCTGGTTTAACCTGTTCATTCTTATCATAAAAAGTGTAAAGGAAAGCTTGTGACTCGTGTTTTTTCTGGGGGCGGGTTCTCGAATACTGAGATCCAGGGATTGGGCCACATATATTAAATTCACAGGGCAGGGGATCTCAGTATGATATCAACTACTTAGCGTCTCTACAAGCATAATATCTTTATTATTTGTGAGTTCTTATTTCATATCAAAAACTTCTTTTGCTGGACGATTTTTCGAAGTAAATTAAAAATTACCATATTTTAAATTAAAATTGTTTAATTCAGTGAGAATGATCTATTTTTAAGATATTTCCAGTTCTATTTCTGCACTTTTAGGATGAAAGGGGTTAGCCCCTTCTGTGGGTGCATATATGACAGCATTCTTTAAACAAAAATTATCACTCCTTTCATACAGAAAGAATGGTTGCACCGGACTATGCATATTCTATGAGTTCATGGAATAAAATGTACCATAAAATAGGGCAGATGGCCCCCTAAACGCCGACATTTTAGAAACATACTGAACTTTATTGAATTATTTTAATACCAGTGGCTTACGCAGGAGTGGGCATAGAAATCCCGTGTAGCTCCCAATTTTTTATATATTTTTTAAACAATTACTTAAAAAATGTGTTTAGGTTTCCATGCTAAATATTTTTTTTAGTTCCAAATAATATTTCAAATAATAAAAATGTGTGAATTCGTTTACTTTATAAAAATATATATTTTTTAAAAGGTGTATTTAAATAATTTGTTATTTATTACTCATATTTCGATTCTAGCTAAAAAAAAGAAAAAGTTAAGTTCGCAATCCTGCTTCGGAACCACCCTGAAAGAAAGAATTCTGATTGCACCACTATTTAGTACTAAAATGTTAGAAAGCCCGAAATTAGCACCCCTTACTAACATGCTTCTCTTATATGTATTGCTCCTCTACAATTATAAGAACCCCCCCCTCCCCCCCGCAAAAAAAAGTTCAACTGCGCATAAGAACATACTATACACCGGATCCTATCCCCCCATTGTACGACCCATATCAATAGAGCAGCAGATAGCATATCCATCTCCATAACTGTAACGAAACATACGGATTCTTCCAAAACTCATCAAAACGATACCATTCGGCTCGGTACAAACGAATTGCAACCAGAACATACTACTACTCAAATACCGAAACTGATTTTTCAGTTCAAACAGCGAGAATCCATAATACTTCCGGTATCTAGTAACGGAACGGAACATACTATTACTCAAATACCGAAATTCATTTTCTCCCTCCGGCAGTCTTGTATTCGAAGTTTGAACCTAGTCGATCCGAAATGCACACTCAAAAGTCATTTTCTCCCTTGAAACCGCGATCCGATATCCAGTAACAAATAACATAAGATATTAGTACCCGATTACTGGAACCCGTTTCCCCCCTAGTCCGCCTCGCCTGGCAGTCTGTATTCGAAGTTCGAAGGTGCTCGATCCGAAACAGCTTCGGATCGAGTAACGAGTAACGATATCAACCGCAAAGTTACTTCGAGTCTGAGTGATTATCCGTATCTTAGTACCGAATACATGCGGTTTGCTTCAGCTCTAAAATTTAATTTTTTAAAATAGAAAGAATTTCTCTATGATAGTCAAATTTACTGATCACTTTGATACTTCCAAACTTGTAATCTTTTAACAATACACAGAAGGTATAATTTTTATTTCTATACTATTGCCAATATACTATTTCCATTCTTTATAAACCTACAATGCTCACGAAGATTCAATCCTTTTGAAAATTTGCATTATGCACGAACCCGTCAACGACGGGTACTTCAGATAGTATAAGATTAAGATAGTACAGCAAAAAGTTCAGTGGCGAAATCCTGCAGCCATGTACGTTTAGAGATAGGATTTTCTCGTTAATCATTCATCCAGCGAACTATGAGCGAGCTATGGCGGGGCCATCGCTAAGCAACGGGCCTGCTTATGAGTTGCCATCCCTAAAAATGAGTTCATCATTGAGGCCTGTTTTCCCCAGTCACAGTATTCTATTTTATTATTCTAAGTATCATAAATGTTATATTATTTTATTATTTTAAAACAATTTTTTTATACTTTTGTCGTACTAAAGAACTTTAGATGTAGGTAATCGTTTTGTGAATCTTGCGCCATTTTCTTTCATGAAAATTTATCCTAAAATTCGAACATTTTGCTCTGAATGTAAAGGTAAGTGAACGCTTATAATGTATTTAGAAATTCTAAAAATATGTATGTAAATCATGTTTAGTGAATAATTACTCATGTGTTATTTATAAATAAATTATTTTAATCAGAAATCGTATTACTTGAGTAGTTTTTATTCTTGTAAATAAGCATGACGTTGTGATACTATTTAGACAATTTAATTTTGCCAGTTGAAAATGTTATTTATCAGTTATATATGCCTTGATTATGTGATTCAGACTTACATCTGATACAGTGCAAGAATACAGTAAATTATAAATTATTGATTTTTGCCCGTTTATACAGAAACTTCAAATGTAGTTAATATTTTGTACAAGCGTTCATTATGCTTGCTCAATTCCAAAGTTCGACTGAGAAAGCGACAAAAGAATAGTATATACTACATGAAATGTCTTTATTAAAGGATAATTAATTCAGGGATCGCGCTATATAGCGTATTTTATCAATTTTCTCCAATATACAGGATATCCCGAAAACACTGAAATGCGCTTTAATACATCATTTGTTAAAGATTAATGTTGAATTGTTTAAAATAACGTAGGAAATACGACTACGTTCATGAAATATTCATTATAAAAATGTCTTTCTCATTTGTGTATTTAGTTATTTTAAAGTATATTAAATATCCACTTGTGAAACTAAAATAAGCAATCGTGAATCATGAGAGTAAGCGCTACTTTGTTTTTCCTTCAAATTATATGCATCTATTTTCTTTATGTCAATATGTATCATAGCAAACAAATTAATCATGAGTTCGTACTTGAATTAGTAACACAATTACTACTTAAAACTACATTAAATAACTTTTGAAAGCACTGGGAAGCTTAAAAAATGCCTGATGTATACGTGAAGACTCGAGCATCCGTAGGCCTCTTTGGATGGCTCATCAAAATACACGCGCAGGCCCGTTACTAATTGCGAAGGCCCCGGCTATGGTCAAGAACACACGCATGCTCAGACATTATCAAAAAGCATCTTATGGAATGACATTCGTATGTGCAAAGACAGGCATTATTCTAGTTGCTCATTGGTCGACGACAGTACGCGTGTGCTCAGATAACATAAGGCGACCATATTTCTAAACAGTAATTTGGGGACAAATCAAGCATTGTCCTCGAATCTAAACCAAACTTGGGGACACTAGAAAATATTTTCGAGGACTTACGACGGGACTTTCGAGGAAAACGTAAAACGTGACAGAAATATGGAGAGTCATACTTATACATAGCCTAATTCATATTCTATGATAAATAATTTTTAATATACGAAACCAACGTAGGAAATTTTTACTCGAATACTTTTTTTGGAGGGTGTATATCAGTATACCCGTACTTTAAATCTTGACTAACTTTGATACTTAAAAAGGAAATCTAATAGCTCTTTATATCAATTGTGTATTCTTATTTCTAATAAATTAATGGAAGTATTTCATTCATTTATAAATATTTATTTAAAACAGAAGTGTTAAAGGAACATCATATTGAAATATTGCAATTCATTCAAAATTTAACTCTTGGAATAGTATTTGTATTTTTCAGAAGACATTGCTTTTTACATTGGATCATTTTGTGATAATTTTTCATGAAACTTTTGTACACCCTCTAAAAAAATTATTCGAGTGCAAGAAAATTTTCGTACGTCAATTTCAAGCATGGTTCTTCATGAAAAGTGATTAATCATTAACAAAACTGAATTGGGAAATATGGCTCATAGTCGGATACTTTATTGAATGTGTACACGTTACACACACAATGACAACAAACGTTTTCAGAGATTGAATTTCATTGTTTCTCAGAGTAGATGGCGCTTTTAGTTGGTCTATTTTTCTTATTTCTTCAGTTTTTCCTGAAAGAAATAAACTAAACGGAAACTTTCAGGGAAAAAAAATTCAAATCTTTAAATTTGGGGACATTTGGGGACAAGGTATTGTTGGGGACAAAATGAAAAAAAAAATATTTGGGGACTGTCCTCGAATTTCGAGGACGTATGGTCACCCGGGGCCGTCGTTATTAGCAACGGGCCTGCGTATGAGTTGCCATCACTAAAAATGAGTTTATCATTGAGGCCTGTTTTCCCCCAGTCACAGTGTTCAATTTTATTATTCTAAGTATTATAAATGTTATATTATTTTATTATTTTAAAACAATTTTTTATACTTTTGTCGTACTAAAGAACTTTAGATGTAGGTAATCGTTTTGTGAATCTTGCGCCATTTTCTTTCATGAAAATTTATCCTAAAATTCGAACATTTTGCTCTGAATGTACAGGTACGTGAACACTTTTATAATGTATTTAGAAATAATAAAAATATGTATGTAAATCATGTTTAGTGAATAATTACTCATGTGTTATTTATAAATAAATTATTTTAATCAGAAATCGTATTACTTACTTGAATAGTTTTTATTCTTGTAAATAAGCATGACGTTGTGATACTATTTAGACAATTTAATTTTGCCAGTTGAAAATGTTATTTATCAGTTATATATGCCTTGATTATGTGATTCAGACTTACATCTGGTACAGTGCAGAAATACAGTAAATTATAAATTATTGATTTTTGCCCGTTTATACAGAAACTTCAAATGTAGTTAATATTTTGTACAAGCGTTCATTATGCTTGCTCAATTCCAAAGTTCCATTGAGAAAGATTCAAAAGAATAATATATACTACATGAAATGTCTTTATTAAAGAATAATTAATTCAGGTATCGCGCTATAGAGCGTATTTTATCAATTTTCTCCAATATACAGGATATCCCGAAAACACTGAAATGCGCTTTAATACACCGTTTGTTAAAGATTAATCTTGAACTGTTTAAAATAACGTAGGAAATACGACTACGTTCATGAAATATTCATTATAAAAATGTCTTTCTCATTTGTGTATTTAGTTATTTTAAAGTATATTAAATATCCACTTGTGAAATTAAAATAAGCAATCGTGAATCATGAGAGTAAGCGCTACTTTGTTTTTCCTTCAAATTATATGCATCTATTTTCTTTATGTAAATATGTATCATAGCAAACAAATTAATCATGAGTTCGTACTTGAATTAGTAACACAATTACTACTTAAAACTACATTAAATAACGTTTGAAAGCACTGGGAAGCTTGAGAAATGCCTGATGTATACGTGAAGACTCGAGCACCCGTAGGCCTCTTTGGATGGCTCATCAAAATACACGCGCAGGCCCGTTACTAATTGCGAAGGCCCCGGGTCACCTAAAGATAACATCAAAAAGCGTCTCAAAGAATGGACATTTTGCACGTGACGTCACTTGGCGGTATTTGATACTCCACGTGCACGATCTTATGGTGATGATTAGTTTCGTTTCAGCTCGTTTGGACCTAAGGGATTATTTGACACTTTCTAGTAGAAATATAGCTGTTGCAAAAGAAGCTAGAATATTAGTCATTAACAAATAATAGCTTTTTATAAATGAATTTTATCTTCATTGTGAGATTTTATTTAAAATGTTAATAATAATTAAATACTAAAAATAATTTAAAAGATCGTACTTTAAAAAAGTGTGGGAGGTTTTTAATGAATATTTGTACTATTTTAAACTCAGAAAACTCAAAATCAACTCAATGATGTATTTTTTATACATGTTTGCAATAACGTAATAATTTTAGAACACTAATATTCTTTTTATTAACAAAGTTTTGAAGCGAAATGCGATATCATCGTCTTCTAAACCATCTATTTAAGTATTAAAAAGACAGTAACTCATTCCGAGCGGCTCTAATAATGAGAAACAGTAATTATAAAATGGATACTGAATGCATTTCAATAGGAGCTGGCGGTATTTACATCCGCATCGAATTTTAGCCTCGAACATCGAATTTTAACATCGAATTTTAGCCTCGAACTCAGACACCATGCAAAATGTCCATTTGTAGCTACATATGTGTCAGATACTGTGATACCATGGTTAACCAGATTAAATGAACATGAACTAATGGAATCAACTTCACAGGCTTTTACTTTTCCAGAACTTCAGGGCTAATGAACTTCAGAGCCTGGCATATTTAGTGGAATACTTAGGCTTTACCAAGAAGATAAAAAATGTGCTACGTTATGTCATTTGAATTAATAGATAGCAATTAATCGAAGGATGTAAAATTCAAATATATTGCAAACCTATTTAATTTCTGCATGAATTGTAACGTAAATGTTCAGAAGTGACAAGTTAGTATCTTACTTTATTTTAATATTTATTTTATGCCGAGAAATAATGAGGACAGCAAAAATATAAGTACAGGATAAATCCCATAAAAATTTCTTCGAGACTGCAATAAAGATTAGGTTAAGGATGCAAAAAAGATAAGCAATATTGAAATACTTATCAAAGCCATATTTGAGATTTTGAAAGTCTCTGTTTTATCGACAGTTTATTGTAAGATGAAAGCGAAAGTGCCAGAAAAGTAATATTACTTTAACCCTTTAACGTGCAGTGTTCCTGCTCTGGTAACACCAAACTCTGACGTCTTGAGTGCTGCCAGTCACGAAGAATAGATTTGATTTCTATAAAAATAGTTGCGGGTGACATAGCTCCACGAGAATCCTTTACTTTTTAGCATGTCATTTCCAGACGCGCAGCCAGCTGCGTCAAAAAGGGTATCTAGATCTGTGGCACGCGATGAACGTTTCGATCGCTCGCCATCTTGCTGGTAGTTAAGTCGAGCGATGGCAACGGCTGACCTTTTTTCAGCATTGGGAAAGGGTTGCGCCTCAAAGGGTTAACTGAGCTTCAGTTTTTGATATTACAGATTTATATAATCTATTTACTCACATTTAATAAGCTTTAAAGCTTGGAAGTAGCATTTATTTTTCGTTTATTTCACTTATATTAGAATTAATTTTATAAACTTATATTACTTTATACTGACTGTGGTACGCTGGCTTCCAGTGGGGAATTCATAGACCCACACTAGGGTGTTTCAAAGTCAAAAATTATGATATTTAATGCGGACGGTTTCTTAGTGCTATGAGAGACAAGAAAAAGTAATAAAATTTGTTTATTTGCATTATAGCCCTTTAAAAAGTCCTTCGACTAAGGCACCTCCCCCCTCCATAGCCAGATGCCCCTCTTGTAGGACAGTCGTGCTGCCACAACTCAAACAAAATTTATTTCAGGAAAGTCGGTAATATATTTAAGAGTCGCTCATCTTCGTCAGTTTTAAAAACTGATTATATGAGCGTTTAAATTTTTTTATCCAAAACAAAAAGGTGTGATATTTAATGCTGGATGGGGGTTTCTGTACTGTCTGTTTGTCTGCCTGTAAAAAAAAAAAAGTGAATAAGCCCATTGTGCGAAGAGTACAAAAATGGCTGCGTAACATTCGAAAAATTAGTCCGCTACCGCGTACCCGCGCAGCTTAGAGGGAACTTAGCTGTTAAGTAACATTTGACGGGGGAAAATGTTTTATGGAAATCGGATAATACAATGTGTGTGTGTGATTGTCTTAAAATTGTGGACTCCAACTTAACGAATTTAATGTGCGTAATTTTTTGTTAAATGTTCAATTTTATCATTTCCTTATCGTTGCATTAATTCTCTTATTTTTATTTTTATCGTTTGGTTCTTTTCGTGCTCAAGTTGTGCAAGAATAAAGAACAATGTTATTCTGTTCTTTACGTAAAAACAATTTATCACGCAATCAGACTCTTGCACTATATGAGATATATTTTGAAAGTAAATTGTATGAAAGATTCAAAGATGTTTTGCTGCAATGTCCATAAATTAAGGATGATTCATAATCACACGGAAATCGAACTCTAAAATAAATACTCCACCTGTAAAATGATCAAACACATATTCGAAAATAATATGCAAATTACAGGAAGCCATCAGATGACTCTGATAGTGCGTCGCAAGGGGTATGTAAGGAATTATGGCAAAGAAGTAAAATTGTTCACAAATGGTCTGTGAGCCGCTCAGTGCAATAACTGAATAGTTGTGACACAGAACTACACAGAATTATTTTTTAAGTGGTAGAACTATTGGCCGCCAGGAATGTGGGCGTACTCATGAAAATGTAGGAGGATACAATATATATTGCTACCTTCATGAACGACTTTCCTATTTGGTTTAAAGACTGTTTTAGTTCCTGAAGTGTCCCAATGTCCTGCTGAGCCCCAGCCGCAGGCTCAGGTCCTGCAAGCAGCGGCTTCCCTTTTTTTAAACACAATTTTTGGATTACAATTGGTAAAATGTACCAGTACAATGTAATATAAAAGCAGTTAGTTTACAATAGTTCCCAATAGCTCACAATATTGTTCTCAGAGCCCGATCAAGACAACTGTGGGCTCAGGGCAAAAGGAAAAAATTGGGTCTCTTGCAATGACCCCCACGCTCCCGAAAAAAACAAAACAAAGCAGATTATGATTGGTTTATACTGAAAGTTTTAAATACTGTGCCTCTTTCGAACACAAATTTTGTTTTAAGTAATCTGAAATAAACAAGAATAGTTACATGATGTCAAAGAAACAGATAGTTACACGTTACATTGAAATGCTATATCACAGTTGCTAACATGTACGGAAAACAACCACTTTTTGTAAATATTTTTAAAATAACAAATAATTAATAATTTTGCTATTTTATAACATTAAAAATATGCTTTACAAAATGTGGTTAGTTATTTTCCTACACATTGGTATGCTATATTGACTATAGAGGATTTCGAAGAATTAAAAATAAGTTTAATTCATTGTAAGTTTAATTCATGTTAAATCATTCAAATGTAAATTTGAATTATTTTCATTGTTGATACTTTATAATTAAAAATCATTTAACTTTTGAAATTTTTTTATCTTTTGTAATTTTATTGTAAAATTTATAAAAATGTAAGATTTTTGGGCCCTAAAATCTGTGGGCCCTGGGCAGTTGCCCTGTTTGCCCTGCCGGTAATATGGCACTGATTGTTCTTAGTAACATTTGACCATTTATTCATACTAGTTGTCTACCAGTGGTCGAAATTTGACCATATAGCATTAAATTTTTTTATTAGTGAGAGAATAGTTTTTCTGTCAAAGAGTATATCTCAAGATTCCATATACAGTAAAACCTACTAAAGTGATCAGCTTGGCTATTAGACCATCTGTCCATAGTGATCACTTTTGTACAACATTTCACTTTACAACCACCAAACTTTTTTGCGAAGATGGTGTTTTTGTAAAGACTTTATCATATTTTGCTAAACTCAAAGGCAGCTCCAGCGAGTGGGTCATAGGGGTCATCTCCCTCTACCGACCTTGGATTACGTTCCCGTACGATTTCACACATGCAGTTTGCGTTTTGAACAATTTAGGATAATCTAAAAAGTCTAGGGACCCCCTCCGAAAATTCCGCCTGGAGCCGTCCTCGGCTAAAGGGCCCTTTTGTCTGGAGTTATAAAATCTTAAACCATCGAATCATTAAACTCTACTTGCTGAGACGTACCACTGACCATGTGTGTATAAAAACTTGCTGCCTCAATAAATTTCCTTTTTTTTTCGAATAATTGTCCATGAGATTTATTTACTGTCATCAAATGCAGGTATATTTGGAAATTGAGTTTTTTTAAAGGATAAGGTAAAATAGTACCAGAATATTTTATAAGTGGAATCAAAATTCTTTAATTGCCTGCGGTTCCAGTTCAAAGTTCGCAATCGATATCATTACGATCTATAAATTTGATGCGCATTCTCGTTCCATTGGCTAATGCTTCCTTTGTATTTAAGTTTCTGATTAGTGTAACGATGCAATTAACTTTCAATACTATACTCGGGGCAAACCTTACCTTAGCGGAGGAGAAGGCTAGAGGAGCCTTTTCACTTCTCTTCGAATTTATCACTCCGACACTCGTTTCTCTTTCCGATTATTTGGCTGTTAATATCACAAAGCAACCCAATCGCAAGGCGAATCTGCATTTTTGATTCCCGCCAGCACAAAAGAGGTCTATCATTGGTCAAGCGTCTGGGAAAGCGTTACATCTAATTTCTGACTTAATATCGTGATCCTTTTAATTATTGAATTCAAATAAGACAAATATGCAATTATTTTATAACATACACTTTATTTTAGCACTTAATAGTTGATAAATGTCTTAGCTTTGTAAAAAGCAGGGCAAACGCAAGGAACTATTTGAAAGCGGCGGAATAACACGGTTCATAGCTTTATCTCCACTATCAGGTTAAGTTCGCCCTGCGTATAACTTATATGGTGGCAAACTATAGCATTTTTTGGTAATCGCCAGCTGTTTTTTCTCGGAAACATTTAAAGACTACTTCTGAAACCCTGTCGTTCCCCAAAACAAAACCAGAAATTTTAATCCGTTTACAAAATAGTGTTTATATACAGAATTCAATATACTAGCCGCCAAGGCATCCAGCTTCGCCGCACCACACCTTACTGTTCTTTATACCTATTGCATTGTTCACTAAACTTCTGGACTCATGTAAATGAGAATTATGTTTCTTTATTTTAGCAGTATTTCTCATTAAATTTATTTAGGTTAGGGTTGCTATACACTTTGGGTGCCATCATAAAAGCCGATGTTGAAACAGCAAATAGCTAAAATGTGCTTTAGCCCAATGCCTGGTGACATTTTTCAGATGGGCGATTCATGCGCCAAGTATTGTAAATTTGATATTTTAAAGATGTGAAAAGGTCCTAAAGATCTTGCATTTTTGTGTATCCATTATTATTTTGTAATCTAGCTACCGGTGACACATGCTTACTCCATTTGACGTCATTGAACTGTTAATTTGGATTTTCACACATGCGATAATGTTATTGACTAATGTTTACATCTAGCTGTTGCCGTTCGCAGCGTGAAAATATCATGGATTTTGGTACCGCATACGTTAGCGTATTATATAAGTACATACAAAAATATCAATGTACTAAAGAGAAATTTGTATGCTTATTGGTTACATAATGTGGAATTAGGGAAAACGTGTAGAATTAAATTAAAATACGAAATTAAATTAAATTGTCAAAATATGGAAAGGAATAAACAACTATGTACTAGAAATCGCTTTAGGTTTGTAAGCATTTGGCGCAGATCATAATTATTAAGTAAGTAAATAACGATCTCAAAATAAAATTTAGGCTTAAAAATGATAAACTTTTGAAAATAATTTTGAAAACTTAAAACAAATAAATATATCTGGTAAACAAGTATAGGAGGACTGAGCATAGCATCAAACCTGTCTCGTCAGCTCTCTTCAGCCACGGATACGACACTTTCAAGGCGGACCGTGTACAGATGTTTGGCCAATATTGACCTAAATCAGAGATGGGGAAATGGCGACCCGCGGGCCAAATCCGGCCCGCTAAATTGACCACTGAAAAAGATAATTTTTATGCTAGCCAACTAAATCACTCCGAAAACGTGTTCAATAGAAGATGTGAAGATTTTAGAAAGGTAGAAGGTGACTTACAAATATTTTCCTCGGCATCCGCTGTAAATTGCGAGGAGATTCAAGCCGAACTTGAAATAATTGAATTACAATGCAACGATTCTCTAAAGCAGCTGTTTAACAATTCATCAAAGCTTGATTTCTACAAAAGTTTACCGAAATCTCGATTTCCCAATTTGTTAAAACACGCTGAGAAAACTATCTCAATGTTTGGGTCTTCATATATCTGAGAATGGAGATTAAACACTGAATAAAGAGACATACGAAGATTCAACAATAAATTTCCGTAAAAGCAAATTGAGGAATAAGGTGACCGACGAACATCTTGAGAGCGTTTTACGAATTACTTCTAGTAACTTGGAGCAAAATTTCAACGACGAGATGATTAAAGAACAGTGAAAATTTCATTTCATTTCTTACACGGGCCCAGTACGTCCACACAAACAATAAATTAAAAAATAAATCTATTTGGCCCCCTAAATATTTTAATTATTTATATGTCCCTTCCCTAAGTATATTTCCCCATCCCTGCAGGCCTGTCAAGATTGTTCCGCTCACTGCAACTCACTGTCGCCAGCGATTAGCAGAGAACATGCATTGTGGACTCTGCAACAGTGGACTTTTGTGATGTTTTCTGATGATTCCAGGTTTACCTTGATGTCTGATTCACGTCGGACTTCTGTATGGAGAGCGCCAGGTACCCGTTACCACCAAGAGAACATTATTGAACGACATCGTTACGGTGGTGCAGGATTGCTCGTTTGGGGTGGAATTATACTGGGCTCCAGAACAGATCTGTATGTTCAAATCGGAACCATAACAGGCGAGATTTATCATCGGGACATCATTCTGGAACAACATATACGTTTTTTTTTTTTTTCGGGGTGCCATGGGCGCGGAAGTTGTATTTATGGCAGTGATGCAGTCCTAGTGAAAAAATTGGAGGGACGCTCATTTTTCGGGTAATTTAACTTAAGTATGCGTAGTTATAGTCAAATGTAATTATTGTTGAAAACAATAAAATTATTTGAATCATTAATTCTAATTATTTATTAATTGATTATCATTATCATTACTTTAATTCAATTAAGTTTGATTTAATAATATCAATATTCATTTAAGTAAAAACAATGTAATTTTGATAAAGAGCCTCAAGGAAAACATATTTTTCCATTTACCACAGTCAACAATTCCAGAGTCAAACTCACAGGGATTTTTTTTCTTTTTTATATTTCTACTAGACCCTTTGCTAACCGAGATTTACCTCCCTTATCAACTATTTGGAAAGACACACATATCATCTTGACAAACAAACTCTAAGTGAAAGAGTTTGTTTGGTGAAATTACATGTGTTCTCTATTTCTAAGGATACATTTACATTAGTTGTATTTACAAAAGGATTGTAAGTTTTAAAATCTACTTAGATGGTCCAAAAAACTGTTTTGGGTTCACCCTTTCTAAAGCAGAATTACAAAATGAAAATTTTAATATATTAAGACGAAGTTTGAGTGTCCCCCTTGAAAATAAAAAAGTTGGGGGACGCATTAGCTCACATAAAAAAGTAGAGGGACGCCATCCTCCGAGTCTCCCTTCGACTAAACCACTGGTTTATTAATGACAACGCCCGCCCTGAGCATGCAAACATCGTAAATGAATGCCTTCAGTTGGAGAATATCACCTGTATGGAATGGCCGGCATTCTCAGTTGACTTGAATCCAATAGAGCATATGTGGGACATGCTTGGCTGACGAATTACAGACCGTCAACCACTTCTTACATGTGTTCCGACACTCCGAAGAGCATAGCTTGCTGATTGAAGCAATTTTTCCGCAATATCAGATCAATAATTTGATACTCAGCCTACCTAGGCGTTGTACGGACTGTATTTCATCGTCAGGATGACATACAATGTATTAACCATCTTACCAACTGGTAATGTTAAGCTTTTATAAAAGGGGAATTTTTTTATAACTGCTCCAGGGAGCAAAAATCATAGATTTTATGAATGGTAAATATTCACCATCTTTTTCGTTCTTTTTTTGTTTAATAAATGAGCTTTATCAATAAGCCACTTTTTGTTTTGTTTCTGAATCTTTATTTGCTGGAGCTGGTAGCATCATCCTTAATTTATGGACATGAGTGTAAATAAATATTCAAATAATATCTACATGTCGACAGGTGGGAACTTTAGGACACTCTGTATTGAGTGGTCACTTATCTTCGTAAAGGTTCTAAGAAATATAGGATTTTATGGGTTTCTAAAATTTTTGTTTGTTTCTGCTATGTTTTTTGAAGTAAGCATGAGCGGCCAAAAGAAAAGTTATAGAGGAGTATTTTGCTACATACTCTTCGAAGGATATAATATTTAACCGTTAAAAACTCTTCTTTCTTTTACCAAATAAACTTGATCCCACTTTGCGTGCAGGCATTCAAACAATTTACATTTTTGTTGTCAGCCATTACGTAAAATCTTGGTTAGCTGTTTTGCTTGCAATCAGCTCTACAAACCGAAATCTTATTCAAAGCACGATTCGCTTTCCTCTCACTGCTCTTCAGACTCCACAGTCAGACTAGATGCACTTGACAAACTAAGTCGACAAATGTGGTATACTTAGGAGAGAGCCTTGCAAGACTCCCTTTTTTTATTCGTAAATTTCCGCTGACGTTAAGAAAATGACTTTACCTCAAGAACATTCCCCTAATCTGAGGAAGTTTTTAGTGCATCAAAAAGAGAAGATGCGCTTTCGCTAACTGGTTCCCTTGCGTGTAATTAATGATGCTGTCGACTGTGGCGTGGCTCTCCCTCAAAAGTATAACAATAAAATTGCGACCAACATAAGCATGAGTAGGTTCTGTGTGGTTCTGTATACTGTTGTTAGCCATGGTAGGCAAATGAGAAGCTCGGCCTTGAAAATTATTGAAATTCCCAATAAATGTTAAAAGTTTCTTTTTTTTTTAGCCGATTATCAACCAATATCGATTATGAACCAATTCTTCATATTTGGTTCTTAACTGTGCTTTATTTTCAGGTAATAATTAAAAAAACTACTACTAAATTTAGGTTTACTTCAGCTTAAGCGAAAGCGATATAATAATGTTTTAAAACAGATCACGCAAGTGCATAGCCGATATTAAACAAAATACTCTAAATCTTATAACTTTGATGACAACTTTTAACAATAAGTGATCCACCCGAATACAAAAAGATAAATTTTTCGTTTTTTTTTTTTTTTTTTTTTCGTTTTTTTTTTCGTTTTTTCTTTTTACCGGCAAATATCACCTAATAACGACCCACCTTACCTGATTAAAAAAAAAAAACCTTTTTTTTTTTTAAACAGCCTAACCTACGCAGGCAAGCACCAAATAAATGAAGAAAACAGAGGTTCGAGTTTCAAACTCTTTCTTTCTTGCGTTGGTTCGACACTACTGGAAGATAGAGGGTTAATAACAACTTCATATTTATTTCTTTTCGATGCTCTGAGATGTCGAGATTAAAACTAGAGGGATTAAACATAAGAAGAAAGTGATACCGAAAATTGCGTAAGGGAGCAAAGTTATAGAGCAGCTGAGTGCACGTTTACGCACGAAAGCGGATATGCTTTTGTCTGAAGTGCATAAAATTATATACAAAATCTTTTCAAGAGAACACGTGAGCTGTCAAAATATTAAGATTTTTGCAAATAAGTTGGATAAAACTACAGTCAAGGCAAATAAAAATGAAATGCAAAATACCATTTCAGACTCTGTCGCAAAGAGTCCAGAATTTGTAATTAACTCTGAAAGTTATAGCTCTTGCACATGCTTCATATTGCCATTATTCTGACCATTACAATTGAACATATATTACTTGGAATACTGCCTGTGTATGAATATTCTTTTCGGTATATTTTATACACGTGATGTTAGTTTTTATGGAACTCCTTTGTCTGGCTTAATGTGGTTCTTGGAAGAAACAAGGATGATGAATCATATGAAACGAATAGGTGATAAAACATTTTCCAACGCAATCTAATTTACGTGTATACTACTGCGGCTGGGGAGCACTCAAAGATCAAGCCAGGAAACAACGATACATTTTAACAAAAGGGCACGAACGAGGTATAAACGATCTAAAGCATTTTCATCGATATCGGTTTTGGTGTGTGTATGTGTGTGTGAAAGGGGAGCTGGCGAAATGCACGTGATTTTCGTTTAGTTGTAAGCATTTTAGTTGTTTTTGTCATTTATTATTATTATTATCATCATCATAAGATTTTGTGGTTTTACAAAATGTTTAACTTAACGATTGTTTCAATCAAAACTGTAGACAGAAGGGCTAAATGTTAACTGCAGGCTTCAACTAATTCTACATTTGTATATTTATGCTAATCAATTTAAATGTTCTCTTAAAAATTGTCTGAATGTATGAAATATTAAATGAAAAGCAGCTAACTATAAACATATGATTTAGAAATTAAATTTCTGCTTCCATATGGTAAAAATCTTAAACTTGCAAAAAAAAAAAAAAAAAAAAAAAAAAAAAAAGTAGCAATTTTATTTATTTATCATAGCAAGAAAATGAGATGAAATGCTTTTCAATTCTTAAAAATGAAGAACTAATTACTTGACATTGGAAGAATGTATTTACATCGACTTTTTTGCTAATTAATTCCAGCAAATGAATTAACTGCTTAATCTGACGGAAAAAAGTAAGCCAAGTTTTCTGAACATACAAAAATTAAACTTTAGGAATGATCGACTGCCGAGTTATGAATGACACTTAAGTGTCTGTCAGAAAAGTGAAAAAAAAGTTATCTATTTCAAAATTTGCGGTTATAATTCCTCGAAACAAAAACAATTTTCTAAAGCAATGCACTTTAAATATTTATTCAAAGCAGTTCTTAACTGACTCACTGATTCGTTACTCGTAATCCGTCCCTGCAATGCGATGTAGCATGCAATATCCGTTAAAAACCTGTTCCGACCTTTGGATTTCCCTTACAATGAAGGTGGTTCCATCAGTTGTCAATCAAACAAACGTGTGTCTACCTGCCTACAAAGGTCAGGGCCATTTTACTTTTAATTTCAATTGAAAACACTTTTGATTATATGGAAGGTCTGTGGTCTGTCTGAATAACTCCTTGGTCCTAAAGTTGAAGTCACGTGCGAAAATTTGTAATTGGTTCTGAAATCGCCCGAAGCGAGATGCTTTGTTATCATTGTAAAGGAAGATGAGTTACTCGATAAGGTAACGCGTATGTTTTCCTGCAACAGATCAAGTATTGCAGGCTTTATCAAGGTATTTCCTAGAAAGTTGCCAACCGAATCAAGTTCCCGCACACTTAAACAAAATGAACACAGTGAGAAGACTGCTAATTTAGCTGAACACATCGTTTTTATTTTATCTAGATGATCTTTAAATCTTTCGAACGTACTTGAAAAGTCTCCAAAACTTTGGCTTATCAAAATGTCTGTCTTGTTCGTAGACTGTTAAAATTTTCATAAATATGTTTAGATTGTCTCAAAATTTACTAAATTTATCGACATTCATTATACTTAGTTCCCTGTTCAAATAGCATGCGGAATATTTAAGGCATTTTTACAGGGATATTCAAAAATATCCCCACATTGAAGTGAGCTTATGGAGGGGATGATTATTTAAAGTTCAAGCATTTTAATAATACAGGGAGTCTATAAAGCCTTCGTAAAATTTCAGTAGTTTATTAAATAAGATACTGAACAGATAAAAACGTGAAATTTATTTTATTTTTACATGCAATTGTTAATTTTTTTAAAATTTTTTTTACCGCGATTAATAAACATCTATATGCGCATCTGTAGTTGCGCGAAGCACTTCAAGACGATACTCGATTTCCAGTCTTGTCCTCTGAAATAAAATGTTGGCAACGGTATTGATGACGTTTAGGGTCCTTTGCTTCAGGTCGGTGATATCTCGCACCTTCGTTCGGAATAGATGATATTTAATCCTTTGACGCGCGGTGATTTGCGCCGTGAAACCCCCTTATTTCAGCGATTTCACTGATGATCACAAGAAAAGAAATATATGGTTAAATGGTTCCAAAGCTGAAAAAGTGCAGAAGAAGCCGCTGCCATCGCTCCATTTAACTACCAACAACATGGCAGTCGATCGAATCGCCCATCTGGCGCCACAGAGCTAAAAAGCTTTTTGACACAGCTGGCTGTGCGGTCCTGCTGCAGATGTTGTTGGTAGTTAAAAGGATCGGCGGCAACGGTTGCACTTTTTCAGCTTTGGTCAACTTATTCAGTTGGTCTTCTGTATTGATGTGAAAATGCATGCACTTCAAAAGGTTAACTTACTCCCCCCTCACACACACACACAGAAAGAAATCTTGGGCTGTGATATCAGTTGAACGAGATCGCCTGGTAGTTGGGCCATCTCGTCCAGTCAACCGATCTGGAAATGTTGCATCAAGGAAATTGAGTAATCTCAGTATCTTATTTTGCTCCTATAAAGAAACACATTGGGTTTCTTGTAGAGGTGTAGCACTTTTGATATCTTGTGATACTGTAATTCTTCTAAAAGTTATTTAAAACACGCCAAAACATAATCAAAACTTTATTAGTAACTGAGTATCTTTAGCAAATTTCATTTTGATTGTTCATAATTTTTCTAATGTAAATTGTATGAAGACTTTATGGTCACTTTATATTTTGCAAAATCATATATAATGGATGTACAATACAGATGTATTGTTGGTAGTTTTTTTTTTTACCACACTCTCCCCTCCCCCCACACACAGAGACTTTTATTTATTTATTTTTTTTAACTTTAACAACTTTTCAGAGCACTTGCTTGAAGAAAAGTGCAATCATTTTCCTAATTTACAGTTTAAAATTTTGGAAAAGAAATTAAGGTTAAAGAAACCCACATTAAATATTTAGTAAGTGGAGAATAAAAAATGTTAAATTTTAATTCTTTAATAGAACATTTTACTTACAATTTCTTTTAGGAACACCATATCTAAATTCTAGAAGTTTTGGATATGCGTAAACGTACTCGTAGCTATTCTTATGAAAACAGAGATCTGTGCTTGTATAAACAAGGTAAAAATTATTAATATTCGCATCTGTTTCTTTGTCAGCATATGTTACACAAATTTTTAACGAATATTGAGAGTAACAGAAAGAACTATAAAAAACAAATTTATTATTAACTAGCCGCCTCCGGCGACCAGTTGGTTCGCCATGTTAATAAATCTTGTTCGGAGAGAATCCTGTTCCACACTGGCTTCCTTGGCACTGAAATCTCTCAGATTCTGAGTGGAATTTAAAATTAAGACGGTTAGAAACAGGAGCAGCCCCAGGGTAAGCACCCTGCTAATGTAAAAAAGACGCTCCTTTTATGCTCTACTTAGTTTTTGAGTTCGAAATGATGCCCCTTCCAAGCCGGCGCCCAGATGCGATGCTTACCGTGTCGGGATGCCCCTGGTTACAAAATTAAGATGGTTAAATGATAAAAACCCACAAAAAGGTACAATTTATTTTAATTCTGAAGAGCTATATTAATTCTGAAGAGCTTCTGGATATATTGGCCTTTATCAAAAAACGGAAAGGAAAAAAATAAAGTAAGAAAATCTGAAAAACTTTCAGATTTTAAATACGCACTAAAGTGCTATATATTAAAAGCGTATTATAATCCATTGGTCTTAACTATTTTCTTTCCTTAATCCATTAAGTTGGAAAGTATATCATTATTCATGAGTGTAATTAAACACAATTAAAATTGATATTTCTAACATCCTTTTTCTGGATGTGTAGCAGACGATATATTGCGCCAAGCGCTAGAATCACATCTCAAAATCGCATATCAACCATTCTATTTTTCGCAAAATGAAAAAGTTGCACAATTTAGTCTCGGAAAATTTCGAAATCCCATTTTTCTTTTGAGTATAAAACATTTTATTCCTGCTCTAATTTCACATGCACACGATATTTTAATTAAAAAATAACCCTAAAAACAATTTAATCTAAAAAAATCGCTATTCTTTTATTTTTACTTCAATAATTTAATAAACTTAATAAATATGGCAACCTACATATGCTAAATTATCCCTCTTTCCACCGCAGGGTTACAATTGCGAAATGGCGAGAGCAAAATTAGTCTTTTGCGATAGTTTTTTTATCGATATGTTCTAAAATAATTCGAATTTCGAAAAAATCACTTCGAGGTATGTCGGGACCCGTCCTGGAGAATTTCCATACAAAATTTGGTAAGTCTAGGATCACCCGTCTAGGAGCTAGGCGAGACACAGACAAACTAACTAACTAACGGGCATTTTACAGTATGTTTTATTTATATAGATTAATCTCTTAATGATCCACTGAAATTTTCAATATTTTACTTCAAACATCGACATCTGCAAAAGCTTTTGTTTGGGCACAAAAATTTCTTAGTTAAAAACTTAAAATAGTTAAATAAAATACTATTACTACACGAACATGTATCCACTTGAATATATATAACTAGGGAAATCGAATACTTTTCTATCTTTTGTTACAACTACAAACAATAAATTTGATATTTTAAATAGAGAACTACATTTGTGATTTCGGTAAAATAAACTGTTCTAACGACTTATAATTTCCTAGAGGAAGCGTTTGAATTCTTAAACTTAAAAGGTAAAATTAATAGTGCTCTAACTTGTTCGACAATGTCCGAGGAAACTGTTTTTAACATGTATTTTTAAACGATGTATTCCTATTATTATTTTTAGCAACAGCATTTCTTTAAAAGTAATTTGATGTTACAGATGTTCTTTCTCATATCACGTCAGTTTTCTGAACATTGCTACTTAATGCACTACAGAATAATAAATTAAAGGGGGTATGTGGTTAAAAATGCTAGGCGAAAATCGCCTAGCATTTTCGCCGGCGTTGAGCCTTTATTTATATACAAAGTAATTCCTGGGTAGATTAAAAAAAAAAATTTTTTTTTCAAGGGTGGCACTTGGCTCCTCAAACATTTGCCACTTCTAAGTCACGAATTATGGGCAAATTCATTTGAGGGGGGGGGGGGGTCCCCAGTGGGCGGCTGGTGCATATAATGCGCAAGCCGTGAATCGAATCCGGAACAAAGGTCTGATAGAATGGCTCTTTAGTCAGTACATCACCTGTGCTGACTACATCAAGTGTGTTCAAACCTGTACTGTAATTAGTTTCAGCAAAGTAATTTGGAAAAAAAAAGAACTTTTCAGATTTGATTGTTCCTTCATAATTAATGTTACGCCTTACGTCATAACTGGTGGAATCTGTTTTGAAAATATTGGGGAATATGACACAATTGCATGAGTTTATTTAACATTAAATTTCTCAACCAGGTATGTGCTTAGAAAAAAAACTAATAAGTATATTTAACCAATTAAAGATTGAAGAGCATCGCATATTTTTTTCATAATATTATCATTTAAAACTTTGGTTCTACAAAGCAAAACACCCTTATATATGGCACCTTCAACTTAAATATTAAAAAGAAAAAGTTTGAAATAATACACCTCTCTTTTTCTTTCTTTCTTTTTTTTTTTTTTTCAACAAAAGCGGCAAAGAATCATCCCTTTTTCTAAACTCTCTTGAACTCAGCAATGACCTCTTTGTCTTATCGGCAAGAGCATTTTTTTTTTTCTGGTGTATAGCATTTCACATTTACACAAAGTGACCTGGAAACCAACAAACGGGTTTCCCATCAATAAGTAAACTGGGAAGGTACATGGTATCCTTGTCAAATATTTTTATTACATAGTTTGTAGAACAGAGTTCAAGGATCTAAAAAAATGTTGTGTAGGACAGCAAGCAAATATGCTCATTTGTGGGTGCATTTTAATTCATTAGGAAAAAAGTTTTGTCCGAAAAACATTGTTAGTAAGCAATTTTTAGACTTGAAAATATTCGTTATCTTTCATGAAAATTTAAATAAAACCAGTTAGCTGGGAAAAATAATTTTACAGTATTATATGAAGGTATTTTAAGGCAAAATAGTACTGTAGTTTGCGTCAATATTCCGTTAGGAATTACCGATAGCCGCAAATCTTAAATGTTGGTGCTATGCCCTCTTTGTAAAAAAAAAAAAAAGTCCATTATCCAAGTTCGTGGGCTAAAAGATTAGTAACAGAAAAGTATCCAGTTGCCACACAGGGTGTTCCAAAATTTGACGAATAGATTCAGACGGGTGATAGAGAGCATCAAGAGGATGAAAATTTACCATAGAGCAAGGGGTCATAAATCACAATGAGAGGCTGAAAACTGCGAAAAAGGCACGCAGTGAATCTTATTTCAGCGGACAATTATCATATTTCCGATACATTTTAGGATAAAATGCTCAAGTTTTGTACATCACCACATTACGCAAATTTTACTATTTGTAATTTTTTTCGTGTAAAAATTAGAATTTTGCAATCATTTAAAATTAATCACCTGAAGATCTTAATATCATGAAATTCTTTATTTTTTTTTTTTTTTTTTTGTTGGCGTAACTTTGTAATTTACTGTATAAGTCTCTGATCAATACTTAAGGAATAAAAGCCTGTGGCTGTTTTGAGGACACTCTGTATATATTTTTGAGTTGAAAGTGTATGCCTTATTTTGCATTGATTATACCCAGATTTATTATACGGCCAAGAGACTTTAATTTTAGGAACAGTCAGCATTGTCAAGACTGATGAAAATCATATGAGTCTTACTCGATTTGTTATAATTCAAGCCTGGATTTGTGCCTTGCAACAAATGTACACAAATTAAAAAATTTTCTTGACAATTTTATTCTTGAAGTGCAAATTCAAGAAAATTAAGCTGTATTGTATAAAATATTGGTGATATCAATAAATAATTTTGAACTGTATTTTCTAATAAAATATTTCAAACATTTCCAATGATCACGTTAAAAAATGACTGACTATTCTTACTGTAAAAAAGATGTTGTGCAATGAGCGTTCTTTTAGTTAAAAAATGAATTTAATGCAGCACAGAAGGAAATAATTTTGTTCCAAAGCCTCCCTTTCTATTTTCAGTATGTTTCTATTTCTAGTTAGTTAACGTAATTAGAAAATTAGAATTCCAGTTGAATTATGCTTCTGTTTTGTATAGGTTTCTATAAAAAAATATTTCCTACACTCTATGCAATGCTTTAGAGGCAAAAAGAGATTAATTTTTTACAAAGAATTTTACGGAAAAATAAAAGATTTCAACTAAAAATAAGTGTGAAAATTATGTAAAGATATTTATGTTTTCGTGAATTTTGTATTTGATTTTATAACTTATATCGCTATCGTATATGATATTCGCTTCGAAACAAGTAAGAGTTTCTCGGAAGCAGGTAAGCAAAAGTAAACTGAGGAGAAATTTTTGATTACATAAAAAGAAAAGAGAAAAAAAATGTTTTCTCTACTTATTATAAAAGAAAATGTCTCTCTCTCTCTCTGTGTGTGTGTGTGTCAGCGGCGTTACGGAAAAATGGCTACACCTAGAAACACCAAATTTGGTGCTCGGGTAGTTCTAAATATGAAGTTGTGCACCTCGAAGCGAATTTTTCAAAATTCTACTTAGAATTTTTTTTATTTTATGTTTTATGCGATTTTTAGCATTTTTTCTCACCCAATTCCTAATAACGGCGGAAATTACGCTTGCAGGAAAACGGCATTTGTATCATCGGATAGAGTAGAAAATGTTCTTTTAAAAACAGTTTGTTCTGAATGCGTAACATGATTTACCGATTTTTAGAAATTTTTTTACTAAGCATCTGTTTTGGCGAATTTTTTCGTGAAATAATTTCAAAACTGTCGCATTTTGAATTATATCCGTCATAACTTTTTGAACTTTGACAAATCGAGAAACATTCTCTTCTCCCTCTTTTAAAATGAAAACGAAAAAATTATGTAAGTTAGATGAATTTTTACGAATTTTAATGCAACCTAATGTTTAGAATTTAATAACATCAACGCGGACAGCTTATGCCATTGCATTAATAAATCATGGCACGAGATAATTTTGTTGCGTTGTCACAGAAAGGATTAGCAAAAAGTTTTTTTTCAACCTATCGATAGAGGTTTAAAATGGGTACCGGATTTTCAATTCGCTAATTATTATCTATGACGTCAAATGCTTTAAGATACGTAAAAATTACGTCACAATTTTAACGCATTTATCCATACTCTTTTTTTTTAACAGAAGGAGGCGATATTTTGATTAAAACTTTCTGTAGAAATAAACTAAGAAATTCACGAATATTATTATTATTAGTGGCATTTTAATCCGTTGCTTATTTTAAAATGTTTATAGGTTTTTAACATATGCATGTTGCGAGTATAGTTTTATTTTAACGTTGGATTACGTTCCTCCATAGGGGTCTTTTATTAAGAAGAAAAGATTTCAACGTCTTTGTAAGTTTTAATAAGATACTGTTTGAAAACTAATGTGCGAAATATCTAAATTAACTTCCTCAACCAACCGGAGTATCTTTTACGGCAGTTAAACAGTGACGTCATAAATTAAAAAAATGTGTGAAATTTGCAAACTCTGCAGCTGCGTTCTGTCACAATTAAAGCGATTCTAAATAGCTCCTCGAGATTACACAGTTTGATGTTTTTCAGGAGACAGAACTGTGGAGGATTTATAAGGTATCGCTATATTGGATAAATGGATATTTAAAATGGCGCCACTTGGACATTTTCTACCACGTTGAGATGAAATGTTTTGCTGTGCTAAATACGCCAATCTTACAAAACTATGCATAAATTAAATATATATAGAGAGCTTCCTTAATGGTAACCATTATGTGAAATGATTATTGTTTATGCTAATGCGTAAATTGCAAAGAATCGCCCTAGAATAAAAAGATCCCATTGGTACCAAATAATCTAAGCTGTTTCTTTGAATCGAGCCGTGACGAGGGAGAAGCGAAGATAGATAGTATTTATATACGTAATAGGTAGTAATTAATAGATTTGTAAGGATAATATGAATAAATCACAACATACCACGTTAATAAATATTTCATTAAATTAAAAGTGTTCTATTTATCCTTTTCCAAGCGTAGTCTTACAACCTTCTAAACGATAAGTAATTCTGATTTGCATTAGTATATCCGGCAGTAATATCAACAGAGGAGATTACTTGAACTTTTTAAAAAATGAACTTCTGTTTTTTCACATGCAGATATGATTTTAGTAAAATATTCGTTTCTTCCCGAATGAAGAACGGGTACACAGCTATTTAAAAAAAACGGTTGTAAATTTCATGTAGTGTCTGAGGTATTTAATGCTACAGCTTGAACCTAAATAACAGTACGATGTAGAAATAAGACATTTTGAAAGTCAGGAGTTCTCTGCAAACCGTTAAGCTCTTCAATTTTTTCATCGCGAATGACACAGACGTAGTTTTTTTGAGTCATTATATTCGAATGATTCCAGGCTAGTACTCATGACGCAAACTTTAAGTCAAGAGTCAAATAATTTTGCTTTTTTTTAGATTCCACATCACTGGAATTAATCCGAATTGCACATGTAAAGAAAATTTTCGTTTCCTGCCGTGCGAAGTACGGGCACGCAGCTAGTTCTTTATAACACGATAAAAGAAGTTTGATAACTAAAGGTATAGAGACAGCTGAGCAAAAATAAACCGGCCGAAACTTTTTACACGTACAAAGAAAGCGATATTTTACTTGAAATTAAGATGAAAAAACTTTGATAGCTGTAAATTGTATATGAGAACTAAAGAATGAAATAATCAAAAGGAAACTGGAGGTAAATTTATAACTGTAAAAAAATGAAAGAGAAAAAGTCATAAAAGTGAGCTTCTATGTAAAATTCTCTATGAAGAAGCGTAGAATAGTAAAAACGTTTATGGCAGCTCAGAATCGAATGAACAAAAGAATGCTTGAAGCGATATCGTTCTCACCCATCTATTTAAAATAAGAGTTCTCACACAATGACAAATTATCCGCAATGTCAGAGTGACCCCTTTCTGACAATGGGTGTTTCTAAAGAGAATGCGCCGACTTCTTCTGTTAAACAAATAATTGATGCGTAAATACCTAGATTAGCTGCAAGTGTCACTTAAGATTAGGCTGGAAAGAAACGACAAGGATGTTAAGTTTAGCAGCCTGGGTCTGTGATGCGTTACACCAGCTGCGGTGTTTGCGAAATTTTAGCTGTTATACTCACACAATTCAAGGTCTTCGCCAGAATTTTTTTTTTCTTTTCTTCACGACGGAAATGCTGATGGGATACCTAGTTACCATTATTGTAATTGCGTGCTGTAATGTTAATTAGCAAAGTCTTTGACAATTACCTGGATTGAGTGGTTTATAATCGTTTCGTCGTGCTACAATTCGAATGCTGTTTTCTATTTTCTGCTCATTTACAGAGACAAATTATGACAATTTTTCTTTGCTTTCAGCTTTTTGTTTTTGATAGTCGAGATATTCAGGAGAAAAAAAAAGTTATCTTCTTCTGAAAGAATGCAGCTGTTGCTTGTGCAATAGCTGTAGTAAGCAGCAAAATGTAATAACGTATGTGTATAACAAGCATAGAAAATATTTGTTACATAAATAAAACAGGAAAGTAGTAGGAAAAGGGATTTTTTGCCCATGGCTACTCAAAGAAATGATAATATAAGTATGCTGTAAGAAAGCTCTCATTAATTGATCAGTTTTGTGCTTGCACTTTTTTACTTACCTTTATACAGAATGTTTCCAAAATGTCTGTAACATCTGTAAAGGGTGGTAGAGGAAAAAATAAGGTAATTAAGAATCATATATCAAAGTAGTATTGTAAATATCATTTCTGCATACTTGTTAATAAATTCCTTTGGAGAAAGTTTTGAGATGATCGTGAACCTTTCGCCCATGGTTTGCCCCAAACGAGTGAATCTTTTTAACCCTTTGACGTGCGGTGGTTGTGCCATGAAATCACCTTATTTCAGCCCTTTCACTGATGGTCGCAAAAACTAGGGTTAAATGGTCCCAACGCTAAAAAAGTGTAGCCGTTGCCATCGATCCATTTAACAACCAACAACATGGCGTCGCCCATGCTGTTGGTCGGCACAGCCAGCTGTATTAGAAAACTGTGTGCAGTCTATCTAGTTGGTCTTCTACATTGATGTGAAAATATTTGCTAATCAAAGGGTTAAAAGAGCACTTAACTACAATCCGTAACTTACGAATTCTAATTCATTTAATTGATGAAATTCTCGGGGATATGCACATTGTTTATAAAACTCGATTCAGAACATTTCAAACCTTTCTCGAAAAGATCTTTAACAGGTGCACCAAGACGACGTTTCTAACCATACATGATGCTATCGAGATCAGTTATGTGATACTGTATCCTCTTTGTTTCATCTACCTCCCTCTACAATTATGATAGATATTTTTGAAATACTCTGTATACAGGTAAGAATAAAGTACATATGCTAAAATTGAATAATGAAGAATGTACTGGGTTCAAATCCAACGTCTTTTCGTATACATATGATTTATATCACAATGCAATTAAATTTTAAAGAAAAAAAAATAGTTTTCATTTTTCATACTTTGGGCAAAAAGAAAGATGCACATTTTGGGCACTATAATAGGCATACAAAATAAAAGAGGAACTTATCACTCCACTTCTTAAAAATATTTGCCATTAAGGAAGACAATGTGTTCCTGCACTGTGGAAAATTTAACCAGTTAAAATATCATTTAGCACTGCAAGTCGATTGAAATATGTTGCAATTTGCAATATGAAGCGTTATTCTGAGAATGATCATGATATAAAATGCTGTAGGGAAACGTATTGGAACCTTTTTGCAAACTAAATTATGGAAGGAAGGAATATTTTATGGAAATATTTAAAAAGGCAAGCATTCGCTCCAACGCATTCTTTAAAATTAGGTTCTGAACACCTGTTTTTCAATTATGACCATCCTTACCATCAAAGTAACTTGAACATTAAAAATGATTTATCGGATTTGCTTTTTTATAGTTTATGTGACATATAATTCTGAAACATATATTTGATTACATAATTCAGGAAACGTTTGAATGGATGTAAAGGAAATTAAACCCTTCTCTAAACTAAACATTACAGCTTGATTAAATGAATACGTCGCACTGATCTGTTTCATGAATTATTCTAGGTAGTATATTCATAAATAATAAAAGCTGACGATAAACGAGGGGACATTCGACAAAAGCTTAATCTTTAAAAATATTTTTCCTTTTTCAAATTTTAACAAAATGAAACAAATCTATAAGCTCACGTCTGACTATAGATGCTGTAATTTTTTATGAGGAATTTCTCGATTTTTCTTTTTTACATAGTATTTATTTATTAGTGCACGAAGTTTTTAAACCTTAAAAGGCACTTATGGAAGTAAAAATATGGACGAGGAGGTATTAATACATGGCTAATTTAACGAAGCTTATATTTACCAGCCGGGCATAAAAGATTGAAGGATGATGAAACAGAGCACTGCGTTATCAGGCCAGCACAAAATGAAGCAATCGTCTTCAGAAGAAAAGGATCTCATACCAGAGGGGAGTGTGAGACATAGTTCTGCTTTGACACAGTCGAAACTTTTTAAATCAATTAGAAAATGCAAATTGAAGTTATTTACAGGAAAATTTAACCCTAAGAAATGCGTGTAGCAACATTCGACAAAAGCCTATTACAAAGTCCAGGAGTTTGCTGTTACATTTCAAACAATAATGAATACAGTAAATGTTATATTTTAAATACTGTGCCAGCAACAGTTTCCAATATTTAATGTTTTAATCCAGATATTCCGTTTTCCGTTCATTGTGGATTATCGAGAATCTTACTTTGTTGGTAGATAACTCTATTGAAAAAGAAAGAATCGTTTTCTAAGTATGGAAGCTTTCACCCCTATATAATTCAACGAAAAAATGCTTGTAGTTTTCTACACGCAATAAGTACACTTCTTACAAAGACAGATCTTTATATCAATAAATTCAAATAAAACTTGACAAGAGTAATTCTTTACATGAATGGTAGTAGAAAAATTTTAGTGTCTTTTAGTTTTCCAGTGTCCCCGCTTGTGACATTCGCACACTGGACAGCCGCCCTCCACTTCTTTGATTCTGCACCACCTTCTGCATTTGGGCGGGGTGCACAAGGGAGCACATTTGCACACGTCACACCCGGCCTCATCTTTCTCTACCTTGCATCCGGGATCATCGCACTCCTTCTCCAGTTCTGGACACACTTCCATATCTGAATAAAACGATTAATAAAAATCAGATTGATGGTAAATCACAGACAGAACACATCGATGATAAAAAAAAAAAAAAACCTCACCAAATAAACCATTAAAGAAGGATAGTGTGGAAACTGGAAAACTGGAGGCCAGTGGACGGAATTTTACGTAGCAGACAGTGTGAGGATTAAATGTAACCTCCTCTCTTATAAACTTAGAGTGATAAATTATCATTTTTCCATACAGTCACCATCATTATGAAGCCTAATATATGATTATGAACCCCGTTATGACCCTTTGAAGATATAATTCCGTCCCTCTGTCTGCAATAGAGAAACAATATTACTCCGATATCAAAGATGAAAGCGCTATTTGTCAACTTCAGTGAAGAATTCTATGTCTTTTAGCATGTGTTCACTACTAATAAGAGTAAGATTTACGCGCCGCAGTTTCTGAATTGCAGCTGAATCAATTCAATGGTCGAGCGAGTTTCTAACTTAAAACTTTTCAACTACTAATCTCATATCTTAACTATTAATCAAAAGCGGGCTTGCAACAGCACAACATGTATGAGATTTGAACACCTTTATAATCTGCGTAAGATGTTTGAATTGACACGTGTTCAAAAGTCAGTGCATTTGGCTAGATTAGTTTCATAGGCTTTCTCTTAAATACTTGACAAGTGAATTTACCTTTAGCTTCAGAACTGCAATCACATCCAGGACAAGGTCCATCATATTCTTTTTGAAGCGAGCATCCGGGGGGACATTTTGGAGGATCACAAACTACGCCGAACGGATCACGTCCACCTTCTATTAAATGTATCAAGCATATGTGTTAATAAGTATTCATTGTGGGTAAACTAAATTTAATTTTTACTAATATTACGTATAAATAAAATTATACCAAAATGGGGAGTGAAATTTAAAAAAATTACTTTTGTCTTCGCACTTGCAACCAGGACAAGGTCCATCGTATTCAGTCTCAATTATACATCCTTCTGGACATTTTGGAGGATCACAAACAATGCCAAACTTGTCAAGCCCACCTTCTATTATATGTATTAAGCATAGGAATAAATTAATGGTGATTGGGAGGAAACAGTTTAATCAAAATTATATCGAAAATGTTAATATAATAGAAATTTTTAGAAATTACTTTTGTCTTCGCATTTGCATCCAGGACAAGGTCCATCGTTTTCCGTCTCAATAATACATCCTTCTGGACATTTTGGGGGATCACAGACAATGCCAAACTTGTCAATTCCACCTTCTATTAAATATATTAAGCATAGGAGAAATTAATGGTAATTGTGACTAAACGGTTTAATCAACATAATATCGAAATGGTAATGCAGTAGCATTTTTTTAAAATTACTTTTGTCTTCGCATTTGCACCCAGGACAAGGTCCTTCGTATTCAGTCTCAATAACACATCCTTCTGGACATTTTGGAGGATCACAAACAATGCCAAACTTGTCAAGCCCACCTTCTATTATATGTATTAAGCATAGGAATAAATTAATGGTGATTGGGAGGAAACAGCTTAATCAAAATTATATCGAAAATGTTAATATAACAGAAATTTTTAGAAATTACTTTTGTCTTCGCATTTGCATCCAGGACAAGGTCCATCGTATTCCGTCTCAATAATACATCCTTCTGGACATTTTGGAGGATCACAGACAATGCCAAACTTGTCAATTCCACCTTCTATTAAATATATTAAGCATAGGAGAAATTAATGGTAATTGTGAGTAAACGGTTTAATCAACATAATATCGAAATGGTAATGCAGTAGCATTTTTAAAAATTACTTTTGTCTTCGCATTTGCACCCAGGACAAGGTCCTTCGTATTCAGTCTCAATAACACATCCTTCTGGACATTTTGGAGGATCACAAACAATTCCAAATTTATCAAGCCCACCTTCTGTTAAACATATTAAGAATAGTAGTAAAGTTAATGGTCACTGAAATTAAATAATTTAATCAAAATCTATCATAAACAACAGTATGGTAATAATTTTTGATAATTACTTTTGTCTTCGCACTTGCACCCAGGACAAGGTCCATCGTATTCAGTCTCAATAACACATCCTTCTGGACATTTTGGTGGATCACAAACAATGCCAAACTTGTCAAGCCCACCTTCTATTATATGTATTAAGCATAGGAATAAATTAATGATCATTGTGAGGAAACAGTTTAATCAAAATTATATTGAAAATGTTAATATAGTAGCATTTAAAAAAATTACGTTTGTCTTCGCATTTGCATCCAGGACAAGGTCCATCATATTCAGTCTCAATTATACATCCTTCTGGACATTTTGGTGGATCACAGACAATTCCAAATTTATCAATACCACCTTCTATTAAATATATTAAGAATAGGAATAAGTTACTAGAGGTAAATATTTTCATCAAAATTCTATCAAATGTAGCAGTATGGTAATATTTTTTTGATATTACTTCTGTCTTCGCACTTGCACCCAGGACAAGGACCTTCATATTCAGTCTCAATAATGCATCCTACAGGACACTTTGGAGGATCACAGACAATATCTCCTGGTTTACCGACAGCCACGTCTTCTGTGTACAATAAAACATATATGTATTAAGTACAATGGATGTATAGTGCAATCAAGCACAAGGAAATAAAAAAAACCCATTCACATTATTATTAAAAGAGATTCAACTTCCAGTTTATTCAGGTTTTAGTAGTAAAGACAGAATTTATATGTTTCTTTTAACATAAAAAAAACATATTTTTTAGTTCAGCATACACATACATACATATGCAGTATACGGTAAAAGTTTTAGATGATACGTTTTTCTGGCCTAAAGTTTTCTGTAAGCAAACTTTTCTTAGTATGTAAATAAGCAATTTATAAGTTTAGCCATTCTGCGTGGTACTCAACCAGAATATGTGTGAAAATTGTTAATTTAAAAACTACTATATGTGAATTTGAAGAGTTGAAAGCAGGCGTTTTGAAACGATTCAGCTTTTCTAAACTTTTATTGAAATTAACTGTCTCGATGCAACGAAATGCAGCAAATTTTAGTATTTAGTTGCACATCCTTTTACTCTGAAGACTGTTTCATGCCTTGGAATGGAATTTATAAGACTTTCTAAGATGACCTTGAGAATTTTACCCATTTTGATTGAAGGTTCGGAAGGAGTTCTGCCTTTGAGGAGTGCCTTCGTAAAAATTAGCCAGCGTACTTTGAACAAATTCCTTGATTAACTGCAAACTTTATTAAAAAGTAGACAGTTTGAATTGCAAACAGCTGCGTTAATTGTGTAATGCGTCTAGATGAAGCTCAGTATCATGAAAAGTAAAATCCAATTTAGTGGTTCTATGTTATTGAAGCTACATCTTGAGTTTTGTTCCAGTTTTAAAATTTTTCTCCCCTTTAAGATTACAAAACTTGGCAGTGATTTTACCTTTTCAGATTTCCCAGATATTCAATGGCTAAGAAGAATGAAATCGAAAATCTCTATATTCGTGAGCAAAAAAAATTAATTAAATGCGCAAAATCTATTTAGTAATCAGCTCCGTTATTACGGTTTTTAGCCGCAGCCTCAAATGTCTAATCGAATTTCTTTCAAAATTTGTAAGGAGTAAGTGATTTTGAAGTTAAGACTGCAAAAAATCAGACAGTTCGAAAAAACACTAGGAACGTCACGGTTTAGGGATTTAGACAGACAAACTCATATGTCACTACCTGACTTATTCAACTTAAGACACATACAATTTGAGCTAAAGAGTTTTTAGGACAGAATAGAAAAAACGTTTAGCTCTTAAAAAAAACAAGCATAATTACTATTATCATTGATTATTTTGATATGATGAGAAACCTTGTAAACACAATCACATTAGCCATTTTTTAAGGTATTGAATTATCACTGTGTTCGTCTTTTTTCAGGCAAATCGGACTGTAATAGTAATCTGGAACCAAATAAAGATATTAAGGCTAAAAAAAAGAATCGTTTTGATGCATAACTCGCATTATTTGACAACTGTTTTGCAGCAAAACTAACTCTCTTCAAATTCAATCAATCAGGAAGACTTCCAAATGATTACGTGATTGTTTTTTTTTTACATCCGTCGATATTTTTAAAGAATAACTGAGAAATATTTTTAAGAAATGTTTTGTGTGTTGTTTTTATTTTTTTATTATCTTCCAAAATAACATAAAGCTGATGTTCAGAGACTTATTTTTTTGGTTCATTTTGTTTTAAATGCCTAAACGTCTTGGTTTATAACTAACATTACCCACAATAGTTTGTTGCAAAACTTGCATTTTCTATATTTAAATTTATATTCATAATTTCTATATTTAAGGCTTTACCAAAAATATTACGGCTTAGGAGTACGTACAAGTAGTTGTTATAGTAAGAAATTTATCACATAAAAAAAATATTGACAATGTATCATGTTTGTTAATAATAAACAGTTTTTTTCCATTTTTCTAAGAGCTTAAAAAATGGAGAGCGTGAGTCTTGCATTTGCATGTTCCGTAAATTCATAGAAATTTTAGTTTTGTTAAATAGGGGCGTCTTCTCAGATAATGAGTTTTAGTTTTGCTGTGTTTGTAAGCATTCTCCTCTTATTATGGTCACCCCGTCGCCGAATTGAACGGTAAGTCAGGAAGACAACTGGAAGATAAATCAGCCGTCTGCAAATTTTTCTTTGAAATTGAATGATGCGTAATTTGAATGAAATTGAAAGTAACTTATCTAGAATGCATTCACCGACGTTTAATAATCATCTTTCATTCTTTCTCTTTTCAGTGAATGACTAATACATAAATGCACAAATAATTGACTTCAAAAATTAGCTTTATCCTCCTCTTTGCAATCACATCCAGGACAAGGTCCATCATACTCTTTCTGTACAGAACACCCAGGGGGACATTTTGGAGGCTCACATATGATGCCGAATGGGTCACGGCCACCTTCTATTATAGATAAATAAATGTCATAAGTTTCGGCACTTTTTTTATACTGAGTAAAATGAAATAAAAGTCTAAAAATTAAAGGATTTCCCTTTTGCTTGAGAAAATTACTTTTTCCTTCGCATTTACATCCAGGACAAGGTCCATCGTATTGTGTTTCTATAATGCATCCAGGAGGGCACTTTGGTGGATCGCAGATAATACCGCCTGGATTAACATTGATGATAACAAAAAAAGATGATAACAAAAGATGATAACAAAAAAAGAAAGATGATAACAAAAAAAAGAGTATTTTTATTAAACATGGGTTTAAATTGCAATCAATACTATAAAATAATATTCCATGAAATAATGGCTGATTTTAGAAAATAAAACAGTAGACGTGGACAGGCGGTGCTTATAGTCGATTGAAGACATTAAATTTGAATAACAATGAGATTTTGGCATGGTACTATTCTAACTATGGTCATGTCTATGACCATTTAGTCTAGACCATATGGGATAGTCCTATGGTCTAACTATGGTCTACCTGTTATGGTACTAGTCCAGAAGACGACTTCTGGCGTCAAAGAAGCCGTCTTTTGGTGTTTAGGAAACTTGAGCCTGCATAGTACATATCTGCAAGGGTCGAAAATTTACAAATAAGGTAAGGATTGTTGTCACCTGAGCCCAATCTCAACATAAAATAAAAAAATTAAGGGAGGAACCAGACAGTTTATGAATTATACTTTAAGATCTAGTCTGAAATAAGTAATCAAGCATATTGCTTGAGATTATACCTGCGTGTCTCCGTACGAATGTGCGAGAAAAACGAACTTGAACTGAAAATACTTTGAGAAGATCGAACCTCCCTTTAAAAAAAATGTAAATAGATTTTGCTTAGTATATTTCAGATACCTGCTACTATTATTAGAAATTTAGCAAATAATGATCTGTCTTAAAGTCTGTACATAATTAAATTATAAATATGTATTTTCTCTATAATTCTTAAGGAGTGTTTGTAATTGTGTTACGCCAATCGCATTTGCCAAGGGGAGGGTTCTATAGACAAAGGACTTATTAAGGGGTTCTAACGTGCATTCACTTTAAATCTGGAGAAAACCACTTTGAACATATGACGATTAGATCGCCCCAAACACTAAACATTCACACTTCAGCCATCTACAATGTGCAATGACTTATGCACTCGGCCATGGTGGGACCCCATAATTCTTGAGGAATCATTATTGAATTTTATAACTAAGTTTTCAGCCCTAGAGAAAGAATTACCAGTTTAGTTAAAAAGAGGTTCAACACTGGCCAATAATCGGCAGGGACATAAAAAAAGGTACGCTTATTAATCTTTATTAGACTTTGGAAAAGAGGTCACGTGTCCAGTTTACACATATAGTTTCATAGCACGCATATAATTAATTATAAGACATCCATATAGTTTTAGGATAATATCATAAAATGTTGACTTTGTAATTTTCAAATTTATTACGTAACAGTATAAAAGACAGATATTACTTTAAATCGCAGCAGCAATTTTTAGCAGCAGAATAACTTTACTGACATTTATTATTAAGATAAGAAATTAGGATGCGGACTCTGAACTGCACACAATTTAGAAGCATTAAGATAACTCTTTCAAGAGCCAGGATTAAAGCTCGTAACCACTGGATTAGACATTTTCTGATTAACCAATGATATTATCAACAATAACTGTAACTTTTTTTTATGGTAGTTCAAATATATTTAAATTTTTACTCAATTTTGGGAAGAAGTAGTAATCATCTTACTGCGGTGTTAGAGTTAAATATTATTTTAAATTTCATCTGCTTTTTTTTATACGTACAAATTTAAACAAAATAGAAACATTTCGTCCCGTAAAAAAAGGGACGAAGACATCTCGGCAAAGCGCATGCTTTAGAAAGCGTAAAAAGCAGGCTTTTAACTAAAATGCATCTTGCTGCAAAAGTCCGCGCCCGTGCAGATCTGTACTATAAAGTACTTCATTTGGCAAATTGTGACGAATGCGCACTAAGGTCTATTGATGGTAGCTGATTTAGGAAGAGAAATTCACTCATACTGGTAGCTTCCTTAGTGGTCAAAGTTAGTTTCTGAACTTAGACACCGAAGCTAAGTTCTTAAGTTAGCTTCGAAGGGACGTTCAAGCATGTCATTCAAGTGACCATTGCTGTACATCCTTCGTAGAGATTCTGCAATTGTATTTCAACTGTAATAAACCCAGAAAAAGGGTATTAAAATCATCATTTGAAGTTATTTTTAAATATGCCAAAACATATCATGTGTCTGAAAATCAATGTCGAAGGTTTACTTTTCAAAATCGATTCATTTCAATCCGTTAATAACTTGAATTTGATATCATTTCCCTACAAAAAATTGAGAGTCTACACATTACAAGAGAACAGCCAAGGAAGGGTACAGTGTAATTGTGCATGTCGCGGACCTGAGACCGGGGAATTGTGCATGTTGATTCCAAGCGAATGGAGTCGAAGAAAATTTTTTACCATCACAAACGCATTTGGGGCATTCCCCTGGTAACTCCGGTGGCACTTCCTTGCACGGGCCCCCGCATTTCACTGGGTCGCAGATTCTTTCTAGTGGCACCTCTGAAAGCAAAATTGTAAAGTGATTTCAAATAAACATAGTATATTATAAATGAATGACATTAAATATTATTTTTATAAATTTTTATAACATCTTTTTACATCGTAAAAGAAAAAGTCAAATCTGCAAACCTAAATGTACCTGGTGATGGAACTCAGAGAAACAAACATTACATTCACCCGTAGTAGGTGTAGTCACAAGAATTATCATCATGCACCAATTGTTAAATAAGCGCCAATTATTTGAAGGATATCTTAGATGGGTATGCAAAGAGGTTTCAGAGGGTATGCAAAGATTCAAGATAGATTTGAAGCAGCTTACGCTCAATTAAAAAGAATTTTGAGCTATTGAGTGAGTTAGACGAAAATTAATATATATTTTACCAAATCTTACACTTGTCATGACATGTTCCATTTAGTTCGTATTTTTAGCAATGATCATAGTTTTTGCATAAATGGTAAAAATAAAAATGTCTCTGTATTATAATACACAAAAATAAATGCTTTGGTGAATTAAAAAACTGACGTTATTTTAATCAATTAGTTTTGTTGAATACAAAAAATACTTCGTTGTGACTACAAAAGCTTTGCTGATTAAAAAAAAATATCAACGAAAATTATGCTGATACAACAAAATTATTTGATTAAAATAGAGCCAAGATCATTTTCTTAAATTCAATAATTTGTTTTTCAGCATATTATTAAACCTTTACAGATAAATGCTTGTAATTACGCATAATTACACTGTAAGAAATATATGTTATTTTGCCACACGTATTGCTGTAAAATAATACCGCACTAGTGCTGAAGCTTTGGAATACAGCACTGTAAATCCACTCACGAAATGACATAATGACGTCGATAAGCCAATCACAAAGAACCTTATACAACAAATTGACACAGTCGTTACATCACAACCTGTTGGCGTTACATTTACCCACACGTACATTAATCCAGGAAAATATTTTTTTCAGTGTATTGTGAGTGTGGAGCAGTAATGTTAGGTCAAGGGGCAAAAAAGATTAGGAAGCTTTGGGCCATATCGTCATAAACAATCTCGTCTTTTCAGTGACGCTGCACCCAAGTTCGACTTTATTTCAAGTCTGAAAACAAAGGAGTTTTTCACGCGATGTGCTAGCAGAATCGACTGAAATACTTACCCCCAACAGTGTCTTTGCACTCACATCCTGGGCACGGTCCTTCAAAGACAGTCTGTACTTGGCATCCCGGCTCGCACTTGGGAGGAGAGCAAAGTGACTCACAGTCGCACTTGTAACATCCATCGTCTCCCTTTACTAGTCGGCAAGAGTAATTGCACCTCACCCAACCACATCGGTGTCTCCAGCCCTCTGTAAAAGTCAGAAATTGATATTGAGTGATCAGTTACCGGAATGCAAGATGGCTTTTTTTTCCAGCATCGAAATTGTGCAAATGGGAGATACTGAAAAAAAAGTTACCATATCAGTTTTTAGCATGGTTTAAAAAAGTTGTGTTTCTGGGAGTTTTTACTACTGTTGCCCAGTAAACTATTTTATTTAGCTGAATTTAACAAAACTCGTGCTGTTCATAAACCTTTAAAGGAAGTAATTCAACGTTTCATCATACAATGGAGCTGCATCATCCTATGGAGAAACGTTTCACCATGATTTAGTTCCACTGATCAGTTTAAGCCCGAAATCACGGTTCAACGTTTCTCCATAGAAAATTTGCAGCTAATTCAGCACCATTTTATGGTTAAACGTAGAACTACTTGTATTACCAGCGTATTATAAGTGACAAAATTAATTCTTAGGTTTTAAAAAAGGTGTTAAATATTTACTCTGTTACTATACGCTAATAAAAAAAGTTAAATCATTTTTGTGTTCGTACAAATTATTTGTCATAAGGATAAATGTGAGGCGAGCCGAGACGGAGATATGCAGTTGTTAAGCGAATCGAGATAATCCTTTTCCCGTCTCGGAGACATCCATTGTTTGGGATTTAACAGGCATCACAAATGTTCTATAACATTGCAATAAGCATAATGGTTCAAACTATTATTAAATAAATACATGACCAACTTGAAAAAAAGAGAGGAATTATCATTGTCCAAATATAAGTTTATTGCATTGTTTGTTGCTAGGTTTTATCTATGCATGTGATGTCAGTTTTTGCATCTGAAGATTAGACAGTTTCAATCTAAAATTTTAAGTCCCGGATGTCGTATTACGGTTTCCTTTCGAAAAAGAAAAACAATTAACAAATACAAACTTATTTAACATTTCAACTCTTCACTAATATTCCTCGTGTCATATGGGCTTTTGTCGACGACGGTTTTCTACAGTGTGATCTAATTTCCCTTTAGATAGGGAAGATGCTCTCAAAAAACCCCTTCATGGGGATCACTGAGGGTGAGTTGCCACAATGTATACTGATGTAAAAAAAAATAAATAAAAAAATATGGAATGCCATTGTATACAAGAAATATCATTTGTAATATGTTTTGAGAATGACCAAATTTTTTTCTTTTCAATGTTTACACTGAAATAATTATTTTGTGAATTTACACACGTCTTCAACATTGAAGAAAATAAAAAGAAAAAAGAAAATTTTTCTCGTCAAATGTAGAAGTTGGTTAAAAAGTTGTAAAAAGCTTTGATTTTCCCCCCTCAAATATTGTTACCTTTTTTAGTCGAATTTATTTATCTTGTTAAATGTGCCTCAACTCCTCTAGCGGGCTTAGGGTAATTTTTTAAAATTGCAAATCTTGAATCTAAATTTAATCTGTGCACCCTCACTTTTAGAAAGCACAGCCGTAATTCGTCTTTTGTGGCCACGTGGACAGTGTTTTTTATCAGTTTGTGCCTCTGTAAGAGCCCAGAATTTCGCTTGCTAAGTGATAAGTCTCAACGAGAACCTCTAAGATCCATGATGGAAAGTTACAGTGGCCGCATAAGAAGAATTTTCTTGGTCAATAATAGTCATGCTTCAAAAGCCTCGGGTTCGATGGTGGATAATACATAAGCTATTAAGTATAAGTTAGAAATTCATATAATTTTTTCAATATAGTGTTTTTTCACTACATAAGAGATGCCATGACGACAGAATCATGGAGTATAAATTCTAGAGCTTATAAGAATTCAAAAATTTAGTAAGAGAACCAAAGAAAATGTTTTGTATTAAAAATTTTTTAGCTACATCCCGAAAGTTATATAAATCTGAAATTTACTTAATGAATTACTATCGTAATATATAGATTAACATAATGGTATATTGAATTGACATTTTCAAATTTTCTTCGGGAAAACGATTCCTCTTGAAACGAAATTCCAAAATTTAACCTCCAATTCCGCTTGTGGGTCGGGAAAACAGCACGAAAGTGAGTAACATAAAAATAAAAGTTATAAACTCTTTTATTTAAAAATGAACTCAAAAAGTTAGTAAGAGAACCAAAGTAAGTGTACCCCCTTGTTTAGTATAAGATTATAGCGAAACTGTAAAAGGAGTAGAGTTCTAGACCACGATTTTTACGAGAACCATAGATTAAATAGCGCGTCCTAGGTCATTCTCACGCGCATGCAGAGTTTGTTGCTCACGCTATATGTATTATACAGGGCAAAAATTTTAATATTTTATTATGGTCAAAACATGTATAGAATATTGTTTTCGCATGGAATCGGAATGTCACTGAAAACTTACAACTATATTAAATTTGAAAGGAGCAGCTCAATTGGAAGGAGGTAAAAAACTGATCACAAGATTGTCAAAAGTGCGACAGGATAAGGAATTCGAATAAAAAGCCTTTGAAAAAAAAAGTCTTACTTCTGTACGACTGGACTCCAGCAACTAGCACCACCAATACCAAGATACTGAGCTTCCCTAACCCAGCCATCCTTCAAACAGGTGGATCTCGCTCAACTCTTTTTTTCTGAACACAAGCCCAAAAATGCTTTGGATGTTACTTTTATCATTTATTTATAGTGCATCGATTCTTATCCGGATTCGGTGATATATCGATTTCCTGTTCGGGTGGGATGGCGAAGGATGCGCTCTTCCTCTCTTATTTGGCAGATTTTGCAAGATCATGCGGTTTTTTAGTTTCAGGTAAAGCACTGACTCAGTGGCGTACACAGGGGATGAGTTAACCCTTAAATGCATAACGATGCATTTCTGTAACGCACAGTCAACTACGCTTATAATGAACCTCTGGGAACCGACAAAATCCGGTCACTATATTCGAAGTTCGCTAAAACCGATGTTTCCTTATGCTGAACAGTAAAACTTAATACAAAACCAGAAAATTAATTGATCGAATTTTTGGTTACAGAAATATTTATTAAGTAAAGCAAACATAATTAATCCCATGCATGGAAACAATGTACATTCCATTCAATGGGCGATAGGTGCTGTCGCTTTCAACCTGTGGTATTGCATTGAGAATAGGAAATGAAATCGGCAAAGGTCAAAAGCGAAATTTCCTCTTTTGGTTCACTTTCAAGAATACACTACTTTCATTAGCGAATGCTTTTAAAGTTAAGAATGCATTACAGCAATGAAAAGAACTACGATCTCCTCCTGATCACCCACCCCCTTGTTTAGCATAAGTACGTTAGCCTGGACTCTGACAATTCACCTGTATTTCGGAACAGGTGCTTACTAAATCTCTTTACTCTACTCGAGCACAAAGATATTCTTTCTAGGAATCGAAAACAATCACTTGTGCCATTCAGAAATTTTTAAGTTTACTGCAACGAAGTCAAGGTTTACTAAAACCGAAAAATGCAATTAACATGCCTGACGTATGTGAATTGTGACTAATGAAATGTGTTCACTATAGCCGAAAGTTCAGTATATCCGGAGTTCACAGTATTTTTAAAACGAATTTACTACTGTATTAGATTAGAAGCTAAATTTCTTACGTTAATTCCACTTATAAAATACAGTTTCTAATAATAAAGGATTCATATCGTGAATAATAAAAAAAATTCACATATTTCTTTCAAACTGCGTGTTTTTAGAAATATTAATTAGTTATTCACAAAACTGATACAGGAAATATAGCCGACACTCGTGGCAGTCGAGTGATCGGCAGCGAGCGTCTTTAAAATTCGTGAAATTAAGGGTTGAGAGATCCGCCGAAATTATTATTTAAAATATTTGGAATAAAATAAACAACATATAGACATGTGTTGTAGGTTTAAAAATGCTTAATTCATACTAGCTTATCCCTAGCAGACCATCCGTGTGTTTGTATGGTTATTCCAGTCTTTCTCGAGCATATTACCTACTATAGTCGCTATTCGCAATATTCGATGAAACCATAAATAAAATTAAATAAAGTTTTATTATAAAAATGTCTACCATGCACTTCACATTGTTGCATACCTGTGATCATGAACATTTATAGAAGTGAGTATGAGCGTCATACCAAAACTCCAAGATAAACTTAACGTTCCAAGCGGTTGTGACGTAAAATCTCTCGTCCACTTCGTTCCAGTTTTCACTGCAATGCATCTATAATTTATTTATAGCACCCGTAGAATATGTTCTGATGTTAAAGCTTGTAATTAATATGGGAGCTCATTTTTTTACTGATTACAAATTTTCCTATCAAAATTCAGTTTTTTTATAATTTTAAAGCTGTGCGAAAATGTTACCATGCATCTATAATTTATTTATAGTTCCCGTAGAATATGTTCTGATGTTAAAGCTTGTAATTAATATGGGAGCTCATTTTTTACTGATTACAAATTTTCCTATCAAAATTTAGTTTTTTATAATTTTAAAGCTGCGTGAAAATTTTACCATGAAAAACAACTTTACATTATGTGCCCATTCCCAAGACGCTCAGAGGGTAATCAACATGGAAGAGTGTCTACTACAGATGAGACGAGCTCAACGCGCCCCCTGCCTCGGGCTCTCAAATTAATGACTGTGTTCGGATTCGGGCTCGTGAGAAATATTTCCTTTATTGAAAATACTTAAACAGATTTTAAAAAGGGATTCATGGGAGAAATAAACTAATTATTGGATAAAATTAAGTATTAAGATTTAGAAAGTGTGTTAAGAGTGTCGTTAGAAAGTGTGTTAAGAGTGACGAATGAAATAGCAAAATCGTATTTCATTCGTCTTTAATTTGGGCAAACGGCAAAATTTATTATATTCTGTCATTGAAGTAATTATATTTTTATTTATCTATTATCTGAAATTGTGGACTCGGGCTTTAAAAATTGAGCCCGAACTCATATCCATATGGTCAACGCAAGTTTTTTTTTTATTTGAATGGTTATTAATATAATTATTTTTTTTCTAGAAATTTTCCAACAAAAAACAAACGTTTTATTTACTAAATAGATTTTTTGAGCCTTGCTTATACTAGATGAAGTTTCAGAGATTTTTTTTTAGTAAATATTGGCATTGAGTGAGCCATCGATAAGGAATTTATTAGAAAACTGAATATTTCTCCCCCCCCCCCAAAAGGAGGGACCCGACATTTTGGCAGAGGACTCGCCGAAAGTGATGGCCATTATTGAAAGGGACCCGATGGTCGCCCATCATTGCCCCTATCAAGGAGATGCAGACTCTTAAAACCCAAGCCGGAAATAGAAATCGCACCCAAAATATGGCAGAATGATTCGCGTGGGTTTTGAGAACTGAAGAGTATGCGGAGTCATAATATTTGTTTTCTATAAGATTATATTTTATCTATATTTGCCGATGTTTTTGAAAGTGCTCACTCAAAAAGAAATCAATCATATTTTCGGAAGTTTCAAGTAAAAAAATAAAAAGCTGATGTCCTATTTATGATTTTTAAAACAACATTTAATGATTCATAATTAACTGTAATATAAAAATATATGAGGCAATGCGTCCACGATTTTAGATTGCGGCAGTAAATTTGATATTTCACTTATGGAAATAGATTTAAAGTAATTTTTTACGATTTGATAACTCATTAACCTATTCAACTGACTAATATCTTTGAAAATGTTAAAAATTTGCAATTTATATTTATGAAAGACGTCGGGAAGCACAGAAGGAAAGACGTCGTGACTTTGTAAGACTTGGTCCCTATTTTAAGGTGATTATTTGTTGGTGACCTTCTAAAACAGAACTTAGCATTTTTTACAAATTTAGCATTAAATACTTTTCCTGCCTTACAGTACAAGGTATTAATATACCGAATTCCCACGCATTAAACCCATTTTTGTCGAATAATCCCCTTTTTTGTGTTTGTAACCTTACTTTTGGACATGTAGTTTGCATACACTATCTTGTTTCCCAAACAACTTATTTTCTATTTAAATTTACAAAACACAATAGCACTTTTAAGTATGTTTTACGTAATTGTCACTATTACTTTGTAGATATTTACATTCGTGGAAAGTTATATCTGGAGACTTTTATTTAAGCAATATAATGACTGATATTAGGTACTAGTCACCTGTTATTAATGCAAAAAAAGTTATAGAAATCTTTTCGTGTTCATGAATTAGAAATGAGCGACCTTTTTTAGACGGTAATGGCAATATTAAATGAATTTTAGATTAGAAGTGAATTTAAGAGTTGCGCTTTTGCAATGCTGGGCTGCAGCAGAGCATAGGACAACGATGTCGAAAATTAACGATGGACGCAGAAGGGGAATCGCCTCCGTGAAGCCTTTATCATTCTGTTTCAAACAGCTTGACTGTTCGCTACGCATGCGCAATACATGCTCGAATTAAACTCTGTGAAAATATTTTCTAATCGATATGATCTGCATGGTTTACATTTTTTGTGTACCTAGTCAAGCCGTACGCAGGGGGTTGGAGCGTGGGGGGTGAGAAGGGGTGTTTTCTCCTGAAATTTAAAATTTTGTTAACAAAATAATAATGATGAAGTCTTGTGAAAAATTGAGTCTTTTCCACCGTTTGGTCCTTCTCCGAAATGTTTGGACCCTCCCCGAAATTTTTTTCTGGGCACGGCCCTGTACCTCTTGTTAGACTTTTCTCAGTATCATTCACGCTTCAAATAAAGCAATTTAACAGAGAAGAAAAAAATGCACTTTCCCTATTAACTGATAGGAAACATGTAGCAGCATCCTTTATGAATGTTAATTTATCAGTTGCAAGTCGAAGATAAGTGTAGAAAACTTTCTGAGTACTAAAATCGGCTTCCGGGATGTCTCCATTCCACCTTTCATATTACGGAAGCTGAAATGAAAAACATTGTTTATCATCTGACATCCGTTCATTCAGAAGGTGAGTTGATGCTTGATAACAAAAAAAAAATTATTAAAACAATAGTTTCGAAAGCTTTATCCGGATATTAGTATTATTAATAGTTTGTGAGACGTTATTTTAGTAATTAGATAAAAAAACATTCTGAGAGCCATTTTAGCATATACATGTTTTGAATTTATAATATATGTGATGTGATGTATATTGTGATCTAAAACAAAGAAATTTCCAATTTCCTTATTTTACATCATTAAATGCAAAAGGCCTCCTGGTGACGCATTGCCAAGTTAAATCAAGGAATCAATCAAAGAAGGCAGGCAGGGAAGTGTGTCTAGACCCAACCATAATAAATAAACTTGTTTTATGTTTGTTGTTTACTAGTCTTTTAGACTAGTAAAAATTACGGCTTGCATAAAAAGAACATTGGTTCTAAAATTGCTAAGTAGGTTCTGGTTAAACTGCCCGAAAAGCTGGGCTACCGGAAAAGAAACTCTATTCAAAAACTATTCCAGAAAATCGTACCACCGGTGTGCTGCTTGTTCTGGACTTTTTTTAAGAGGGAAATATTTTATAGATCTTGTCTAACTCTGGAGGATTAGAAACAAGTACAACTATGTACTATTTGTACTTTTGATTAATTTGTTTTTGAAAATATTGGAATGCTCTTGATCAATTATCAAAAGAAATCGTCATGTGAAGATAATACGTACACTCAAACCTGTCTTTTGTGCCAATTTTTATTTGTGCGATGTTTTCTACGATTTTTTTTGTGTGCGTGCGGTTTATGAAAAATTCAATCAAATTGGAACATAATTGATCATAAAAAAAAAAATTAGTAGGTTTCATCGGCCATTTAGTTTTTTCGATTTTTAATACGTATTTCATCACATTGCATAAGTATTGTGTCAGATATTACATTGCATATATGTATTGAATTCTATAATCGCATAACTTAATTGTTGAATGCACAAGAATTTCCCAGTAAATAAATGAAATGTGCAATAAAGTGCACAAATGCTTCAAAATGCTTTCACATTACTGGACGATTAAGATAAGAACTATTTCAAAGCGTAAATTGAAGGTGCATTTATTATTTATAAAATAAGTACATATGTAAAAAAAATATTTAAAAATGTTCGCATGTGTATTTCCTAAATCAGATTCCAAAAGGTTAGGCGAGATTCCAAGTAGCTGCCAAGCCTTGTGTCTTTATTTCGTTTAAAAAGCAATTCTCAGTTATTTCGTTAACTTCTGAGATATTTTCTACGTGATACTTTTTATGCAGTCCCTAAACGCAACACAAAAAATTCTTTTTAATTGTGCTGCAAAAACTATTTTTTATAGCTGCAGTTGAAGTTTCGTGCGATTTTTTTATACGTTTTCTTTTATGCGGTCCCTATCCACCATACAAAAACAAGTTTGAATATATATTGTCACGTCTTTCGTCATTTAAAAATTGTTATGTTTACATGTTTTGTAAGATATATGCTGGAGTCCAAAATTAAGATCATTAGCATGTTTTTCATATTAATTAAAATCTGCTTCCAGTAAAATTGATAAAATTGGTGTTTTATATATTCTGAGTAACGAATAGCACAATGATAGCCTCCTTTAGTAGAAAACTCAACGTTGAATTTGATTTTTTAAACATCTGGGCTTACTTCCCGCACTGTTATGAATATTGCGTTCTGTTTGCATTGTTGTGAGCATAGGTGCACCCACGGAGGGGGCTATGGGGGCTCAAGCCCCCCCCCCCCTAAAGGTGAAAAGTTAGAAGTGAAAAGCATTGAAAACTCACCCAAATGAAGTAATTTTTTTCATTTTCAAAACTGTTTTTAAATTATTTCTAAAATACTTTTCACACACGCAAAAAAATTAAATAAATACCTACAGTTAGTGTACGTAACACACTTAAACTCGGTTTCAACTATACTGAAAAAATCAGATAATTATTTGACTATAACGAGATACATGGCTTGTGCGCATGTTGTTCTATGGGCAAGTCAAGTGGCACATGATAATTTGACGTTAGAAGAGAGTTATAAATATGATCGAAGCCACTATAACCGAGTTCAGCAGAATTCGTAGCCCAGCCCCCCCTAAACTAAAATCCTAGGTGCGCCACTGGTTGTGAGTAACCGTCAAACTTGTGGAAGTTTGACGGTTTGTAGTGAGAATGAGCTCTCATAATCGTTTAGATGATTCAACGAGATGGAAAGCCGTTGATAGTCTTGAAGTTGGGTAATTACAAGAGGAGATGGCATGATAGTCACAAGTGTCTCCGAAAGTGGTACCCATGTTGCGGAATACATTGAAAACAAAGTGGTAACATTAAAAAGAAGTTCAGTCAAAGCCGCCCAAGAGCGACTGCGACTGCAAAGTCTTGCTAACTGGAATTACGATGATGTAAGCATAAAACGGCACAGAACTTTCTAGTGACCTGTTTGCTGCGTTTGGAAAAGAATCTCCAGGAATAGCGCATACAGACGTTTTGCTGAGAGGGTACATTACGTCTGGCAACCAGTGGCGTGGCGTGTTCCTCTGTGAGTGCAAAGCGCACAAGATCTCCTTAATTGGACGTCGAAATCGCCATTCTCGGACAGCTAAGAATTGGGATGCATTCGTTATACTGTTGAGTCAAGATTGAACACACAAAGTGATTTTCAGCTAGTTTTCATGTCCAGTTAATGGGGAGTTCTCTATCATTCTTCCAACGCAAGGATGGCGACTGACTGCATATTACATTTGTTGTCACTTAATAAATTTTGGATGGTCCCCCGGGTACGGCATGGTTCACGCAAGATGGTGCTCGCCTACACCCCACGCAAAACATTTATGACTTCTTGACGAATAATTGGATGATAGACTTGTCGAGTTGAACTATTCGACAGTTATGTGTAAAAGCTTAGATTGACTTCCGTGGTCCCTCGACATCACCCCTTCCCCAGCCTTCGAAATATTTTAGTGGCTGCGGCCCTGGTATGTAGTGTGGAAGATGCGAGTATTAAATCGATTTTGATGTGATAGTTCTCAGTATCTATTACTAGGTTTTATGGCACCTTTTATACTGAACACATCTTTATATGACTTAACTCAATGTCTGGCGCAGTATGTCCTTTCTCGACCTTGTGCCAAAAATACCAACCAACCTCAGTATCTAAGCTCTCTTTCTAGCATCCACAGACAGGGCCATCTATTGGCCTACTAAAATTTTCCGACTTCTGGGTCAAAGTTTTACGGCTTTTTTAATAACATACCACTTGTTTCGTGCTGCTTCTATCTATCACCGTTTTTGAGTTATTAATTTCAAAGTTAGGATTCGTCGTGGAACACTCTGTATATGCTTTCCACTATGATTTCTGTGCCAAATTTCGTTACAATAAACTGAATACTTATTTTTATTATTAAGTATTTTGTGTTTTGCATCTTAATTTTGGAAATCAGTATATATTATTTGTATCGAAATGGAGAAGAAATAAAAGAAACTAACTATGCAGTTAACAACTAATTATCCATTTATAAACAACCTAATAGCCAAGAAATATACTGCAAGAGTTGCTTTGAATGGTTTAAGACATTTTCTCTTCGTCCTTGACACTCCGTTTCGCCTCTTCAATTAACACCTTAGTAACATCCACATTAAACCTGAAAGCACAATAGATGGCTTTCTATCACCTTCCCATTAAGAGAAAAAAATACCTGCTCTTAACTTCTAAATGACCTTCAATTGTCGTTTATTTAACCAATGATTGACGGCTGGAGTTTAAAGGTTATTCTCAAGAAGTTAGTTTTAAGCCCTGGGGAAGCTTTTATTTTTGCTTAAATGAAGTCATGCATAATATTTAAGTGACGTTCAAGCGAGTGAAGTGTATAGAAATCTCTCTCTGGGCGTATTTCTTTAAATGCTGAAATGTATTCTTGATGAACTTTTTTTTTAGGTTTATGCATGTTCCATAGTTTTTAGTTGCAGTACTTTTAAGATTTACGAATGAAGAGCATAACATGATAACTTTAAGGTGATATCTGCCTTCCGAAAGGAGGATGTTAAATTTCTCACTAATATATGAAGTAAAGAATTTCACAACTGACATCCGTAGTTATTGAATATCCCGCCAAATTCTTTTTCTTTATTCTCTAGCTATTGATACGATGCATATGCTTTTTACTTCTTGATACTCACTATGTCAGTATTTTTAACTGTACAATTACTTTTATTTTGCTTGTTATATCATATTTTTACTACTTTCACATTTAACTTAATCATCTAAATATTAGCAGACTCAACAATAAATATTTCAGAAAGCACATTTTATACCATTTTCTGGAAGCAGGTAAGGAAGAAAATATAAAAAGCCCTTGGGTTAACACAAGACATCGAAGGTTTGTCTTTGATGTACTGATATCTTCTAAAGGTAGGTATTTATCATGAGATAAAACTGTCCTTTCTTTTTAAAAACTTTCAAAGAGGCACAAAATACTACTAGATTTAAAAGGTTTGCGGAAACGTTTTACATTGCAAGTTTTATAAAGTCTAAGCACATTTATTTAACACTTCCCTCAAAATATTCTGCAACTCACTTCAACCAGTGATCGTATAGTTTATTGAAAACGTCCTGAAGTCCCTCTAAAGCGACCTGCTACATTGCACTTTTTGATGAAATAATCACTTTATCTACGCTTGCAAACTTGCGTCCAATATTTGAGGTTTCATTCGGGGAAAGAAGTGAAAATCACATGAAGTCAAATCTAGTGAATACGGGAGGTGTGGGAGAAATGTGATGGAGTGTTTACTGAGGTAATCCTGAACAAGGAGTCATCGTTGAGCCGAAGCGTTGTCATGTTGCAGCACTCAAATTTATGAAGCCCATAGTTCAGGCTTTTTTTTTTGTTGTCTGACTGCCTGACGCAAATGCCCATAAATTTTTACGTAATTATCCTTGTTCAGAGTTCTCCTTTTCGGAATGAATTATAAATGTATAATTCCTCGGATGTCATTTTCTAAGGACCCTTTTGAATTTAGTCTAGCTTAGAATTGAACTTTAAGTTTGATGAATAGAGCTTGAATTCCAGCTAAGAGTTCAAGTCTCTAGAGGAGTTTTGTTAACCGGCAAACTAAAGAGAAAATTATGGTATTAAACCCTTTCTCCTTAAAGCTAGGATCAGCGTGTGCAAAGACAAATATGGCACATTAACGCTGACATAAAAGCTTAATTTTCCCCGTGTTTTTCTAATGATGGGAATGAACAGATTAAACTTTAGGTTAAGGCTTCTTCACGGTTTTGAATGGACTACAAATTTTGGGACATGTTGAAACTGCACTCCTGCTGCGTTCCTGCTATGGATAAACAGAATTAAAAAAATAATTGTTTGAATTTCAACAGAGAAAACATACTGTTCTTAATTTTATATTTTTCAAACAACAACTGACCCGCTTTTTTGAACTGCTTTGAGCTCAAACAAAACATAAAATTTTCTTCGGCTCAAGTTTTGAGAAATATGTGTATACCAGTCAAAAACAAAAGACATTTGTTTTAATAAAAACAGTTTTTATTTCTTAAACGAATTAAAAACTTACAATTGGCAAAGTATAAATAAATAAATAAATAAATAATAAATAAATAAATAAGTACAAAACACAGAGACGAGAAAAACTCATAGTTTTCAACCAACGTTGCTTCATAAATAAATAAGAATGATGAAGTAAATAAATAACATTGAAAATTAAATAAATAACATGGTATGAAGGTACAAACATGATAAGATATACATGAATTTCAGTTTTTTTGCAACCTCACTCTTTTTATTACAAAAGGCCTCTTGCTTGGAGTAAATAGTTACAATCTATACATGTCAGTGATTAAAAGATGTGCTGTAACCAACTGTACAGGCTTTGTGCAGAAATATAGGGAGCGTTATATTTATATATAGAAAGCGAATGGCAGAGAATTCAGGACAGAAGTTCAGCCACAGAAGAGTACTTATTTCTGGAAAACGAAAGCTGTTCATTTTGATGTAGATTTCATTATATCCTATGTGCTGACTCGCTAATTTGTATACAATGCCGTTGATTTTTATTGCCGCCATATTTTCTTAAATTTTTTTTTCAAACACGCGTCCATAAGTAAATTGAAAAAATAGTTTAATTTGTTGATACCTTTCATTACCAAAAAAAAAAAAAAAAAAAAAAAAAAAAAAATCATCGTCGTGAAACATAAATTGACATTTTTCAGAATTGCAAACTTCGACTATGAGTACAAAGCAGAGCTCGATATACTAAAGAAATACAAAATATTAATTAAAGAATTTTAAATTGAAGACTGTCTGACGAAAATACGTTTAAGACAGGTGGTTAAAGGTGTTTTAAAAGACTTAAGTAAATCGATGAAAATAGAGGAGAGTACTGTATTTATATGCCTAGAAATCATAGAAATACACACTCAGAATACCTTTTGCCACGGAAGGGAAAGGAAAAAAGAATGTGCTATCTCAGAAAATAAGTAACTGCATTTATGTGAACGTAAAACCGATTTCTTTCATACTCTGACATATAGTGTACACAATATTTTAATTTACAATTAAGACCCCAGCAAATTCAAATCTTTATAGGAATAAAAATTTTGAAAAATTAAACGCGCACTTTAGGTACTTTATAATTCGGGTTCTTAGAAGCAATGACCAAAATCTATACTTGATAATTTTTGAATTTTAAGAAAATTTTAAATGACTTAAAAATGTTCAGTCAGACTTCTGTAAAGCTTTTTTAATGCTTTACTATCTGAATCGTAAATATGAAATTACAAACTGAAAACAATTCGTTTAATAAAGTTCAATTAATTTTAAAATGCGTTATGAGTAATATCAGAATTTAGGCATTAAATCGCTCATACGTTAATTTTTAACACTCTGAAAAAAGAAGAAATAAAAATACATCGAAATTTTTAAAGCAGTACAACGGTACAGTTAAATAGGTAAAGTTTGAAAATTTCAAAGAGACCATATAGAAGTAAGTAGCAAAAATTATATAAAATACTTAAGTAAAAGGAACTGACCACTCTAGTTCAGCAGAGATGTTTTTGGATGAAAGTAGCATCTGGTAATAACATCTACCTTATAGTAGTCTTCAGTATACTTGTTATAGATTTTTTTCTTGTATTAATTAAACTTATTAAATTGACGAAATTGATTTTCATGGAGATCTTCACAAATGAACGTAATCACCGCAATTTCTTTAAATGGCGTAATCGTGATTAATCGCTTTTCAAAAGCTTTAAAGGTAATTAAAGAGGAGGACACCATCACTGTGTATATGAACATCGATGATTTAAATGCCCCCCCCCCAAAAAAAAAAGTCATTTTTCGAAAGGAAACAAGACTCGTAAATTATTTCCATCCCAAAGAACTCAAATCCTGCTTCCTCTGCCATATTCTCTAACCTACAGCAAGGTTCTCTCTTTTAGTGATTGTACGCAGCTGCTTTTATGAGGCTGTTTTTTCAAGAAATTGGTGCCCGTCTACATGCAGTTTATAGAAATTCTGTGCACTATTTAAAGACACGTTCAAGTGACGGAATGGTTTAGAGCATTCAGCTGTGAGCTGCCTTGAACATAAAATTCAACTGGAATGTTACTCATAAAAACATAACTTTCTTACCTCTCTCGTAAAAATTACCAAATGAGATCAAAACAGGCTATAATGACTGCTTCCTCCGATTCTACTGCTTTAAAAGGATTTAAATAATCATACGTACATAAACTATAGGATCCTGTTCTCCACAAACAGAACTGCACAACAACAAAACCCAAAATTAATATAATAAATAACATATAGTTCCCCATGGTATAATAAGCGATGCATATAACAAACCCATAGCTTATTTTCACAGAAATCTATTAACGACACTAAACTTCTGGTATCTATTTTTTTAAATCATAAAAAGAATGTATTTTTGAAATAATAAAGTAGATCATATTATCAATTTTGGCACAAGGAAAATTTTTGTTCATAATTTGTTCGTTTTCTTTTCTTGTTAAATTGTTCCACTACATTTTTTTTTTTTTACCCGGTAAAAAATACTTTCGGCATTCGACGGCTTTCGCTTCTGAAACAGTCACTGCAAAGGATTGGCGAGGGTTTTCTCATCAAAAAACACACTTCTTCGAAGTTCCATGAAAGCGAGACTTTTTCATCGACAAAGGTTTTGCTTAGGAAGAGTCTTTTTTTTTTTACAAAAACAAGGATCCGTCTGTAGGATCACGACTGGATGGGAGTGTTAATCTTGTGGACTTCAGTGTTTAGTTAAGGCGTGGTTGGCGGCTGCAAAAAGAAGAAAAAAAATTACATAATTGCATTGTTAGGAACTAAAGAGAGAGCAAATACTAAGTGATACACGAACAAAATGTAACAAAAAACTAGGAAAATAAAATAAAACATACGAAAATAACTGACGCTTTCAGTTCTAAATTCTCTGAAAAAATGGTATTCAGACTATATGGTTTATTCTATAGATACACTATCTATGTAAATTGCAACATGAGAGGTCATCCATATGTTTATTTTTCATTGACCTTTTAATTCAAACTATTGCATTTTTATTTGTTTGATCGATTTCTTGAGCCTCACTTACAAGAGGTATGAAACTTTATTGTTCTATGCTGAAAATAGCGAGTTGAGATAGTATCCGTATTTAATTGAGATATTGTGAAACTAAGTATGACAATGCTTTGTAACTGTTCGTTGTTCATTAATAATGAAAACTGACGTTGTTTTTCATATGCGGAAATCACATGTTAAGCAAAAAGATAAGACAAGGAATAAAAATTAATTAGCTAAAATATATATATGACTTCCCCAAGACAGAATTTGCCATACCCAATAATAGAGGATATTTACAGAAGTAAAACGATATTTTTTTATTAAGTCATTGAGAACTAAATATATCTCTTTAATGTTTATCTGGTTCTGTAATTTTTATTATTCTAGTAGCTCGTATTTTTGAATAAATGATTTCAATTAACCTTAAACAATTTATATATGAATCTCTGCATTATAGTTGTTTGAATTATAAAAAGTGACTCACACAGGTATTCTTAAAAAAAAAAAAATCCTACAGTGATAAACTCTGTTTTTATTCCTGTTCAGTGATAAGTCCTGATTGTTTTCTCCTACGCTAAACAAATGCTGTAAAACTATTTGAGTTTCGATAAAAACGTGGTTTCGATGTCAGTTTCGCAAAAATATTAATAAAAGGAAGAAATTTTTAGATAACCCAGTACAAATAAATTTGAGATTATCACCTGGTAGATAGACGAGTTTAAAAACATATCTCGACAGAAAATTTTTGCCAACGTTAAGTTTTTCTGAAAACAGTGTCAAGAAACTACTTATTTCTTTTTTTCAATAAAACCGTATCTTTGTCAAATTGTTGCTTTATTTAAGATCTGAAATCATCGCTAAGCGATAGTGTGGAGTTGTAGCAATTAAAGTGGAAAATTAAACTGAAGTTGTGTTAACATTTAATAGCATTTTAAATAACATTTAATCATTCAAGATACTGGATATAAGTTGCGAAATATATACAAGTACATATGTTGGTGATTCTATTCTAACTGTGATTTTTTATGTCCTCTATTTCTTTTTTTTCACTGGTCATTAATTAATAATCTATTAATGAAATTTTTGTGTTAATTAGATACCCATCAACATATTTCATCATTTTTTTTATATAACTTGCCATTCTGTGAAAACTTACAATATATCACCTAAATGTCAGTACCGTGTCATGTCCATTTCTAGAATTTACCTATAAATTGTTAATGTCGCAAGAAATGATTTTAACTAATTATCTCATAAATTCTAATGTATATGATCAAACTAAAAAAAATTACATATTTTTTTGTTAATGTATTAAATGAACACTGAATTCCGGTTCAATGACTTTTGTCTTGAAATTTTAACGAATTTTTGAATTTGAATTTGTACAACTCTAGCGCCATCTATTTTGAGATTTATGAAACGTCTAGTGAACCATGTTGAAAGTACGTCACCTGAGTAATATTTACAAACATTGAGTTGATGAAATAGTGCAAAGAGTTTGTGTCATTTTAGAACTCAATTTTCAAAAAGGTATGTCATAAATTTTCTTGTAAGTACCGTGGTATTGATAAACTTTATCAACTACTGATTTTTTCTATCCAAAATAGTGAATTTTTGTACTTAATACTAGCCTAAATTACACAGTAAATGGATATTACCAAATTCATAACCAAACAATTACAGTTGTTATTTTAAATGAAAATGTCAGTACCGTGTCTGTCAGTACCATGTGAAAAAAAATTAATTAATAATAAAATTATTTTAATTAATAATTTTAATTGTTTTTAATGCCGAATTATCCAATACTTCGTACTAGAAAACTACCTGATACTAATGACAATGAAAGTGGCAGAAAAAAAAGGAAAATGTAAAAATGTAAAAATAAAATTAGTGCCGAAGTAAAACAACATCGTTTGGAACAAAAACGTATTGCTGAAAAATTAAGGAGAGAAAAAATACAGAAGGATCCAGAGGCTTACGAAAATTATTGTCAGAAAGAAAGAGCAAGAAATGAAAAAAGGAAAAGGAAGAAAAACTTAAATCTATTTAAGAGTTATCAGAACGAGAAAAGCGAGCTCGTCGCAAACAACAAAATTTATGGGGAAAAAAAAAAAAAAAAAAAAAAAAAAACGGAAGTTGTAGTAAAATCCTCAAAGGCTTTCATTTTTACAATAAAATAGATGAATAATATGCATAAAAAATTTAAAAAGTTTAATTTTAAAATCTTAACATTTTTAATGAAAAAAGTCACAGTTAGAACAGAATCACCCATATATAGTAACTGCGTACCCGTTCTTCGTACGGATTGAATCAAATGTTTTTCTTCTTATGTTACTGAAATTAGTTCCATTTTTACGAAATTTCAAAATATGAAGAATTATTTTACTCGTGACATAAGCTTTTGCTAGCAGATACTTACTTGAAATGCTTAGCGTTACTGCAAAATGATAACAAAAAATTTATGTCAGCATTATTTGAGATCAAACAGAATATTTGAAACAAGTTGCTAATCTGCTCGATGACTGGATGACATTTATAACCGGAAATTGAAAAAGTTTTAAATTCTTAGGTATTTTATGTGCAGCTTGAATTTGTTTGTTAAATTCATCATGAAAAATAATAGCCGACCGCCATTTTTTTGGGGGTGTGGGGTGCAGACTTTAGACAGCAGAGTACAGTCAGACCGATTTACCTTTTGGAAATTTCACGCTGCCTAGAGGGTTGCCTGTGTTGGGGGGGGGGGCATCTCGAGTTGTGCCTATAGTCAAGAATTTCCTAAATTGGGCCCTGTCGATACCAAAGAGTTAAACTACATCTCCATAAATGATTTGTCACACTTTACAAACGAAGTGAGCGAGCCAATTAACCCTTTAACGCGCAGTGTTGTCGCTCTGGCAACACCAAACTCTGACGTTCTGACTGTTGCCAGTCACGAAGAAAAGATTGGATTTCTATAAAAATAGTTGCGGGTTACATAGCCCTACGAGAATCCTTTGCTTTTTAGGACGTCCTTTCCCGTAAAAAAATGGTGACGACTATTTTTAACAGCACTAACATCTGCTGAAAAATGGATACTATAGGATACTACCTTCAGGAACGGCCTACCTATTTGGTTTAAAGCTTGTTTTAGTTCCTGAAGTGTCCTACTGTCCTGCTGAACCCTAGCTCTAGCCTCAGGTCTAGCAAGCAGCGGTTTCTCTCATTTTTATTTTATTTTTTTACAGCACAATTTTTGGATTACAATTGGTAAAATACATCAGTGTTATACAATATAAAAGCAGTTAGTTTACTATGGTTTACAATTGCTCACAATATTGTTCTTAGTAACATTTGACCATAGATACATATATTTAATACGTTCTTTTTTTTTCTTTTTACAATTGCTGAAAAATGGAAGAATGCGAGAACATGTGGATAGATTGCCCCATGCTGAAGAAAGGGGAGCCGTTGCCATCGCTCGACTTAACTACCAGCAAGATGGCGGACGATCGAAACGTTCATCGCGTGCCGCAGGTCTAGAGACCCTTTTTTGACGACAGCTGGCTGTGCCGGACACAGCCAGCTGTCGTCAAAAAATGGTCTCTAGATCTGTGGCACGCGATGAACGTTTCGATCGTCTGCCATCTTGCTGGTAGTTGTCTGGTACTTGCTGGTAGTTGTCTTGCTGGTAGTCTGCCATCTTGCTGGTAGCTGTCGAGCGATGGCAACGGCTCCCCTTTCTTCAGCATTGGGAAAGGGTTGCGCCTCAAAGGGTTAAATGGAGCTAGGTAGCATGGGACATTGCCACAAAATGCTGTCCTAAAAGTAGTGGTGAATATTATTTGACAAATCCAAATATGTGTGTGTGTGTGTGTGTGTGCGTGTGACGCAGAAGAAAATAATCAGTGAAGAAGACTAATCAACTCACGTTTTCTTCTGGAGGGACAGACGCAGCCGGGACACCTGTGCGACGGCGCGTTCGTTTCTGCGTAGCAGTTGCCCACGCACTTGGGCTTGGGGCACTTGTAGCGGCACTTGCAGACCTCGCAACCGTCTTCCCCGGTCTCGTAGCTGCACCTCAGTCCCGAGCACACGGGGGCCGGGCACGTCGTCGTGGGAGGCTCGGTGGTCGTTGTCAGTTCTGTCGTGGTCGTGGGCTCTGTGGTGGTCGTGGTCACGGTCGTGGTCGTCTCTTCTACGGACACCTCCGTCGGCTCGTCGTCGACCGAGATGGTCGTGCGTATCGGCATGTCGTCCGCCATGTTGGCCGAGAAAGTGACTTCGTGCTGAGCTTGTTGAGAGGGCTGTTGCTGGGCGCCTTTGAACGTGTCCTGGGAGTGGGAGCTGTTATCCGCTGTTTGTGGGGGGGAAAAAGAAAGATAAATCATGTGGAATTCCTTCATTATGAAGCATTTTCCAACATAATCACAACAGCCGATATATTGCTGCTTAACGAATGCGTAACTTGTTCGCTTCCATCGTTGCAAAAAAAAAAAAAAAAAATCGTCCTCAGCGGTCTCACCCTTCTTCGCCTATTGCTTATTTCCAGTTGCACTGAAGGTATTCAAAGACCCAAACTGGGAAGCTACAGGGGGACAGAAGAGGGAATCCTTGTCGCTGTGTCTTTACAAAGATGGGAGCGAACAGGTTAAAGCAAATATCAAAGTAAAAATTATTTTAATAACAGCCTTTAGAAGTTATATCTATGGCAGTTCTTTTGTTTGCTCCTAGAATTATAAATCTTAGTAGAATCTTTTTATTTGAGAGTATTCTTTTCTAAATTTTACTAATCTATATTAATTTTGTATTGTTTGAAGTGCAGGAGAGTCTCTGAAATGATCTTTAAACAATGACTACTCATAGATTAGTAAATATATGTATATATATATATAACTAATAAGTAAAACACAAAAAATACTACAAATAAGACATATCTCGCATAAAAATATAACAGCTATTAGCAAGAATTAGAAACCAGATTTTGAAGCCAAATAAAGTGCAAGAATTATTGTGATAATATAATGGAACGGAAATTATAACCACTGTCACCATCGTCAGGGGCCACAAACAGTGGATTATAATTTAGAGCATATATATATATATATATATATATATTCAAGCTGTACGCGCTTTTTCCAATAGGGTAGTGATAACATATATATATATATTGACAATCGAATCAAATTTACGACAGTTAGAGAACGTATAAAGAGAACTCATAAAGAGATAATTATAATTTTTTGTTGTTGTTAGATTCGATAAATGTTTATTACAGTCAGCAATCTGTAAAAAGGCATTAATTGTATCAGTTTAGCAGTACACTTGAAATATTTCAACTCTATTACTAAGCTATCGCGATATTATCTAACTGATTTCCCGCTTTTAAAGGAATTACTAAAGTACATTAAAATTAAATAAAAACTTACAATATGGAGAACTACATATGCACACGGGGCATTTTCCCATATGTTTGTTCGTAACGACTTCGCAGCCTGGTTCGCAAACAGGAGTTTCACAGATAGGATCACACATACAGATGGGACAACCAGCTGGGCCAGGTATTTCCCTGCAGCCGTAGTCAGCGCAAAACAGATTAGGGCAATACTGGCCGTCCTCCGAATCCTCATCTGCAAAATTAATAGCGTACTATATTAATTCTTACAGATTTTTTAAAAAATTCATCACTTATTGAAATAACATGCTATTTTTCAGTGATAAATTCCAACCCTTAGAGCATGAAGGCACTGGTAAAATATTATGGAAATGTATGACGGAAGTTCTTCTGGTTCTAGTGCTTTTTCTTATGGTCCATCAATATTGCATATAGAAGGGGAAAATAATGTTACGAAATATTTTAGGTATTCAAAATTCAATTTTTTAAAAGTAGTACTAATAAAATACTTATACTATGTTTATGAAACTGCTTTAAGAATTTAAATTCCTACTTTGTCAGACGTGAACTTATACAATTATCTGTTTCACATATTGTATGTATAAAAGTTCTATAAGTATTCTATAAAATTTTATAACCGTTCTATTCACCTTCTATGAACCCTTATTTACATAGTTAAAAAAACTGTAGAAGTAATTATGAGGTTTTTGTCAAGTTTATTTTATTCTTTTGGTAAGTTTTATGGTAACTGAAGTGAAGAGATGAGTGACATCTCTTCACTTCAGTGTTACAAGCACTATTCTGTTCAATTGACGTATAATTAAATAACTGATTAACTTTATTTTTAATATACTTAGTTTAATCTGTTTTTTTGAAAATCTGGGATGCTATAAAAGGTAACATACGAAAAGTAGCAGATAATGATTCTTCAGAATCCAATAATTCAAATAATTTTAATTTAAAATTGATATGTAATAATGTAATTCAATCTAGATATCACCATTATTTATTTAAAATTTCAACGATAATTAAATAAAAAAAGAAAATTATTATAATAAATATATTTAAATACACTCTCCTTAATTGCGTACACAACAATTTTATTTAAAAAACTATTCATTTACATGTACTCATAGGCGATGCAATCATACAGAATTATCAACGCAAGAAGCTTATTTAAGTAAAGTAACACGATTAATATTAATTCGTATGAATGCTTTTTATTAAAACTACGTTTGATGGGAATAAAAGCTCGTAGTTTTGGAGCAACCATTTTGGACATTTAAGCCCATAGCCGAAAGAAAAATAAAACACTTGTTTTTATAATCATCATATATCATTAAAAAGCAAAAATGAGCATTAATAATTAAAGTCATAATAGAAAAATATAGTTTTTTGACAATCACCTAGTTTTTATTATCACAGGCATTGGACTTAACGTTTAGTTTAAAAAAATATTTTTTTAAAAGAGCTAAATATTGATGAAGGGGTACTATCACAGTATTAAATTAAACAAGAACATCCTAGCCCAGTTCTACATATTTTCAAGGTCCCGAGTCACCTTTTATACTGCTCGGAATTTCTTGAACCAACATTGACACTAACATTCTCCAATCACCATGTATTAAATTTGCATTCTTAACAAGTACCATTCCGATGTCGTCTTTACTGAACTCACAAAATAAAGTAGGACCAATATCTCACGTTACTTCAAACTTTGAAAAAATTTAATTTCTTGTATAATAAAACTATCACTCTTCAAAATTTCCACAAAGAACAAGATGTATTTACTGACTGATTTTAAAGCAAATTTCTTCTTCTTTTTTTTCTCGTCAGATTTCCCACTTTTATTTCATGCAACCGAGATAAAGAATTAACTGTGGTTATATTCGTGTCAAAATAGCCAAAATTACACGATGTCCAAGAAATAATAGTTTACACCTTATTGAGATTTCCTTTAATAAAGGTAAAAAAAAAAAAAAAAAAAAAGTTTTATGCTTGTTGTTGTTGCTGTTCTTCTTTTGTTGCTCTATTTTCTGTTTTTTTTTTTTTTTTTTTTTTTTTTTTTTACGTTACCATTTTGTACTTTTTTCCTTATTTCTTTTATATATTTTATTTTGTTTTATTATTATTAGTTTTCCTACATTTTATATTCATTACCCCCTTTCCCCCCGTTCACTTCTGCCTGGTTTCTCGCTTTTTTCCTTCTTCTGAATGGCAACTCTCCCTCGCTTCGCTTTTGCTTTCTGTTTGCTTTTTTCAGCCCTTGTGTATGGACAACTCTTCGTTAAAGGGGAATTTCGTCATCAATGTTACACGAACTGGTCAAGTGGTATTTCAAAAGCCCCATTAGATCACGGGTTTTTCAAACGCAGCCAAACACAGTTTTTAACCCTTTAACGCGCAGTGTTCCCGTTCTGGGTACACCAAAATCTGACGTTTTGACTGCTGCCAGTCACAAAGAATAGATTTGATTTCTATAAAAATAGTTGCGGGTGACACAGCTCCGCGAGAATCCTTTACTTTTTAGCACGTCATAGCCCCGTAAAAAATTGTCACGATTATTTTTAACAGCGCTGACATCTGCTGAAAAATGGAAGAATGCGAGAACAGCTGGATAGATTGCCCAATGCTGAAAAAAGGGCAGCCGTTGCCATCGCTCGACTTAACTACCAGCAAGATGGCGGACGATAGAAACGTTCATCGCGTGCCACAGATCTAGAGACCCTTGCTGGTATCTTGCTGGTAGTTAAGTCGAGCGATGGCAACGGCTGTCCTTTTTTCAGCATTGGGAAAAGGTTGCGCCTCAGCGGGTTAATGTACTTTTATATCGATGTTAATAAAGTAAAAGCAGTATATACTTAAGCCCAATTACTATTATAACCCTAATCAAGGCTATTAAAATCTAAAAATTTGTGTACTGAACATTTTTTATTGATTCCTGAAAAGTTTTGATTTAAGTAGTTTTTGAAATAACCTCTATAAATCTGATTACATAAATATATAAGGTAACACACTTACCATCGTCATTATTATAATTTGGACACACGCATGTGGGACACTGTCCTTGCGCTACGTCAGTTTGAAGTTCACATCCTGGATCGCATTTCGGTGGTGGACAAGGGTCGCATATGCACTGCAGACAGCCATTCGGCGCTTGAGTCGTGCGACACATGGGTCCGGTGCACTGAACTGGTGGGCAATTCTTCTGTCCTGCGAAAGTGAACGAGGGCAGTTAGTATGAGTGATCCGGACTAACAGCATCACGTCTATTTCAATGAATCTCCAGTCGACCAATTGCAAGAAGTAATTTTTTTTTTTAAACGTAAGGGATTCATAGATTAGACACAGTTTTAATTTTTGACATAATTTTTTCGCACGAAGTGCTTATGTTGTCTGCAGGCCCTGATTACCGCACAGGCCAACTAGGCCACGGCCTAGAGCTCCAAGTTTTAGGGCCCCCCAAAAAATTATTAAAATAGTTCTATTCCTAATAAAAATAGTTCTATTCCTAATAAAAAATAGTTCTATTCCTAATAAAAAAGTTCTATTCCTAAAAGAAATGAGTTATGTTAAATTTTTAACAGTAATGAAAATAGAATATAGGGATAGTCTTTGACAACACATACCGCTGAGCAAGTTTACACTAAATTCAGGGATAAAACAAACGTCATGTTAAGATCTGAAGAATATCCCACCATGGAGTATTCGTTGACGTGCCGTCATTTGGTTCTGAAGCATAACTTCTATATTAAGCACTAAAAATTTGTGAACTTTAAGTTAAAATATTTTGTACAGGAGAGAGTTTGAAGCTGAAGCACCTCCCTTCCCCCCCCCCCCCAGTTATATAAGAAATTGCGAAGAAATACTGGTATCTATGATTATAAGTGGTATTACTAACAAGAAATGATCGCACAGGGGGCCCGCAAAAGTGCTAGGCCTAGGGCCTCCGAATGGCTTGGTCGGGCTCTGGTTGTCTGTCTGTCCATGATCTAACTGCTGTAAATATTTTTCCATTGTGGCAAAGCTTAGATATGTTACTGATATACAGGGTGTCTACAAAAGCTAGTGACACTCTTTAATTCTTTATCTATTGGAGATAAGTGAGCAGTGTAAATTAAAAATATATTCAAAATAAGGTAGGCAAAAAGACAACGATAAGAAAAATTTCCTCTCTTAAATTTTCAAAAATTTAGAGAGCATAAAATGAGCATCGAGTCGCCTAAAATTATCTGAAGGCTTACTTCTCTTTTCTATTTCAATTCCAAATCAATTTTTGAATTCCTGATATTCGATACGGGACCCAATCACAGTTTGTTATGTGTCCTAATAAATTCATATCAGAATTTTTTTCCCCGATATCGAATATACTAACTCGCTTCACCAGTTCATCATTAAATAGTTATTTGGATTCTAAACTTTTTACGAAGGTCAAAATTAAAAAATAAAAACGTGTGTCCTCAATCTGTATGGCCTACTTTTATAAGTGATAAATCTATGACTTAAAGGGCTCGGGAGAAAAATCTTAACCACAGAATCGTGATGCGAAAAGTTTATTTTTTTGACCCACGACTTATTTATTAAAGTGAATTTATTTCGAATCTTTCTAAAAATTTTTATAGTCATAACAATGCGTAGTGCAGCTTCATTTCAAAACAGCGCCAAAAACTAAAGGATATTTCGGAGAAGGAAAACAGATTAATTTTCATTGAAGTGTACACAGGGTGATACAGAACTCTTGTAAAAGACGTGTAAGAGATGTCAAGGATCGGATGGATGACAGATCGTTCAGAATCATATAAAAATGTTTTGGCTGAAACGTTGTCTTTATGTAGGGTCATGAGGGAATTACGGGTCACTGAGTTTCCTCGACAAATAACGGTGACTCATTTTAATGGTCATTTACATATTTTTTTTTTTTTTTTTACAAAACAGCTAAATTATGCCAAGTCATCCTTATACATTCTATTTTCTTATATCAAGTTAAAAAAGAATGTAACTATGAAGCAAATAGAGAGAGAAAGAAAAAAGACTTTTTACACTACTGCAAAAGCATCTTTAGAAAAGATTGTCTTTGAATATCATGATTTTTTTAAAGATTCATGTCAGTGAAACTTTTTTGAAAAGACGATTTTGTTGGTGCTGTTATTTACTTGCAGATGATCTACGATTACGTACATATACTTTTTCTTCATTATTTTAAAATTAATTTAAGTATGCTGATTTATCCCCCAGTTTACTGGAGTAATACTTGGTCAGTAATATTTTTTGATATTTTATGTATATTTTTTATTTATTTTTGTATAACTAATATAAATATTTACTATAGTTTATACTTTACTGTGATATTATATTATATTAGTGATAAAGAACTGTCTAGTGACAATGAAAATAAGATCGAAGAAGCTGCAATAAAAAAGTTGAAAAAAAATTCCTCCTTAGAAGATTCTAAGAGGGTCCTACAAGGAATTCATACTGTACATGAAGAGCAGAAGTATTTTGATCAAGACCAAGCGTTTCGCGGACATTCTCCAATTTCAGAACTTTTTTCAATCTGTCCCCAAAATGTAAAACAGCAATTGGGGACAAAATTTTAATTAAAACACCTATTTCTTCCCAATTTAAAAAGAAATCAATCATGTTTTTTTTTCTTATTTTATGAATGTTAATAATGCTCTAGTTGAATAAATAGAAGCTATTTTGAGAAGAGCATTGAATTTATAAAATGTCTCCAATATTTATTTCCGAATTGGAGACACAACGCTGAATTGACACCGACTTTTTCTTAAAATAATCTTATTATTTAAATTATTTTTTTTCTTAAATACAATACATTAGAGAGATAAAAATCTGTTTTTGTACTAATAAAGATAATAAAGATAAATTAGAATATTTATTTACTTGTGCATTACTATAAAAAAAAAGAAGTGACCCAAATTTACCCCATATATGACCCATAATTGCCCAAATCCTGGGCACACACAATTCTTGGTCCCTCAATAATTTAAATAAAATAAATAATAATTCAACTTTAGGTAAAATGATTATTTGAATAATTTCTAAGTTATTTAAGGTTACTTCATGCCAAATTAAATCATTTATCTTTCATACTGAGAAAGTATTTAGATGTAGTATTTTGACCCATAATTCCCCCATATGACCCCTACCAGTTAATAATAACAGTGGAATAACAGCAAACTTTCCGACCGTGGTCTGTCAATAACTAATGGATATTTCAGCGAAGGAATTGACTATTATTGATTATTAAAGTAAGTATTATATATTGATTACAGGACTGATTGTCAAATTGATTATTTACACGTAAATGAGAACGACGTTTTCACCCTCACATTGCAATGTGATTATGAACTGCCTTGGTTCCCTCTACCACCTCTTATATGTTTTTTTACAAGGGTTCTAAATTATCCAGCATATCATACAGATAAACTACATATTTAACACACGTATGCCTACTGGCAAGTAAAGCAGTTAAAGAATTATTATTTAAGAAATTTATACACTACAAAAAAAATAGAAATTTCCCAGAGATCTGAAAAATATGTATCTACATTTTATATTTTCTGAACATACTTTGAACACATTTTAAAGTAATAATTTAAAATGCATATCGTAAACATAAAACATGACGTGGTAAAAGGAGCTTTAGAGTTTCCTTTACATGCAATTCTTCTCATTCTTATTTAAGCTAAATACTTAAAGTGCAATCCATTTTTTCGTAAAAGTTAAGATGAAAATTTTACGACTTGTATGTGGTGTCGTATATGAATATTTTCAATGCATTATTTAAATAAATTATAACTTACAACATGATTTCTCAACTGAAATCGGACAGAGAATTTCCAGACAATCGCGGGAAAGCTCCTTACACACGTTTTTTACCTCCCCACCAACCGTAACCTCAGTACAAAGAAGGGTGGACCAGGGGGTGCGTTCCCCGCAAAATTTATAATTTTGCTAACAAAATAATAATGATGAAGTATTTTTGTGAAAAATTCCGAAATTTTCAGACACGTCCCGAAATTTTTTTCTGGGTACGGTTATGGCCCTGGCCACTCAGTTTTATTAAATTTTTGAGGCTAAGCTTTATTTAATTTTGCACTGCTTAAATAGAGAAGTAGATCAATTTAAATATAAGTGATTCAGATTAAAATATCCAATAATAATTATTTTTAGACAAATTTATGTGGATTCTCATAGTTAACGGCAGGTACATCTTTTATCATATCCCAGAGAGAATGTGTTTGCTGGCGCCATCTACTATTAACAGCTAAAACTATATTGTAAGGAGGTTCTCGTCGCATAATAGTATAAGAAGTAAGGATGATTTTACTATCTTTTGACAATATCCCCAAGAAAATTATTAAAAAGTTAACATCAAAGAAAATAATCGAGAATATTATAATAATGAAACATTTCTTTTTGATTTTATACGTGAGCCTCACCATTTTTAGCCTCACCATGACCGAGTGAATAAGTCGCTGAAAATGGTAGATGGCTGAAATGTGAACGGTCCCGGGTTCGGAACCCATCGCACGCATGTCAATTTAACAGTCTAGAGTTTTGTTCGGCTTTCTTCACATGTAACTTGAATACGCGTTAGAACCCCTTAAAAAGTACCCCGAACATGGCACTACCCCTTTCTAGTCAGATCGCCGAAGCGCATCGTTGTCATAACGACACAAACAATTGATATTAATGTTATGAATAACATACCACATGTTTTGGCATGTACTTAAATACTGTAAATGGATTCAGTTAAGAAAAGAAAATTGAATTTTTTATCGCATATAAAATAAATATTTATATACAGCTTATGAAAGTAGTTTTAAAATCACAAGTGGACTTACTGTTAACAACGGCTTGAACAACCGTCACCTTGCAGACACAGCCTGGGCACTGTCCCGGGGGTACATTCCTTAGAACCTCGCATCCAGGATCACACTTGGGTTCGGCGCACTTCGGATCACATATACACGTGTAGCAGCCATTATTCTCCCTGACCTGTCGACAATTAGGCCCGCTACAGTCGACCGCTGGACACTGGCCAGAAGTATCTGAAACAAAGTTGTGAGCAAGGCTTTGAATATATTTCTAACTTCACACCTTGGTTATTTTCGGAGCATGCACCATGAGGTAGGTAAGTGAACAGGATAGCTCCTAAACTTTGCATTCTATTGAGCTCAAATTTAGTATATATGTTACAGTTAAAACCCAAAATCAGTCAAAACCCGAATTAACTAAGGAAAACGCGTTCTAACTGAGAGCGTTAAGCAAAACCCGAATTAACTAGGCAAAACGCGCTCTGACTGACAACGCTCGGGAAAACCCGTTTTTCCCAGTGAATTCCGGAATGTTAATGCTTCATGCACTAAAAATTGGATCTTGCTCCCCCTCTCGAAAATATGATAACGCTGGCCGTTTGCGAGACCAAAAAAACATCAGTGGGTCCGGCCATCGCTTTAGGGCCCCCCCCTTGGAAAATATACTAACGCTGGCCCTTTGCGAGACCCAAAAAAACATCAGTGTGTCCGGCTTTCGCTTCAGAGCCCCCTGGAAAATATGCTAACGCTGGCGCTTTGCGAGACCCAAAAAAACATCAGTGGGTCCGGCCATCGCTTTAGGGGGGGCCCCCTCAAAAATATGATAACGCTGGCCGTTTGCAAGCCCCAAAAACATCAGTGGGTACGGCCATCGCTTTAGGGGGCCCCTGGAAAATATGCTAACGCTGGCCCTTTGTGAGACCCAAAAAACATCAGTGGGTACGGCTATCGCTTTAGGGGGCTCCCTGGAAAATATGCTAACGCTAGCCCTTTGCGAGATCCAAAATAAACATCAGTGGGTCCGGCCTCCGCTGTAGGGGCGCCTCGAAAATGTTCTACCGCTACCCGAATAAAACGGGTTTTCCCTAGTTAATTCGGGTTTTCCCGAGCGCTGTCAGTCAGAACGCGTTTTCCCTAGTTAATTCGGGTTTTCACTGCAACATATACATTATAGACCAGCCTCGCACGACCGCTATTGACCGAAGGGGGGGGGATATAAAAATGAATTCTTTTACATAATGGCGTATGGACGAAAATTCTGTGGTCTATGGAAGCAAATATTTAAAGTGTACTAGAGCCTCATTGGTTCATTCGAATGTTTAAATTGAGTTGTATATTATGAATACTGTCACACAACCTGTATGCATTTAGTATGTGTGGTGATAATAGTTTTTGTACAAGGCTACAAAAACGAATTTTTATACATTGCGGCATATAGAGCCAAACTCTTGAAAATGTGCTAGCGTCTGTATGGTGCATTCCATTGATCTCAAATTAGACACGCACATTATAGGTCACAGTCTTAGATACTGTGTAGATTTTGATGAGTGTAGGGCTTATAATGTTTTATATGGCTACAAAAGAGTATTTTTATACATCGCGGCCTAGCACTCTAATTATTTGAAGTGCACTAGCGTCAGAACTCTACAATCGATTGAGTTCAATCATATTTATTTAAACGATTGGTAACTACCAAGTGTTCGAAGAGTCGAGTGGGGACACTTCTTATTTTTATTTGGGGAATTGGAATATAGAAGCCTCCTTTTTTCATCTGCAATTAGAAATGTAAAGATGCGAACAATTTTATTCCGGTATGAACGATTTTACTCCGTTTAAAAACATAATTGTTTTACCAGAAAATTATTAGTAATTTTCTTTCTTTTCCTAAGATTTAAATTGCTGAATGTTCTTTGGCAATCTATAAAGAAACATTGAATTAGCTTCTCTGTACTAAAGATTCAAAGTCATAATTTCAATAGAGGAAGATTAAGTACGAGGGATTTTTTCTTTAAGTTAATTATAAAAAAGTTTTTGTAGGGAATTACAGCCCATTTGAAATCTAGCACATACTGACATAGGTAACTTGAATATTTGAAATTTAACTCTTTAGAAAGGCTAAAAAAATTCTATTGACTTGCTTCTTAGATCCTTTTAGGGATTAAAAATGTATCATAGAATCATGCATTTTTTAAATAGCACATGAGTAAAAACTTCTGGAGTTCGATTTTTAATTAAAAAATTCAGACGAAGACATTTTAATGAACCAGAGTGTGATAGGCTAACGACAGCTTATTGATACATAAACAAAACTTGGAATAAATAAATAAAAAAAAAATCAAGAAAAGTGCAACACTTCTAAAATAAGAGAAACAGAATGAACAGAACTATACCTGCTAACGCTGCAGCTGCGTTGGTGCAGTCACATATTGGACATCTTCCTTCAGAGAGAGTCTTTGTCTTCACACAGTGTTGTGGGCAAGGTGCACAGGGCGAATCACAAACACACTTTTGGCAACCATCGGATCCTCTTATTAAAGAACAGTTGTAGCCATTACAGTGCGGCGTTGGACAGTGATAAGAAGCTAACGGGTTAACTGGAGCCTTTGTTGTGTGATGTTGCTTCATTCCGTAGGCTTCGGCAGTTGGTGAAACTGCAGGAAGAGAAAATTTGATTGGAGATTTTGTTGAGGGTCTCCGCGTTGAAGTAGGACGGAAAAATGTATGTTTTTTGGGTGTTGTTGTTTCATAATCATCTACAAATTCCTGGTGGTCAATAGGTTTGTTATAATCGGGTTGATGATTGTCAAAGCTCTCAACGAATTCCTGCTGATGAGGTTTACTTGTTGTGGTGGGTTGTGTTGGTGGAGAGAAACGTGTAGGTGGACGTCTCGAAGGTTTGCGTTTTAACTGAATTGTGGGCCTTTTTGTTGTTGTTGTAGTAGTGGTGGTTGTAGTCTCGTAAAAGTCTTCTTCATACTCTTCATCTTCAAATCCCACAAATTCCTGTGGAATATCTTCCTCAACGAATTCCTGATCAGCCCAGTCTTCCTGATGGACGTCGGGTTTTTGTTTAAGAGGTCTTGAAGGAGCAGGGAACAGGTCATGGGAAGGAACTTCTGGTTCAGGAGAAGGCTGATAACCTACAGGATGAAAATGTGGATGTGATGTTACTCCAGGACGGGTTTTGATGGAGTGGGGTTTTTCTGTTTCTGGGTCAAAGGGCGGAACAGAGTGCTGATCCAGATGAATACTGGGCTCATCAGGTTCCTCCTCATGACTAGCTGAAAAGTGTTGATTTGGTTTTTGATTTGCATGATGCAAATGCACTTGTCCTTGACTTTGTTTTGTATCTTGATTTACTTCAGCAGCCGTTATTTGTGCAAGGGGTTTTAATGCGGAGTATTTATCCTCATGTTGCTGACTTTGTTGTTGCTGATCGAAATGCTTATTATTATCATCATTCAGCTCTTCATGATATTGTTGATACGAAACCGATGAATCATCATTGATAGGCTCGGTATCATGATCTTCATTTTGAAATTCTTGTTGATAATGCTGGATAAATGAAGATTCATCATCTCCGCCCCCAAACTGTTGCTCAGATTGCCCGGTTTGTTCATCGGTTTGAGCACTTATCGGATCTGGAATGTTAATGAGTGGTCTCTCAGGAATTTTATGACTTGTTTGGGTTTGCTGAGAAAATTGTTGGACAGATGCCGTCAAAAATGGTCTATTTTGAGGAGTACCTTTTAAAGTATCAGGTTGATTTTCAGCACTCATGAATTGTTGAGCTGCTTGTTGTGGAGATACATTAACGTGAGCGTGCTCTGCTGCTATATGTTGCTGCTGAGAATGCTGATGCAAAAACTGTTGGGTATGATGTTGAGAATTGATAGCGGTCTTTGGTTGATCGTTTGAAACGTGTTGTTGATGTATTTCTGGTATTTTTGTAGGACGTTCATTGAGGAATTGCTGTACTTGTTGGGCAGTATTCAACACACCGGATGACTGTTGACTTCCGAAGTATTGCTGTTGAGGTTTCATCAAGTGCTGGTTTGCCGACAGCTGTGTATGTTGTTCAGGCAATGGACTATCAGGGGACTGATGTGGAACAAAATATTGCTGTTGTATTTGGGGTGCTTTTGTCGACTGTCTATCTGCAAAGGGTTGCGCTTGTTGAGAATCTGTTGCCCCATTTGAAGCCTGTTCAGTTATAATATACTGATGCTGACTTTGGGGAACTTTTGGTGGCTGTCTGTTGATAAATTGTTGTGTTTGAGGACCAATGAAAGTACTATCTGTGGATTGGTGAGCCATAATGTATTGCTGCTGATTTTGTGATTGTATTACTGGTTGCTGGTTGTATTGAGCAGTAGATACAGTGTCAGTTGACTGCTGAGATGCAATGTATTGTTGCTGATTTTGAGGCAGCTGAATGGCCTGATTATTGATAAGTTGTTGAACATTTTGTGCAGGCAGCATAGTATCAGAAGAATGCTCAGAAAAGATATACTGTTGCTGATTTTGAGGTATCTTAGTTGGTTGCACAAAGTGTTGATACTGTTGCTGATTTTGAGGATATTTTGTTGGCTGTTGCACAAATTGTTGTACATGTTGTTGATTGATTGGAGATTTTGTAGGTAGCTGATCAATGAATGGAACTGGTGTTGAGGCTAATTTATCTAAAGATTGCTCTTGAATGACGTGATGTTGTTGATTTTGAATTTGTTGACTATTAAACTGCTGATTTTGTGGAGTTGCTACAGCATGTTGATTGATAAATTGCTGCAAAGGACGATCAAAAGACGTGATACCTGGATTTTGCTGCGTAATTAGATACTGATTGTGATTTTCTGAGATTTTCACTGGCTGTTGATTAGTTAAGTGATGTATCTGAGTAGTATAAGTGGTTTCTGGAGATTTTTCGGGATTAATAAATTGTTGATTTTGTGGTGAGGTTATCACATGAGTATGGTCAGCATGCTGACTAGAATGCTGATGCAATCCATAATCATCTGATTGGCCGATATTTTGGTGTTGCTGATTACTATGTTGAATGAATTGAGCAGGTTTTTGACTGAATGAATTTGGATTTTGTTGTTGTGGCAATGCATAATCTTGTGATTGATCAGAAGTAATTTGATGTTGCTGATTTTGTTGGAGTATTGGAGCTTGTTGTTGGCTGTTAACTGTATATTGTGGAGTTATTGGAGACGCTACATGTGGTTTTATATTAGAATTTGTTTGTTGATCTAAATGATGAGAAAAGGGAAATCCTTCTTGATTCATAAAATTTTGCTGCATAGGTTTTTCTCCTTGAGCTAAATATGCATCTTGAGAGCTTTTGTCAGGTATATTATCCGAAAAAATTGGTTTATTTTGAGAAATCATAAACTGATGCTGTGATTGCTGGTTACTATGTTTGTCTTCCTGATTTTGTTGGTTTCCTGATGCTGGAATAGTCTGATATTGCTGAATGTATTGCTGATAGTATTGTGTTTGTTGTTGAGGCGTTATGGGTTTTATTTGCTCACTTGCAGAATGTTGCTGGAATTGCTGTTGTTGAGGTGTTAAGGGTTTTATTTGCTCACTTGTAGACTGTTGCTGGAACTGCTGTTGTTGAGGTGTTAAGGGTTTTATTTGCTCACTAGCAGACTGTTGCTGGAATTGCTGTTGTTGAGGTGTTAAGGGTTTTATTTGCTCACTTGGAGACTGTTGCTGGAATTGTTGCTGTAGAAGAGGTTTTTCAGGATGCACAAATTGTTGCGGTAGCTGGAAAACTTGAGGATTTGTTTCAGTGCTAAAGGTTTGGGATTGCTGAATATTTTTATCCTGACTGAAAGTCTGTTGATAAACATGTGCCGAAGGTTTATTGCTTTCTACTGCTGATGCCATTTGATGCTTATCAGTAATATGCTGTGTCTGTGGACTTACCATATCTTGTACTATACCATGCTGCTGTTGCATTTGATTCTTAAAACTTTCGTTCGGAACATCATATTGCTGATGAGTATGTGACTGAAAATGTGTTACTGGTTTTGGATCATACTGCTGCTGCATTTGTTGCTGATGTAAATGAGTTTGATTTGATTTTTCTTGCGAGTACACTGCATGTTGTTGTTGATGTGGAATAACATATTGAACATGAACATTATTTTGCTGAGTGCCTTGCTGCCCATTTTGATTTAATACTGGCTGTAATAATACTGTTTGGTCGTTTCCCTGTGTTTTATCAAAAGCGGTATTTATTTGTGAACTGAAATCTGTTGCAGAACCTACTTGCTGTGCTGGAATATGTGCAGCAGACTGACTAGCTACTTGTTCAGGTTTCTGTTGCTGTAAAGTTTGCATAAGATAAATTTGATGCTGCTGTGAATTTAATTGATGTTGTAGAGGATTGCTGATTTCCGAGTGTTGAACATTTAACTGTTCTTGAAGTTTGGTAATTTGCATTTGTTGGGCATCTACTTGATCTTGTATCGGTTTTGTCATTTGTGCGACATATTGTTGATGAACGGAATCGGGTGATTGATGCGATAACTGTGAGAATTGCTGCACATTTTGCTGTGGCAGCTGATAAATTGTAACGATTTGTGGCTTCAGAGCATCTTCTGCTGGAGGATATGTCTTTTCACTTTGACTTGCACCTTGTTGAATTTGATCCGCGCTAAGTGATGGCTGATAACTTGTGGAAGGAAAGTTTTGATGAAACTGTTGCAGTTGAATAGGAACTTCATTTTGAGGACGAATTGCATGTACTGGATTATTTACATTTTGTTGCTGAGATATAGGAATGTTATGATTGCTTATATAATGCTGTTGATAAATGTTCTGTTGCTGACTAGATAACTTATCATTTTGGAATTGTTGTTGATATGGTGATAAGTTTTGTGAATTTATGAATGAATTTGGTATAGGAAGACTCTGCTGATTATTTTGAGATGTCTGTGAATCCAACGCTTCATGTTCATTTGCGAATTTTTCAGCGGAACTTTGATGTTGTTGATAATAGTTTTGTTGATATTGAGCTTGATTTTGTAAATTTGCTATCTGTACCTGAATTTGCTGATGAGATAAAGGCTCGTGCGCAACATTATGAGAAATTAACGGCTGCTGTTTTTCTTGCGTTGGTATATACGACTGATAAGATGGTACTTCCTCTTGAGAATTCTGAAACTGTTGATTTCCTGATAAAGCATTTACATTTTCACTTGAGTAATCTGCAGAACCAAAGGAAGCAGATTGAGAATTCAAGTTTAATTGAGATTCTGATGGGATTTTAGGAGAGTTACTGGATTGAATTTGATGACTAATAATGCTTCCTGGTATTTTGTTTTCTTTAAGAGATAAAGGATCTGCAATTAATAAGTCTTGCTGATTCTGCTGAGGACTTGTATGGGAAATATTATTTGGCCTAAAATGTGCTGTGATATGAATATTTTCATCACCAGTCTGTTGCTTTTGATCAGAGGAAACAAATTCTGGATCGAGTGGTTTAGAGTGCTGCTCCACATGCGCTGGCTCTTGCTGATTCGGATTTTTTAATTCTAATTCTGGACTTTGTTCTTGGGATTGAATTTTTTGTTTTTCAGAAATTTCTGAGCTATCTTTCTCTTTATTTAGAGCTGATGATGACAAGAGTTGTGAAGATATAGAACTTTCCTGTTGAGGTTGAGGAGCATGATGATTGAACTGTTGTACAACAGGAGGCGCCAAAGTTTCTGGTTGCGGAGTATTCGATATCTCTTCTGAGTTGCCACCTTCATAGAAAACAGAAGTTGTACTAAATTTATTTTCATTAAGATTGGTGGATACAGTGGTACTGGAAGTTTCTGGAAATGGTGGCATGGTTTGTTCTTCAGTTTCATTAAGCTGTAATAAATGATTTATTGGTGAGCTTTCAACTTGTTGTAACTGTATATGAGACTCATTTGCTCCGATATGTTTATGCGATTCTGTTTGTTTGGTAGGCTCTTTCTGCTGCGAATCTTGATCATCTGAATCTACAGATGCATGTGCATTTTCGCTTTGTTGTTCTGTTGCAGAAGAAGAATTTTGTTTAGTTGAAAGTGCGGTATTTTGTTGTCCATGTTGTTGTGATTGTGTAGTCTGTAATAGGGTATCTTTTTCAGTTGAAGTTTCAAACAAAATGGGGTTCGCTTGCTGTGCATTTTGTTGTAAAATTGTTTGTTCTGAAGGTTTAATGTAATACGGTAGAAATCCTAACGTTTGTGTCCCAGCTTTGAGCTGTTGTTGTAAAGATGGTGGTATTGGTATGTTAGTTAGCAGAAGATGAGGATTTTGAATTTGAGTGTGGTGATGTGTGTAATGATCAGTCGATGAAGGAATATTCGAACCATATGGATGTTGCATGGCTGGATAAAATGAGCTTTGCTGAGCGGTTTGCCCAGAAGACTGGCCGGTAATGGGATTTACAATTGATGACTGACTATGAATAATAGATGGACTAGGATGAGGAATTTGGCTTTGATAAGGAACATTTGCCATTTGAGGCTGATGAATAAAGCCATATCCTTGAATGCCGCCAGCGGTACTTTGGTATGCAAAATGAGGAAACATCGGGAACTGAGGATTCATATTTTGCTGAAATAGTTGAGCAAACTGAGGATTAGATAACATGTGATGTGAAGCAAGTAGAGACTGAATGCTAGGGTTGTTAACGTAGTATTGTTGATACGGATTGCTTTGAATACTAGGAATTTGGGGTATAGGCTCTTTCTCATCTTTTATCATGGAATCATTTTTTTGCTTTTGCGAGGATGAATCTTCTGAATTTGAAGATTCGGAATTTGTTTTATCTAAAGTACCACTAGATGACTGAAGGAAGTGATTTTTCAATTCAGAATTAGAAGAATCAAGTTCAGTAGATGTTGAAACTGATACATCACTTGTCTTGTTCAAAGTTTTAACTACTGGAAGTTGTTGCGTTTCAGTAACTGGACTAACTGGTGCAGTTGTTGTTTGCTGAATAGGTCTTTGATGATTAGATAGAACATTGTTTAAATTCGACATTAACTGTTGAAGATTTTGCAAAATGGGTTTCATTCCACTGTCATCATTAGTGCTGTTTTTTTGTTGTGAGCTCTTTGTATCTGTTTCCGACTGTTGAGGTTTCTGTGCTGGTTTGCGCCTCTGAGTCTGTGGAACATAATATCCAGGTCTGTGCGATGTAACTTTGGCATTTTCAACATTATAATTCTCCGGACTTGATGATACATGCGGTCTAGGTTTTGCTTTATGAGATTCTTGAGGTCTTATTCTGTGAGAAGAGGAAAACTTATTTTGAGTTGAGGTTCCACTTGGCTTACGTCTAGACGGCGGTTTTCTTTGAGGTTTTCTTGTTGAAGGAGTTAAAGCAGGGTCTCTTGCAATGCTTGTAACTTTATTTTCAATACTGTTCACTTGACTGACAGCAGATGTTGGAGACTCTGTAGAATGAACAAATGTACTAACTGGTTTGACTTCCTCTGTTTTTACAGTGGGAATTGACATGCAAGGCCTAGCAGTGTCCTGGATTTCAGTAGACATTTCTGTCGTAGATGGTGTAGTTGAGTCAGTTGAAGTTGTTTTTAGTTTATGTAATGAATCTGGTTTTCCAGTCGAACCTCCTGTTGTAGCTGTTGTAGTATCAGTGATTTGAGTTCCAGTAATTGTTGGACTGTGGTGATTAAAGGTATTTGATTGCTGAAATTCTAAATCATCTTCTATAATTCCTGTTGTAGTTTCAAATACCGGAGAGTGATCATGGAATGTTGGTATATTTACAGTAACTGTTGTGTGTTTTTCTCTAGATCGGATTTGTTCCTCGATTTCAGCTAAGCTATCGTAAAAGTCTATAGTGTGTGGTTCAGTAGGTGTAATATCCTTACGTTCTTCATCTGTTTGCGTCGTAGTATCCGGTTCTTGGTCAGGAGTTTCTGTTAGAGTTTCAGTAGTAACTTCTTGTTCAGAATTTCCTATCGCTGTTTCTGCGTCTTCAAAGTATTTAGTGGGTGCATCTTCATTACTTTCTGACTCTTCAGAAGGGCCCATGGAATCTTCTGTGATTTCAATATCGTTTCCAGTTTCTATGTTTGGTCCCAATGTCGTGATGGCGGGCGATGTTCCTGAAAGATTCAAGAAACAGGAACATTTTCAAGGAGCAAGCATAAGAATTTTATTTTTGATTTATGAAATATGAAAATTTAATTATGATTAACAACAAGTATTTCCAGTCTCAAATCAGTCAACTTTGACTGGAATTTTTGAAGCAAACCTAATTTGTTAGTATTGTTATTAAATTTTAAGAAATCGAGATCAAAATGCAATACATTAAATATATTGGAATAGTTTTGGCAGAACTTCTGCAAAGTAAGGAAATTTAGAATTTCTGGCAGGGTAGACTGAAAGTCAAAAGTCCGATAGCTATTAGCAATTACTTTCCTTTTAGTTTGCATGATCACAAAAAAAAAAACATACAAGCCTTAGTTTTATGTTTTCTTATTTAAAGTGATTCATGCATGGAGTAGGGCGAACAGATAATGAATTTTCAATAAAGTAATATAGCTTGCTCCTCTCAAACGTTCTCACTGTTTTTTGAAAAAATATAGAGGGACATCAAAACCCTGCCATTTCGAAAATATCTTGGGGGCTTTTTTCACTTATGAAATATTCTGCTTTTCATCCAAGTAGAGCATAATATCTTCTTTTAGATACATCTTCATTTCCTGTGACTGGTGAAGAATTATTTCAAAATTTCAGTTTCGTAATGCCATTTATATATATGACCTTTGGATTTGTGTGTTCTATTATGTAATCCAAAGAAGTTTTGAATTAAATATGGTGTTCTAGTTAACATGTTATGCTTCTTAAGTGTACAGTTTAATTCTTGCGAAGATTTTATGTAAAAAAATGTAAGGCGCCAAACATAGAATATATGATTTAGACTTGTTAGTATAAAATGGCGTGCTTAATAAAAAACCTAACTTATATAACATGCAGAGTCTGTAAAATATATAGAGACATATAAAGACACAACATACAACAGGAAAGAAAATTAAGGAATTAAATGATTTACATGTAATATTTAGTTATAAGATAAAGACATAAAAATTATTTTAAAATACAAGGAAAGAATTTGTTATTCAAGATGTTAAATAATAAATTATAGATAGACAACTTCTTTAAATGAGCTGCATATTAAGGAATTTAGCTATTTAAGGTCAAGTTAAATATATAAAACTGCAAATTATAAGAATAATGTTTAAAGAAACTACCTAATTGAATGAAAATGAAGGATAGATATTACAGAAAAGATAGAGAAATAGAATGAGTATTTCTTAAATATGCCACTCATGAAAATATTTGTATTTTGCGCAGCGTAAAAAGTCTGACTAATTGAATAATCTGAATTTCGATGTAAAATATGTAAAATGTGACTATTTTCTAATATTGTTTTTAACAATTTTTAAAATTTTATCTTATCTAAAACTAAATTTAAGGCATTAGCATAACATGGACTTAGATAATAATTTTTCCAAGTCTGGAAGAGGTGAAGCATAATACTGATGCACCAGAAAATAAAAAGGTATCTCATACTAAGATTCTGTGATCAGATAATTATAAGTAAAATATTCTTTCATTAATAAAATAGTTTGATTTTCAAAAAATATTTATTAAGTTATCATGAGATAAGCAATTTCTTAAAAAATATTTTTATAGTTGCAAAATATAATTAATATCATTAACATAGTTTCAAGTTTTCTTGTAAAAGTTCTTTTTGAGTTTCGGAGAAATGAAACTTTTCCTCACTTTCCAAGATCATTGTTTAAACTTACAATCTAGTTTAGAACATTTCCTCCACTATGCTTAAACACTGATTTTTTAAGAGAATAAATTGATTATCATTAATTTTTTGTAATGGAATGCAGCTGAAAAGCATGACTTTTATAAATAATTCTATAAAAGAAAAAGAAAATGACACTTTCTAAAAGCTAAAATAGAGATATTGTGTAATCAGAATAGACATAGAGGATCTATTGATGGTTTATTATTTAGTATGAATAAACTTGAACCATAAATGAAAATGAATTTCTGTCGTAATTGTATGTATCTCTTTATAATGAAGCAAGTAATGTGGTAAATTGTAACTAAAATATATATGCACATACATCTTAGAACACCTACTTAAGCATTTTTAAATGATTTTTGAATTTTAAAGCGCTCATCGTGCTATGGAATTTTGATAACTTCTTGATAATCAGTTCATATGAAACACGATGATAATAATTGTTAGTAATATGTTCACTTTCAATGCCACTGTACCACCATACATAATTAAAATCTAAAAAAAAACATTCATCAAATAGTAATAGATATAGATTCATACCTGGTATGATAGGTTGAACTACTGTACTCCTTTGTGGGCATCTACAAGTTGGACATTTGCCATCTGGAGGCTCTGTTTCAATCCAGCAGCCGTCGGAACAAGTTGGGGGTATGCATATGGAATCACATTTGCAAGTAGGACATCCATCGTCTCCTATGACATTGTAACACCTTTGGCCAATGCAACGAGTTCTTGGGCAGACTCTCCCTTCAGCTACAAAAAGCCAAATTTTTATTTGTTAACATCTTATTCAATAATACGAGTTTGAATAGCGAGAGCAAAAAATTGTGTAAAATTCAAGCCAATGTCAGTTAAACCTGGAAGATCATACTGAGTGGAGATCTTTGCTTCCGCCGTTTTCCTATACACCGCAAATTTTTTTTACCTATATTACAGCACAACGAGGGGGTAAACGTAGAGCCAACACGTTGTGATGTGAATTTGCTGTACAATGTACTTTATGATTCTCTTATCAATGTCATTACGTCATTTTGTGAGTGGATTTACAACACACAGTGCTGTATTATTTTACAGCACAACGTATGGGTAATCGTAACGCCAACATGTTGTGATGCAGACTGTGCCAAATGCCATTCAAAGTTCTTTGTGATTGGCTTATTAATGTCATTTTTGTGAGTGGATTTACAACACACAGTGCTGTATTACAGTAGAATCTCGCTACAACGATATCCTCTATAACGATAATTCTCTTTATTACGATATTTTTTCATAGTCCTGGCTGAATTCCCTTTAGATTAATGTGAAACAGTTCTCTGTATTACGATACCCTTTAAAACGATAATTCTCTCTACAAAGATGGTAATAATTATCCCTTACATCACAATAATTATATCTACTACGATATATATATATATTTTTTTCTACGATGCATCAGAAGCCCAACTCATGAACAGACATTGAAAGCTACAGAAAGAAAGTCGATGTAAAATGTGGTTGGAACGGGTTGGACCACGCCTCTGCCAAAGAACGTCTTCTAAGTTTCGTTTTGCTGATGTAACACTATGGTAATGAGAATGTGCATTTCTCGTAAGGTGGAAGGGTAGTTGGATGACACATCTTTGATTCCTATCCTCCTCTTTAAAAAATGGTCAAGGATTCCTTTCACCGGAACTGATATAGAAAACGATACTTTCTTTTGTCTGAACATGAGTAAGAATTTTAACCTCCAAGGTCGATTATTGCACGAGGATATTTTAAATCATTTATGAGTTTTGTTTACTTTGAAGTTTGTTTAGTGAAAATTGCAAGCAAATGGCTAAAAGAAAACAAATATCTATCGAAGTGAAATTCAACATAATAAAAGATGTTGATAAAGGCATGAAGCAAAATAAATAAGGATAAATTAATGGGTATGTATTTTCAATTAATATCTAATACATTTTAAAAAACGCTTTTGCGGCATTCAGGTATTATTTATTTAGACATTATATATTTTTTATTCATATATGCTATAAATATTTATAAGCTATATCTCCGCTAGAATCCCTGGCGAGGCGGCAAGGGTATTTAACTAGAATTTGTGAGTGTTGTAAAAATTACTGAAAACTATAAACATGTTTTTCTCCTTTTATTTATTATATATTACTTGCGAGGGTGTGCTGAATGAAAACAGAACACTTTCTGGTGATACCGCAGGGTATGGGATATATGAAGAACAAAAATCAAAAATCTTTTCGTTCCAATATCGATTCTCTCTATAACGATAATTCTCTTTACAACGATATATTATTTTGACCCACAAAATATCGTTATAGAGGGATTTCACTGTATTTTACAGAAATATTGTCGTAAAATTACTGGTATTCCTACCGTGTAGATGGCTTCAGCGGTAAGTAATGATCGAAATACAGTTAAACCCGCTTAATGGAAATCGGTTAAAGGGATATCCCGCTTATTATGATAAATTTTGAATTCACCTAACCTTAATAGTTATTCAATATAATCACGGATAATGGAACATCCTGCTTATTAGAATAAATTTTCGTGTCAAGTTGCTATTTCATTAAGCGGGTTTGACTGTGAATAGATCATGGACTTCATTAATAAACTTGAGTATCTGTCAACATAACCCCATAAAAATTAATCGATTTGTGTCTGCATCAAGTTATTCTCGATTTAAAATAGTTTGCGAGACAAATTCCCGTCATTTGCGGGTTTTTTTTAATTTTCTGTTTCATTATGAAATCTGCGGCAGAAGCTCATCGAATAGTCTTAAGTAACTACGGTGAGGCAGCTATTAGTGAAAGAACGTTTAGTGAGTGATTTCAAGAACTGTAATTTTTCTATCGAACTGCATAACGGTGGAAGAGAGGAGGTTTTCGAAGAGGCAGAATTAGAGGTGAGATTCTTGTCAGTAAAGAGGAATTGACACGACCAGTGGGAGTGAAAAAGCAATATTAACTTTGAATTACAAATGCATTACTAGTTTTTTACAATAAATTCTCGAATTTCGGGGGTTGGGAGCAGAAGCAAAGTTGTATAACCAATAATTACGAAAATACTTCTCTTAAGTTATTTTGAAGGCCTTCCAGACTTATGTGACTGCCAGTCTACATAAGTCAGCCTATTTTCATACGGCAAAAATAAATGTTAAACATAATTTCCCGGAGAAAAATAAGTCGTTTGATCTTGTGGAAACCTTAACTACAATTTGCTTGGAGTATGTTTCATTCCATATGTTTATTTTTTATAAATTGTATTTATTTCTGTGAGTAATAGAGGTATGCTACTATTAATTATCATAATCGCAGAATCGCATTGTATTGAATCGTAGCATTGTATTATCCAAACTTGTAAGAAGGCTTTACAGCTGATGTTGAAAAAATTCAGAGTAAAACATTTATAAATATTTTTTATTTTCAAATATGCGCATTTAATTATTTAAATTGACAGAGGTCGAGCTTGCTTTGCAATAAAAGATGTTTTGAAAATTTCTAATAAAAAATATTTAGCACACACATAGAAAGAATAATACTAACTCTTCTTAATTTTGCATAGCTATACCTTCATAAATAGAGTGTTATGCCATTGATTTTATTTTAAAAATACTGTACCGCGAGTATCGTATTGATCATCCCCCAGCCCGCATTACAAATAATAAGAAAATACTCAATGTTTTATAGATACAAAATAGTAATAGGGATTAGCGTGGTTAAACCCAATCGAAAGCATTCCAAAATTGATGCAAGGCAAACAAATTCAACTATCATTTGGACTAAAATTATGTTCACAGTCATTTTACATTTATTTTCAAAAAGTTACTTCATTGTGAAGTCTTGTATGAGTACGTTGGTATCTATTTCTCAAAACTGATGATAAAAGTTTCGAAATTCTTCTATTCTTCGAAATTCTTTCCCAGGTTCTAAACTTCTACACAATGCTACTAACTTTTCACAATTTATAGGAACTTATTCCTTCCTCGAAGCATTGAATTTTGTTAAATGTTTGAGTAAACTGATTTTGTCAGTTTGCATTCAGATACACACTCTAGATCTCGGCACGACACAACAAGAATATACTGGTAACTCACAGTTTGTGACACATTGCTTTATATTATTGATTATTATTATTATTACTATTACTAATGCTATTATTATTATTATTTTGTTTTGCGTTTGTGTTAAATTAAAAAAAATCAAATTCCGTAAAGCCAGCCTATAAAAAGTTAAACATTGGCACAACACCCATACGCGGGCTAAGACCTGCGCTGCCCAACCATGCCTTCGCGACCATGTGTTTTGGGGTGCGCAAACATATGCCTCGGCCAGGTGGTCAGCCTCATGCGAAGGGACCAGTGTTTATCTTCCAAGGAAGCTTGGTTCCTCATTTTATCGACCCACTCAAGAGATGAAAGACTGAGTCAACCTTGTCCAGCCCTGGAATCGAATCCCAGGCCTATGGTACGGCAGCACAATGCGCTAATCGTTACACCACAAACCAGCCTATACAACCGAAATATTTTCCCACTGAAAGCAGATTACGTTAAATATATATTGTATTTAATGGATTAGCCAATCCCAAGGCCACGCCTTATGCTCATGTAAGGTAAGCTTCTGCCTAAAAGACTGGTCCATTAAAGATGTATGTCACTACATCATGCGCACCGGAAAAAAATATTTTTTTAAACATTGAATTCAAACTAATAAATTTTTAACACGTTTTTAATGAAAAGCATTTCTGCCTAAACAAATAAATCATATTGCATTTTAAAGAAAGAATTTCATAGACATATACTTTTTCTTTTACGAAAGATATATGAAAAAGGACTCACTTGGCTGCTCCCCACCTTGGAGAGCGAATTTTAAAAAGGATCTACATTTGTTTTTTAGGTATTTGAGTGTGTTTCGTTTTATAGCAATAATTACGTTGATATCAATTTTTCTTAGGGATATGTGAAAAGAACGTTTGGTCCCCTACTCCCTACTCTATAGGATATGAGTTCTGGAAAAAGATATCTTATCGAGCATCTACATTACAAATCTACTTATTACCAAATTTCCTGTTTCATTTTTCAGTGGTTTCGGCTGAGTGAAATAGTGGCACTCGAAAAAAGACATCACTTTCGATCTCCATAATACTTTTCAAACGTTTAAACAAGCTTCTATATTTAATAGTTAGACTACTTCAAGCATAATGTAAGGTTTTAAAGATGATAATACAATGATTACTATACTATATTAGAAAAATAATTACTATTTTGTAAGAGTTAAGTATCATAGAATCTCCTAAACAGTAAAAGCTTTCTTTTAACGGAAATCTGAAAAATCTAAAATACTTTTGTGCTAAATTTCAAGTAAAAACATGTGTAATTCAGTGAAACAGGGAGCAATTCCGTTTAAGACTACTTTCCTCTCAAAGAACAATTCTTTCAGGGCAAGTATTTTTGAACCAAATACATATTACTGACCATAAGGGGGAAACATCAATTGTAATGTATCTGATTGTGATCTGAATCGTATAATGTTGGCACTTCCTTTCAGTTTTACGTTAAAATCCTTTAAAAAACGTATAACAATAGTTATAATGTGACGTCTTGCGCAAAAACGAATTGAATAGGAAAACAATGCTGCCAATTAGTCACTCTTACCTCCTCGTATTATTCCACAGAAACAAGACGGACAGACTTCGTCGTCCCATTTCATGACCATACATCCAATGGAGCACATCGGAATAGGGCATCGTGGCTCAACGTCAATGCCTAACAAGAGCAGGAGAAACAACATGAACACCAAGAAAAGTCAGAAATACACCAATCTGATGAGATAAGAGTGATCTAAAATTCATAGAAAGAAATATATTACTTACAAACGGGAATTGTTGGGCACGGTGTCCTAATGCACTGCAATCTCCTGATGACGCATCTCTGACCTTCTGGGCAGTTCTTTTGCTATCATGAAAATATGGACAATAAATTGACGAAAATATAAGGAAACAATATCATAGTAAATTTTTTATAAATAAATTTCTAACGTGTAGTTTTTTCAGGAATTTCAACGTTTCTTGTAAAAATCGAACATAAAAGTTAATATTAGGATGGTGTATATATATTGGAATAACTGGTTCTCTTCGTTGGGTATTTCAGGGCATCTCTCAATTATAGGAAGCAACACTAGTAGCAAAAAGGCATTTTTCACATTTAGGAATGGACGCGCGACGAAAAGAAGATTGTTTTATCCCGCGAAACAACCTAAAAGCTTTGTCTCGTCCCAAAAAATCTCTATATTGTTATGTTAAAAATGTTAATCTCGTCTTGCACAAAAAGCTGTAAATCTCTGTCCCGTTTTTCAGAAAATCGTCTCGCATCGAACCCATTTCATACTTACGTCTTTTCCAGTGGCGGCTCGTCACCAGTTTCAGTGGTAGGTCTTGGAAAAATAAAGTAGCGGCTGTTAAAATCGAGGGAAATATATCTATACATATAGAGCAACCTCCCCCCCCCTCCCCTCTGTGCACACAGCGTAAGTATTTAAAATCTTTTAGCTGGCAAATGATGATCAAAATTACTTTACAACTTTTGCTATTTTTTACCTACTTTTGTTAATATTGAAAAGTTTACTCTATTACTAATCAAAAGGTCAAGTTTCATTTTTATTTAGCATTTGTGTCTTTTACAGAGCAACTAGTTCATAATTTTTAAATGACTTATTTATTTTAAAATCAATATTAACATATAAAATATTTTTACACATCACATTTCGTAAATCAAGAAAAATAAACAGAAAAATATCTGCCTGAATTTCAAAAATACGATCACGCAGATAAAAAATGATTTCCTCCAAAGCGGTAAATTTCGCCAATAGTTACCGATTCGCAAAATTTCTCCGAGCAGTCGCTTAGATTACCATGCGAGGGCCCGAAGATCTGGTCCCGAAAGAGAACGCCGAATAAGCCGTTTGTAAGCCAAGTTAATGGCGCGTCAATATGGCTTTTGTGCTCAAAGTCAAATACGTCAACCAAGTAAAAGGGGAAAGGGCTCTAAGTTCAGGGCGAACAAGCCCATGGCCCGTTTAGATAAGGAAAAACAGTAACTATCTTCTTTTTAATGGATAGTATCAAAATAGAGTAAAAGTTTTCAATACAAATAGTAAATAATTAAAAGAACTGTGTTACATAATAGGAAGAAACTTTGATTTAGATGGTGGTTAGCCGGTTGGGCCCTGGCCCCTCTGTGCTAAAAAGTAAAGCATTCTCGCGGAGCTATGTAACCCGAAACTATTTTTATAGAAATCAAATCTATTCTTCGTGGCTGGCAACAGTCAAATCGTCAGAGTTTGGTGTTCCCAGAGCGGGATCACTGCGCGTTAAAGGGCTAATTCTGACTTGTCCAGAAAGTTATAATTGTACTCACAGCGCATTTCTCGTCGTCGTCATCGTTCAGTGTCTTCTCCTCAGCGAATTCTGGCTCGTACCTGTCCTCGTCGTATTCCTCTATGGCGTGCCTGTCCTCGCTGGCCTCCTCGTACAGGTCTTCGCCAGCGGCCTCTTCCGGACGGTGGCCGCCGCTCTCCGACTCTCCCGGCACCGCCCCCTTGCTGTCCTCACCGGGATAAAGAGCCGATTCCAGGTGCTCCCCTGCCACGGGGTAGGCGTGTCCTCCTTCGTAGTGGTAACCTGGAATATCGGCATATTGATCTTGATCGTTATTGCCATGCACTAAATATATTTTGTCAACACCTGAGAAAAAGAAAACACCCGCACCGTTTAGAGAGTCTGAAGTTTAAAATGAAATTTGAGTATCATACAATTTTATTAATTTATTGTGACCAATTATTTTATATGTAATTATTTTATATGTATTTGTAAAAGTACACTTGTTCGAAGCAAGTTTGTATTTCGTTGGAATTGGACATGACGATGACGGACAAGATCGATGTTGTTGCAGCATCAAATACTCAGAGTTGCTTAACTCATCCTTGATGGATTTTATTGCCACATTCAGACTGAAATCACGTTCTTGGACTTTGATAATGCCTGTCTATTACATAAATTTTGAAAACTTCTCTCTCTACTTGTTATATCATTCATGACTATATTAGCATTAGATCTCTCTTTAGAAAAGTTAGTAACACACATCCTATTTCATGACTAATTGAAGAAGAAGCTTTACAATGGTTCTGTTCGGTTCCACGGTGTTTAATATTTATATTAATGATTTCTCTACAATCTAAGTATCGAATTAACCTTACATTTTGATCTTACGAAAGACCCACGTGCGCATTGCAGTTGATAATATATTTTGTTAAGCACACAATCTAGAATTCGCCATTTGTGTATCCAAGCAAACCGATCTAAAAGTGCCTTCATTCTTTTTCTTAAAGGCAGGATTCTTTTTACCGCAAACGTAATTTTCACTAATGCTTCGTTAATAAATACGAGTACCTCAGCATTTAAAGAGATTACAAATTTGACAAAGGCACCTTTCTTACACCCTGGAAAAAGCTTCTCCTACCAGAGGTTTTCTAAGAGGCACCATTCACATTTCAGTTAGTGTTATAAATTTTAGCAATGCAGGATTAAAAAGACCTTTAGCGAGTTTGGTCAGACTCCTCAACTTTCCTTTCCTTTTCTAACGAAGAAGGCATGTGGTAATCTATTGTGAAGTAGACAAATTTAAGAATTCAGCACGATGAGGGGAGTTTGTAATAAAAATATAATTATAAATAAATACATACATATATAATTCACAGACCATGATTTTTTTTTATATCTGTCAATACTACTTCTCCATAGTTAAAATATTTGTAATTAACATGAAATCGAGGGGGAAAAATTATTGTTCCGACGGATTGTACTTCACTCAACATTTTTCTTATACTTTTGTTTTCAGTAAAATTTTATTCTAAATGTCTATTATAAATTACATTAAAATTTTTTATTTAAATGTATCGATGTTTATTTTAAGCTTGCACTTTTTTTGTTTGTTTTGTTTCAATAAACGATGTAATGTATAACATTAAGAAAAACTTAAGTCGTCATAATATCCCCACTAGTGGTCACAATTACTCCAATTTTTTAAGGATTCTATGTTTCTTGTGAGGGTAATTATAACACACAAGGGTAAGCGCACACACGTATCAATTACGTATTCCCGATGTTGAAATGTCGAAAATAGGTCGAGAAAAAATTACAGCAAAAAATAGCGTTTAAAAGAGATCAAACATACATTGTGTTGTCGACGTTATAAAGAACCGTTCTATGTTGGTCAGGGAGGCGGCTGATCTTCGACTGTTATGTTGGTCACCCTCTCGAGGTCTATGTTACGTCAATAGATCGCCGATTTTCCGCTCATGGCTTCGGCAGTCTGAGAGACCGAACCTTCTCCCTTTAATTTTTGAATTAATTACAAGTCTGTTTTCTTAGAATTCTTAAGTTCACTTTAACAGTCAATGGTAAGGTTTAATTACCTAAACCATTTCTCTAGTACGAAAACATTTTAAGATGCACAAAGTTGGAAATAATCATAATTAATACTCCCTACCCTTCCAAACGAGCTCTTGTGAAAAGCTTATTATTATGAACATTCTGTGGCTCAATTGGTATTATACCCCCTAAAATATTAAGAAACGCTCTTAGCAAAGAAAAACGAACAATTTTGTATTAAAAAAAAGAAGTTGTAACACTGTACGCAAGTTAAAGATTTGTCAAGACTAGAGGTGGGGAAAACCGTTATTTTCAAAGAACAGTTGTTCACCGTTCCCGTTCTTTTTTAAAGAACAGTTCTTTTTCCTGTTCTTTTGAGAACAGGTTCTTTGATTTATGGTAGCTTTATTATGACTATTTTATTCAATTTAAAAATGAAAATATACGTCTTTTTAACATGTACTATACTTTAGTACAATTGTAAAACCCGCAGTGGTCTGGGCACCAATGTTTTGTTTTCCCACCCTTGATTGGTTTGCTACTTACGCTAAGAGGTCATTTGTAATACATGAATTGCGAGTAACTTATATAAATTTTATGTGCGTTTTCGACTTGGTTATTTATTTTGATTCAAAATCTCGGTGTAGTTTTATATCAAATGTAAACTTGTAAAAAATGAATAAATTATAGAGTTCTCTAATTGTTTAAGACAAAGAAATTTCGCGTACAAATGTTGATGTCTTTAGGAAAAGTTCAAAATTTAACACTTTTATCTTTACTTGCAGTGCCAGGCTATTAAGATTAATGTAAGTTTTTGACTTGATTAACATAATCTCGCAGATAGGTTGATGTGTAATTTTCATGATAACAAAATTATGATAGATTTTCGATCGCTGAGACATTAACAGTAATGCGCACAAACAAATAAAACAACAGATTGGCATTCCCGAATCAGTCAAGAAATATATATGATTCACATAAATGTCTATCCCGTGGAACAATGCAATCAACTACAGTGAAGTGGGTTTCGTAATACATTAAAATATACTCACTGGGTACGATATCTTTTCCGGGCATTGGTATAAAATCTGCTTCGAGGTCCTCTCGTTTTTCTGGCTCTTCTTCATCTTCGGAATGCTCTGAAGCAATTCCATCACCTTGATCATGCTGATCTTCCGCGTCTAAAGAAAGAATAAAATAAAATGAGTCACACTTTTTTTTACTGAATCAAAATAAATTGTTGTTGAAAAATACAAAATTAGATATTGCTAAATTCGTGAACTGAATTTAAAAGAAAAACTACAAAAAAGAGCTTTTTGTACTATATATATATACATGTTGCCAGACTGCACGGATATTAAAATAAAATGCCTTTCAGAGCAGGCAGAGGATACTAATTTAAAATTTGAACAACACACGATTGGTAGATTTTATTTAATGATTTATTTTTAAGGATAGATTAAAGATTGTATAAAATTATCTAAAAAGAAAATCAAAGCATAAAAGTGTATGGCCTGGTTAGTATATTAAATTGCTCTGTGATCCAGAGTACCTTTAGACCGTAATTTTACTAAGGATTGTAACAATGTTTTCTAGACAAAGCATTTGCTTAGTTAGGTAACTTGCAGTTGTAAAAGTTGGTAAGTTAATTAAATTAATTTTAGAAAACAAGCCAAGAGCGAATATATAAAATACACGAATGAAAACACTTCAAGAGAAGATTTGCTTGGATAAAAATCTACACTAGTCAGTAGAAATCTTTGTATCACTCTGAGTTACACGGGTATAATATTATCCTAATATTCAGCCAGAAACTCTAAGCTAGTTTTGGGATCTATTTCACGAAACCAGAAGGCAAAAAAAAAAGTCCAAACGATTAATAAATGTAGAGAACAAGAAAAGTCATTAACCAAATTAGAAGAAAGGCATACAAAATGGGTGAAATCATGTCGTTTGGCAGGATATAAGTAGGGACGTCACCTTATTTTATTGTTCAGAGTTTACACTGGCGTTGACGGATGATAACAGAAACAGTTTTATTAAAAAATATTTATTACTTTATTAAACTTCAATGCATTAATTTTTTAAGTTTAATGATACTTGCACTGAATAGCTATACCCCATTCAAAGGACAGCACTATTAGGCTTTCGGTGTAATCCAGTAATTTCCCATTTAAGACTTCTATTCATCAATCTAGCAAAATTCCAACTGTACCTTTTCAGATTTTTTAAGCATAGGAGAAATTAGTAGAACACCTTGAAATCTGTACGCAAATGCTGTCAACCCCACACGTTTGAAATGGTCGGAAGAATTTCATACTAAAACTGAAGAATTTACTTGCAAAGTGTTATAAATTGATTGATTCCATCGTTATGTTTCATGCGTTTTGTTCATGTCTTTGCTTTTAATGGCAATCATTAATCAAAGAAGTTTTCAAATTTAAGCCAGGTTATTCCCAAAGTTTAAAATTACTGTCATTTGGACGAGCATTTAAAATGGGTTTATCACGCAATTACAAATTGATTAAATAGGCTTGTTCCACGTGACGTCACAATATATTTTGGTAGGCAATAGTTAACCGATTTTGGTAACCAATAGACTTGTTCTATGTGCCTCTTGGTAGGCAAAATTCACCAATAGACTTTCTATACGTGACGTTCACTGACGCCCATATTCACCATTAACTTCAACCGACGATTCAACCGTCAGTTCAGTTCAACCGACAGACTTAGAAAACTGTACAGGTCAGTCCACCATTCATATTCATCTTTAACTTAGTAAAAGTTACAGAATTTGTGGTAACTCAACCTAGGTTGAAACGAGGCCAATCAACGGGTTCAAACAGGGATCTGTTAAAATCGAAACGCTCACTGGGCTACAGAGAATTGCGAGTTCGCGCCAAGTGGTCTACTTTTCCCTTTCTCATATCTAGTCTGTAAAAAAGGGAAGCCAGTTCTTGGAAGGGATGCTAGTGAACTAATTTTTTGAGGAAGAGTTTTAACAGAGCATGCTCAGTTATTTGAACTTAGCTCCGGAGCAAGTTTTTGGACAAATATTATGCTAGGTTAACTCCAGCCCGGTCATTTCAGCATTTGACCGAGAGTTTGCTGTAAACCGGCGACTGAGGTAGACAGTGAATATGGACGTAAATTGTTTTTTTAATTAAATATGGAACAGGTCTACAACAAAACCGAAACGCTCTATATCGAGTTACTCTAAAAGGTGGATTGCTTGAAAATTTTCACCTGATTCTTCACCGTAAGAGCAAATACAGCCCCGACACCTTCCCTCCGGGACAATACTCTCCAGTTCGCAATGACTGGGACATACTGGGTTCTCTTCGCACGGCGATTCACAGACGCATGTTTGGCATCCGTCATCACCCGTCAGGACGCTGCAGTTGTAGCCGAGACAAGTAGGAGGCGGGCATTCCTTAGCCATGTTATCTGTTAGGGGAGTGAGGAAAAAGAAATTGTTAATTGAAGCATGCTATTAGGAGACTGTTAGCAAGTCATTGAAAGGTAAAAAGGAAACAGGGAACAGTTGGACATCTGGCTAACACGAGAGCGCGTATAGAATGGACTTTGTTTCGGGTAGCGGGGAATGATCTTGTTTCGGAATAGGTTTTGGAAACTGCATAGAGCGGGTACATTTATGCACCAGAAAAAAATCATGCGTTCAATTATTTTTCAGATCAAACAGTTAGAGTAGATAATGTTTCCAACTAGCTACATTAAATGCTAATTCCAGTTATATATTATTCATTAATTGTTGTCATGACAATGAAAATTTTGGTGGCACAATATTTATTCATTGAATAGAAATGGGTAATAGAAATAATTGATGAGTATTATTAGATAAAAATATGTTATATAGAGCAATTATGTGGGGATGAATAATGTAAATATACTTAAGAAATAATTTTAAAAACAAATACATCTACAGTTCGATAAAATACGAAGAAAAAATTACATACTATGCTGATATTAGTAAATAAAACACTCGAGACATATTATTAAGATTTACATTATTTTAAAGATGCTACAGATATAAAAGGAAACACAAAAACGTATCGCAGTACTTTTAAAATTTTAAGCGTCATCTGAAACTCTCTTGTGACAATACTTTTTTCTGGATTCGCTGGTAATCATTAAATAATTAAGAATAAAAAAGCTAACGATATTGCTGATAGTAAGCACGAAACTTTAGCTAAAATTATAATCTTACAGTTGGTACTGTAATTTCAAAGTCGGTCATATATTTTTAGCGCAGTGTAGCAAAAAGAAATGTCAGCAATTAAAGCAAATTAGCAATTTAAACTCTGCTTATAAATAAATGCCCCTTTTGGAAACTTTAACGGATGTTTTATAGGAAAGGATGTAAATTGTCAGTTCCAATCTATTTAAAATTGTATGCGATTTAAATTGCCTCTAGAAATACTGGGTTTAAGAAATTAATTTTTTAAAATAACAATCCCTGATAACAGTGGCCCAAAAAAAAAGTTTCATGGGGAGGTGTGTTACTAATTGGGAATTTTTTCTACGTGGGTTGTAAAAAGTTTTAAATTTTTTCGTTTTTTAGATTTAAACCATAGAAAAATTTAATGAGTACCATAAAAGTTAGTAGATTTTTTTTTACTTTGTAACTTATTTTATTGACTATCATCAACATTTAAGTAATAAAAGCCTAGGTCAGTGCTTTGGGGATATCCTGTATATGATCACCATAATTAAAAATAAATAAAAGTGAGCTTGAAAGTTTGTAAGCTTGTCAGATTAATTGAAGGATTAACGTATAACATACTACATACTTTGAAGCATTTAGTTTAAACTTATTTTGTTCTTCAGTGATATTAAGGCTTGACGATTTCTTGCCAGGAATAAGAAATATGATCGAGCTTGCTTCACTTTTGTAAATTGGTGCTAATTAAGGCGATACATCGCTAAAAATTGCTAATCTTGACGACTGTAAGCGAGATTTTGGGCATGGTCTAAACAATGATTGACCGTAGGCTTTTAATGTACTGAATGACGGTAGGCTTTTTATGTATAAATGTATTGATGAATTTTTCAGATTACCCTGTAAATAAACTACCTAGAGCACATATGGGTAAAACCGCTGGCCGGATGTGGCCCGCCAAGGCCTTTGATCCGGCCCGCGGAACATATCAAAATCCTGTATAAAACTCATATAAACCATTGAAATACCCATATAAGTCCCAATTATACGCCCCGAGGTTACGCTAACATCCTGAAATTTGGCCCGCGACTTCACAAACATCTTAAAGTTTGGGCTGCAACTTTGGAAAAATTGCCTGACCTAGAGGATTGCAATCAAAGAGAGAGGTGCACAATTAGATGTTACAACAGTCTTAAACGCAAAATTTTTAGGCTAATCGTTTTTGAGTTGCAAGATATGGCAACTTACATACGTACAGTCGTCTCAACAAAATTAGACAAGATGCAGTCCACTGTTGGACAAAATGGATAGTACGTGCATACGACGTTAAGACGTCAAGTAGAAACTTGTCAAAGCAAATTAAGGAATCGATAAAATCTTAATACGCGAAAATGTTTGCGATTACAATACTTCCTTTATTTCGTATAAAGAAGTAATAAAAATCATCTGTAGAAGTATCCATTACGAAAAGCTTTATTAAAAAATTGTAAGAATATTACAAACAAAATCAAATATTAATAAGTAAGGATAAGATCAAATAGTAATTTATTTATTTTCGAAAAATAAAGTTACATTTTATAAAATATAATCAATTTATAAGCAACAGCGATTTAGTTTAGTTTCATATGTAAACTTATCGAATTAAACAATAGTAGCAATTATAATAAAGTTTATTCATTCGTTATGAATTACCAAAATCCCACATTATTCAGAAGCTTTCCGCTAGATCCATTTTCTTAATTCTATTAAATTTCTAAACATTCAAGAGTTTCCACGTATATTTAATGGTAGAAACTCAAGTCTCTAATTTCTGCTAAATAATTAAAAGGACTGAAAGCGGAAAACTGTCTAGAACTTCTAAAATATGGAAATGTCAGCTCTAAGAAATAACGTTTGATGTGAAAACGTTCATCGAATTTCAACCCTAACTTTTCATGGAGTGAAAGATACCTAAATTGATTGGCATCGGCAGAAAATAAAATGAAATTCTTGCATTAAATTCATCATCATTTTAAGATGCGGTTTCACCATATACCGAGACAATTAGTTTAAAATCTTTTAACTAAAACGAGTTTGCTATTCTCTTAGTAAAGTAATATTGTTTCGCACTGTTTCACTAGTATTGGAGTGTCAATGCATTTTAAATATTTAGCCAATGTAAGAGATGTGTTGAAAATCTTTTCAGTGCAAGGTCATATTTAATGGAATTTAATGGTGTATTACTACGAGCAAATATTTTCCTGGTTTCAAATGCTTGGCTGATTAATGATTTTACTTTCAAAGTATTTCTAATATATCCTAATACTGTGCAAATAATTGATGATTATGAAGAGAAATTGCTTCGCTAGAATAAAAAAGTGATTTAAAAAAATGCGAGTTTTTTTTCCGATATTTATAAAATGATTCTTTTCAATGCCGACGTTGAATACTTATTTTCAGTTGTTTAATTTAGCACTCAAACATAATGACCAGACCGCGGATTATATGCAATCGCATATTTGCATATGCAGTTGCATATTTCAGGTGTTTTTGATGATTTGGCACATTTTCTCTGTTGGATGCATATTTCAATCTCTTTTGCTTTGAATTTGTAACACTTTTTACATTTATTTGTAACATTTTTTACATTTATTTGAATTTTTAACATTTATTTGTAACATTTCAGTATTTTTTTTTCTTTAACTCTTTAAGTCCCACGCTTTGAAAAATTTATACAACCTCAGGTTCCCAGCAAAATAGCATATACACTTTCAATTTTTTTTTCGTGTGTATTTGCAACAATTTAAATTAAGTCAGCCTATAGATTAAAATTTTAGAAATGCCTAGAATGAAAGCAAGCATACCAACCCTGATGAAGGCGTGGATTTCGGATTATGGACAAGACCTAACTCCATAAAAATGTAGTTAATGCTTTGGACAGCGTCTATTCTTCTTCTTTTTTCATTGCGGTAGAAATGCTTAGTGATATGTCCATCCGAAAAGGTCTATCGATAATCGAAACACATTTTTCCTTTTTAACACCAGACATCACAAAATTAGAATATCAAAATCTGCTTCTGAGTGATGTAATGAGTCAAGTTGTAAAAGTGCAGGAATGCGTAGGTAAGATTTCAGAGTCATTAGGAGAAGAAATCAGTGAGAAATTGAATTTTATTTTAAATAAAAATTCAGGATTTTTGGCAGCGAGTAAAATAAATAATTTTATTAATGGTGAGGTGAGTGAATTACCGGAAAAAGTAGAGCCATCCAAAGCAAAATATTATAAGTACTGTCCAGTGACATTCGTTGATGTTGAAAGAGCATTTTCAGCATATTAAATGATTTTAGATGCTAAGAGACAAAGCCTTATTATTGAAAATTTAGAAAAACACTTAGCTGTGTATTGCAACAAAAATTACTGAAAGCAGTTTTAATTCGTATTTCATATCACTAAGATTGTGAATAAAAATTTCTCATTCTGTCTTTTATGATGTTTTGAAGTTTCAAAGGGAAAAAAAATGTGTCATAATTGCAAGGTAAATGGTAGAAAATACTTTTACAAGTAAATACGTTTTTATTTTCTGTTAATATGTGAATATTTTTTCAGTTATTTGGTGCTTATTTTTAGATTTTTAGTGCATATTTTTAGACTTTTAGTGCATATTTTTAGATTTTTTGATGCATATTTGCATGCATATTTTGTCACTTTTTAAGTGCATATAATCCGCGGTCTAATAATGAGCCTTGATTAATGATTTCATGATAACTAATCTGTTTATAAGATTATTAAGTTCTACCTTTTTCTCTTTTGTGAGACAACTCTTTAATATATGTTGGAAACTTTTCATATGGCATGCTTTTTTAAATTATTGCTTTGGGCATTAGGTCAGCAATAATTAATGCAAATATCAAAGGAAAATGTATTTCGTGTGCTTTAGAAATTCCCACATGTATGCATTTTTAAATGATTACATTTAAAAATGTATTAAAAGTGGTATTTTTATGATATTAATGTGTTTATAAGACATTACTAAGTTCAATTTTTTGTTTTGAGCAACAATTACTGATCGGTTGGAAATGTTCATTCATCGTATTAAGTGAGCAAATTTTAAAAGAAATACAAGGGCATTTTTTGTATTTGGGGTATGGGGGATTTGCTTATTTATATGCTAAAACTTAGCAACTTGCATTTTACAAAAAAAATACGAATGATTCGTTTCAGTCTTAATTTTGAAGAGCCTTGATTTGCTCTTCGGTAATATACTCTATATTATCTTCTAGAATATTATAAGAAGAATAGTATCGAAGATCTAGTCGTAATTTTTAAAAAATAATGTGTGTTCAATATTCAAGAAATCAAAACAAAATATCTTAATGTACAATTGTAAAATAAGTCCGGAATTTAAGGATGAAATATAAAGTAAAACTGTATTAATAGGGTACGTAAATATATTTGCGTGCAACAGAACACTTACAAAGAGGTTTTGATGAACGTGCGTCGATTACTGCAGCTTAGACATTGATAATATCTCAAGAATAAAATGCAAAACACGTTTATTTGGAAGTCTTGGTGAATGCATGCTGTTCTACAATGATAAAGTCTGCATGTAGAAGTACAAAACGTTTTTCTAAACGTTTTAATGTGTGCCAACAGATGCTACTGATAAAGTCTAAACCAACAAGTACAAACAGCTTATCTGGAAGTTTCTGATGAATGCTCGCGAATATTACGACGCAGGTTTGAGCAAGCCCGTTTCCTTTCTGAACCCTATGGTTTATGTTCACTTTAGCAGTAATCAAATTGCATATCATAGAATTTAAATGAGCTTACCCCTTGCAGATCTTGATAACTTGCAGACACATCCAGGACATCTTCCTGGCTCTTTGATGTCTTTCTCAATCTGGCATCCTTCTTGGCACTCCGGCACTGGGCAAGGAGATTTGCATGAGCACGTTGGACAACCAGATTGGTCCTCTCCGACTGTGCAGTTAAAACCCTCACACGATACTGCCTCGCATGATTCTGCCACTGGCTTCGATTGAATATATTCCACAGCTGAGTAGAAAAAAAAAGTTAAGTACATCGTACTGCTTTTTATTGTTTTTTTTAACTCGAAAAACTTGTTTTAAATCAGGGAATTGTTTTATAACAAATTAAAAAAAAAATAAAACAATGTTTTAAGTGCATGTTTTATGAACCTAAAGTTTCAATTTTTACGATTCATTAAGCATATTCATAAAATTACAATTGGGTCAGTTAGTTGAGTAGATAAAGATGATTATATTAAAAAAATTAAATACTATAATTAATTTAATTAACTGGTCTCTTTAATTATTAAATTATGAGTTCAATTAGAAATATTGTTTGAAAAGGAACAGAGGAAAGCCATTAAATGTTTCTCGAAACATGTAGTAGAATATTCTTGTAATGGGCCTGGCGGCTAGTAGGTCAAGAGCCTATTCTACTCCACTCGAATCGCCTAAGCATACGGTCGTGGATTCAATCGCACCCATACCCTGCCTGAAAAAATTTCCTTTCTCTGTACTAGTAAAAACTTTCATTATGCTGTCCATGTTATTCGACGATAATTTATAAACAGGTTCTTAAAACCAAGAATACAAGTCCGAAAAAAAAAATGTTCCGGACACAACAACTCTCGTAAGCAGTTTTATAATGGAGATGTGATCAAAAAACTTTTTAAAGGGGAAATCTTCTTACATAGGAATATATTTCATACACACAATTGACGAGAAGCATTAAAAGAATTAGCTCCATATTTTTACGCAAGACAATATGAGTTTCATACACATAATATTTTTTTCTTAAAATAACAACTTAAAGTAAAAAATAATTCAAAATTTTAATAGTCAAATGATATGAATAAGAATGTTGGTCACGAATATAACATATGTTAGTGAGTTATAAAAAAGTAGTTGATTAAGAAGAAAATATACTGGGGTTATTTTTATTTCTTTGAAAAGAATAATCTAGATGTTTTGGAATTTAAAAAACTATCTCAAAATACAGTTGACTTTCGAAATTGAAAAGGAACCTTTTGGGAAAAGTAAAACTTCTTCATTGGGATTTTTGTAAGTAAAAATAAAAACTTCTCTTGAACAGCAAAGGAATTGAAATAAAATATGTCTATATATATTGCAATGGTAAAACATTTAAAAGAACTCCTCTATAACTTGAAAAATTAAACAGGGGAATTACTAAAGCAAATAGTCTGCAAATAGTCCTAACTGCCTACATATTGGAGTATACTTCCTACATATTGTAATACAGTTAAGTTTACAGACAGTAGCATTTTGTGGGTAACAGAAGATGGAGCATGTGAGAACTAGTTAAAAAATTGCAACTTACCGGTTGTTGAGTTTTTGCAAGTGCAACCACATTCTAGGCCACTGTCTCTCGGTACATCGAGATCCATGTCACAACCAGCCGGGCATTCTTTGGGTTTGCAAGAAAGCTGACATCTACATTCTGCGCAGCCCAAAGCGTTTACTGTCATGGTGCAGTTGAATCCTTTGCAATAAGATTGAGCACAAGCGCGTTCTTCTGTAGAAATAAAGATATAAGTAACTGAAACATTTGTTTATTCTTGAGAAACAACTGAATTTAGAAATATATTTTACAGTAGGTTCATATTCTTACATTGGTATTTGGCATTTTTTTTCGAAGTAAGCATCTTTTGCATATCATTCGCAAATTTTTTCATATAGGGGTTAAGATGCTCCAAACAACTCAAGCACTTTTTTTTACTTCCTTACGTTCAGGGTATGAATGGAAAAATATGAATACCGATAGGTTTTAGTTTAGAGGAGGAACAGTAATAATGTATGAGTATGAGAGATTAAAATTGTTGTCCAGGGTAAGAATTCTCGGATCAATTTTTCGAAAATATTTACTAGGGGATCCTATTGTTTGATTCTGATGACAGTGTATTTTAGAATGTAGATGTGGTGAAGTGAAACAGCAGTAAAATATAATTTTGAGACGGTTCCCATGGGAAGACCACACAAGTAGACCGTAAATTAGAAGAGGCGCCAGGCAATGGACAGTCTGGACACTATAGCACAATGAACTGTCAACGTTAAAATATTTATGGCCGAAAATATTTATGGCCGAAAATGATATGCAAATTTGGCGGGGTATATCCCCGAATGATCCACCTACATGGCTGGGATTCGACGAGAGGATGCATTAATTCCCCGAGACGAACAAATCAGAAACTCCAGCCAATGATGTAAGAGGGGGTAAGAAAGGAGGAATCAACCCCGTGGGAGAAGAGAAAAGAGATGACAGAACGAGTGTGCTAAAGAAAAAGAAGCAGAGCAGAGTTTGAAAAAAGGTGTGAACGGACTTAAAAAATCAGTGTGTGCTTCGAATCAATATGATCAAGTTGTGTTCAAAAGAAACATGGAATCAGAGGCCAGATGAGGGCTTAAGAAAAAGACAGCGGTTCTAAGAGGACACGCGTCGATCGTGTCTTGTGTAAAGACGGCTACCTCATCAGAATGGTGAATATTAACAGTAATCTATTTATTATTTGCGTCTCAAAACTTTTGTGGATACCCCTTATCCTCCAAAACCACATCTCCCCCAGACATGTTTAAGTTTAAAATTATGTCAATATCGTCTGTTAATTAATATTAGTGGAATGACTAAGAATAAATGGTATTTAGTTGCAATTCATAGAGTCTTTAGTTTTTTTTAGTGTTTTGGTGTATGTCAATCATTTTTCAATTTTTTCAGCGTAATACTAGGAGTACTTGCCAGGCAGGTTATGCGCGGCATAATACCACTATACGATCATCTTAGGCTTTAGTTTTCCTCAAATTTTAACCAATACTGAAACAAACCACCACAGTACAGATGCTTACTTTTGATGCAGCATCATAAATTATGCGAAATAAAATTTTTACGGACACTTTCGGGTATGAAGTATCTTCAATCTGCATATCATTCGCAAATTTTTTCATATAGGGGTTAAGATGCTCCAAACAACTCAAGCACTTTTTTTTACTTCCTTACGTTCAGGGTATGAATGGAAAAATATGAATACCGATAGGTTTTAGTTTAGAGGAGGAACAGTAATAATGTATGAGTATGAGAGATTAAAATTGTTGTCCAGGGTAAGAATTCTCGGATCAATTTTTCGAAAATATTTACTAGGGGATCCTATTGTTTGATTCTGATGACAGTGTATTTTAGAATGTACAGATGCTTACTTTTGATGCAGCATCATAAATTATGCGAAATAAAATTTTTACGGGAACTTTCGGGTATGAAGTATCTTCAATCAGCTTCAAAACAATAAATAGGCATAAGGATGCTTGAAATCATCCAATGACAGCTTGGCGCACGCGCCACGATTTATTTGTAAAGGTGTGCTCTTTGGTAAAAATTAGTTTATAAATTTCCTTGAAGACGTCAACTCATAAATAAAAAAAATATTTTCATTAAAATAAGAAAATGCTTCGCACATGTAAACATTTAATAGACTATTTCGTTTAAATAGAAAAAGAATATTATGATAAATGTGTAACTTTTTATTTTTCTGATACGTAAACGACCTTTTTTTTAAATTTTTAGTTCAGAGAAATATATTTTAATTCAATAAACTTCTTAAAAATTACATGAAAATGATTCATTCATTAGAAAATTAGATGAAAATAACTCCTTTATTAGAAAATTGCTTGCATGTATCAAGAAACTAACATTTATTTTGAGATTTGCATACAAGTCATTTGATGTAAAGTAAGTTATTTAATTTTTTTTTTAAATGACATGCTTAACGTTGTAACGTTTATCGGGTACTTAGAAAGAGCATGTTTAACCTCTTGTGCACCAGGCCAGTTTATCTATAAAAATACCGTAATAACAGATTATTAAACTCTGTTTAACTCAATGACTACTAATGCCATCTAGAGAGTGAAAATCAAAGCTAAAAATATCGAGATGGGAAAAAATCAACTTAGAATACCAGATAGGAATTATACACTGTGTTTAAAAATACCAGGTGGAAAAAAGTTAAGTCTATGCAATAATAACACGAACGTACGCAAGCACGTCTATGATATTTACGTGCAATGTTATGAAAACGTATGCACGTACGTCCCTGGTGCGAAACTGGTTAGCACTGAGGTAAACACTTAATTGTGTTCTTAGATTAACCTTGATGTTTTTTATTGAAAGAACAATTTTGCAAATTATGTCACAAAATTCAAACTAGAAAAATGAAATATTTCCTTAAAATTACAAAATAATTTTCTAAAACATGTGAAATCAAGTTTTTTAGATTGATGATTAAACAAAGAAATTTAAGGCATTTTCTATTCCGATTTCTTTGTTTGAGCATATGTTTTACATTATGCATTTGTTTTCTTAAGTAATATGGAGAATTATTTATTTTCACTTCCCTGAAACATTTTCATGGAGGTAGTTTAATAAAGGGTTTTGTAAGCTTACCTAAATTGCCCTGAGGACATTTGCACAGTGGGCATCCGTCATCATCTCTTCCGGTCAAAATGCAGTTTTCTTCGCATGACTGCACATGGCAGGTGAGTTTGTACTGAGGCTCTAGATTAAAAGAAAGCGTAAATTTAAATAATTAAAAATATATTTACGCATTCACAATAATTTTTCACAAGTGAAAACATCATCAAAAACAAAATGTTTTAGTTTTGTGAGAGGGCTGCACTTCGATTGGTATTTTTTGGAGTAACAGAACTTCACGTACATAAAAAGATGTGGGAACGTTTCTTGACAAGTATCCCCCAATACTCGATACGACATTTTATGCATTTCAAAATACAATACTATTGGAGCACCCCCCCTGCTTTACTCGATACATGATCACGAGATACTCGAAGATCACTATTTATCATGCGATATTCAATAAAGGAAACTGATTATGCGTTACTCAACTTATAATTTTTTTAGAAAATATTCCATGATATCAAGTTCATGTTACATATTGTAAAAATATTCGACGATACTCGAGATTTGGTTCAAAATGTAGTGCTACGTGTTTACGCCTTTAAAATTTTTATAATTTGGATCCATTTCGATTAAAAACTGACTTTCACATTTTTAAATGTTCATTAGAGATAGAATCTCATTACTGTTTCTATTGATGACTGTTATCCGTTTTTCACTATTGATAAAAAAATTAAAAATGTACTTAAATGTTTTTTTAAAGATAACTAAATACTGCTCTTTGCAAAAACGAGCTTTGCAATTGAATGAAGTTACAGATACAGTTGAGCATGTATTTTACAAGAATACAGAATTCCCACCAAAATCAGAATTAAAGTTAAGGAAAACCAAATATTCAGTGTATTATTTGGATTTTGAAAGATTCTAGTTCATTAAATAGTATATCTAAAAATGCTCACCTAATTAAGTGGTTTAAAAAATTTCTTAAAGGAAAAACACATTTAAATGATTTTTATAAAGGCAATGCTTTTTGAACAATTGAGAGAGTCTTGAAATATTCTCTTTCCTCATATTGAATGGAAATAAGCATATCATAATCAATGGAAAAGTAGCAGTTCCGTATTTATTTATGCTAAGATTAAAAATTAACTGCATTACCTTTCACCTGTTTTTTACAATAACATATTGGACAGTTGTTCTCATACGATCCAATTTCTTCGCAGCCTTCTGCGCATGACTTTTGACCACATCCGAAGGAGACTTTTTCACCTGAAATCATATTTCCATTTTGATTAGAGTCGTATGAAATCAAATTAAACATATAAAACGATAATGTAAAGATGATGCACTCATAAATACCTAATTTAAAATACATTAAAGACAAAAATTTTGATTTTTTTTACCAAATTCATTTTCTTCTGTAATTTTCTTATTAAGTTCAATCGAAACACATTATGAGAGTTTTGGATTTTTAAACTGGCAAGTTTGACGTAACTTCTACCACCTGCTGTGATGGCAGCGAAAAAAGGGAAAGTAAAACGGGGAGTTCTTTTGGAAATAGGGATTAATGGGTTGATGTTTTTAATATCAAAACGTATACAAAATAATTTGAATATTTGTCTTTATAAGACTGCAGAAAGTGGACTCAAAGTTTTGTGGTTTAATCTTCCATGCACTCTTTTGAAATATATTGCAGGAAAGTTGCATTTTTGAATTTGGATTAAGAAATCGGGCTGTTGATGAGCTTGATAAAATGTAATGTTTTTTTTTTTAAATTTACTATAATGTTAGATTACAAAGTTTATTTTTCGATCTTTGAAAATAATGTGCGCGATATCATTTTGAGTGGAAGAGAATAGAATCGGCCAGTTAAAGTGAGAGACGGTTTATATGTAAAATGGGTAAAATTCACTTGAGGAAAGAGGCAGCAGTATCATATACAGGAAATTTCCAAATAAAGATGATTCCTTTTTTTTATTCCCTATTTTAGCATAATTCCCCATATTTAACATCTGCCAGTTAAACCTCGTAATCTTCCTTTCTTCTAGCGTGTACGCTATAGAAGAAGGGAGCATCGATATTTCGATCCAGGATTCTGATTTTTCTCAACCCTTTGAAGCTCAAGCATTTTCAAATCAATATAGAAGACCAACTGATAGACTGCCCAACTCTGAAAATGTGCAGCTGTTCTCATTGACCCATTTAACTACCAACAAGAGGGCGGTCGATCGCATCGCACGTCTGGCGGCCCAGAGCTAAAGAAGTTTTCTCTTACAGTTAGCTGTATGTGCAGCTGCGCATTTAACAATATTTTTTTGTGTCTAGCAGTAAAAGCGTTGAAATGAGGTGGTTTCCCGGCGCAACCACCGGACGTCAAAAGGTTAATCGGAGTAGCTTGTATGAATCTCTGAAAAACGCATTCTACGAAAGTTTACTTACATTGAGGAACAGGTAAACATGGCTCCTTTTCACATTTATTTTCGACGAGCATGCAGCGTTCATCTGAGGCACAGCTCATTTTCTGAAATGGAATAAGCTGATGAGCATACAACCGTTTAAAACTATACAAAAGAAGTCTAAAAAAGCAAAAGTAACAGGGAAATGAAATATTATTTAATTAAAGATCGCAGAATCAATAGTAACTTCAATATGTAACAGTTGTAACTAAAACATGGTGTGTAGTATGCATTTCGCGAAAATAAGTAGTCTTTTCTTTTGCTATTAAATCAGACTTGTCAGGGAGCATTGTATATATATACACACACAACTACGATATAACAACGACGAACTGCGGAATTGCGGACTGTTTACTGACGAAATAATCTCAATCAGTAATATTACTCTAGTAATTATTAAATTAATCTACAAATCTTCTGAATCTCATTTCACCACCTCTAAAAACATACGAAGCATTTAAAACAGAACGATTAACTATCTCTCACAAGTCGGTTTTGAAACTATTTCCAACGAATACAGTCACCCACATACATATGAAAGTTCTTCGAAGAATTCCATTCTTTATTACATATATACATTATGTCCTAATTTAAAAAATTTCTTTAAAAGTTTATAGAATTCATAATATCAAACATAAAAGGAAAATAAAAAGACTTTTGAAGGAGCTTTTCCAGTTGAAGACAGAAATTGTGTGAACACATGTTTATCCATGATGGAGATTTTCCCAATGTAATGCATTACTAAGTTCGCACACATGCAATGTTGAGCTGTGCGAATTTCATGCAGTAACCTCTACCTCAAGTTGAATGTTTTTCGGTGATCATTCCTCGATGGTATGTCCGATTTCGGATTTTCTTTCTTAGCATCGTGACCTTGATCAATCTCATAGGTTCAATGAGCGCACGGAGTGAGTAATTGAGAAATAGAATAATTCTTCTAATATCTCTGTTGAAAGTTAATGGCAGCAGTTTTTGCAGTGATTAATCCTCTGTGGTCAACCCGACTGGTTTGATTTCAGATTTATACCTTTCCACCATTGGTACCTATAACTATGCCAAATTTGAACTAAATCGGTTAAGCGGTTTAGGAGAAGAAGCGTTACATTGGAATGCCTGAGAGTAGTGTAAGAGTTTCGCTAACAAATTTAAAAAATCCAGGCTATTTTGCGTATTCGAATTTATAACATCTCGTGCTCTATTTTTAATTCTTTTAGGCAATTTCAACTAATGAAGATACCGTATCATTTATTGATCGTAGTTTGTGTGCATTTTTCCTCCATTTCTAAACAATTTACTGCCCACGTAAGCATATTCATAAAGTTGACTTCTCAGAATTATCATATTAGCTGCAAAATGATCCTTATGACATGCACAGCGCCTTTGAAAATAATTTTGAACAAAATTAATTTATGACGTTTCTCAAACTAATTGAAGAAAAACATTTTCTTTAGTGCAAATTTTATCACATTTTCGATTCCATGAGGATCCATTATAGTAATTGCGATAACGAAATTTATGAAAATGTCATTAAGTCGCCAAAGATCGATGTACTATCTAATAATGAAATTATCATTACTCGTAAAACTTAACATTCAGAATATATCGAAGTTGGCTTACAATAATTTTGCAATTATGTGTGAACATTGGAGTAAAAATATTTTTTTTATTAAAATTTTAAAGAATGTGCTCCAAAAATCCATTTTCTCCACATACACTAATTACACATGCTTTTGAGTTTGATTTTTTCTACACACACAAAGCAATGAAAGAGCTTATGTAAATTGTCTGAAGAAATAGTTTTTTTACTTTGCATTCTTGAATCAATATTTGCATGGAATCTTCAGCTGGAGCTTCAGTTATTTCTTCCGTTTTGGGATTCTCGGAATCATCTAAAACATAAAAAAATAAATTCTTAGTTATATTTTAGAACAACAAATAGGAGCAGAGATGGGCACTAAAAACTGAAAGTGTTTCAGGGTTGTTATGAATATAAAACAACATCCATTCTACTGAACATTAGGTTGAATGTGAAAGAAATTATATTAAGTATTTTAAATGCTAAAGAGAATATAAGATTGATAAAATAATGTTTTTCTTTGTCTTGGATTACTTATCATTAAAAATCCAAATACTGTTCTGTTTTTGAAGAATAAAATATTGTTATAAAATTGTATTGTTATTTTTTCTCATGAATATGTGTTGCGGGAAAGAGAATTGTACACGCATTCTTGCAAGTAAAATGAGTATGCTAATCCTTGGCCTTGGCGACAAACATGGCAACTTGGTGAAAATTTGGCGACTTGGGTGACCAAAAGAAAGTTCATGAATGTGGAGGAATTTTGACCGTACCTCAATTAGGAAAGAATTCACTAGAAAAATCTAGAAGTATGATGTCATGCCTTATTTGACGCCACGTGCGGATTGGAAATCAATGATAGAGAGTCTCTCTCGTTGCCGAATTCAATGTGTGATGCACTGTGGATATAGAGAGCAGAGCTATACAATTGATATTGCCATTTGAATAGTATTATTGTTGTGATATTTAATGATCCGTTGTGGCATGTGCTCAAAATACTGTATTTTTTGTGAGATATAGTGTTCCGATTAGTCAAATAAAGTGTTATATTCATTTTTTGGAGCTTGTTGAACTATTTTAACATATACCTAATATCAGATTTTTGTATGAATTAATAGCTTAAAATAGTTTAGGTTTGAAAGACAGAAGGGGTTCTTTTTTTTATACGCTAATCGTCCGTCTTTTGTAAGTTTACACAAAATCTAATGAAAACTTATAATAGCATTAGCATAAAAATCTCAGATTGCTTTGTTTTGCAACTAATTTTGCAGAAAGTTTTTACTTCAGCTCAAAAATAGTGATTTTTAAAGATCTTTCTGAAAACTTCAGCGAAAATGAATGTACCTTATGTTTTATCGTTTAATGTAGATCGGGAATTTAATAATAAACTGCAAGTTAATTCTGATTATATTCTAAGCAAATATTTGGATGCCGTTTAAACGTAGCATAAAATCAAACAAAAGCGTATTAAGATTTTCGAAGACACAATTTTTGTCTAAAATTCCACATGTCTGTTTTACAGATTAATTCTATAGGTGGCTTCGTAATGTAATGATCGCTGACACATAAATATATATGCATAAAACTGAAATATCAAAGCTTAACAGGATTTTAAAATTATTCAAATGTATTTTAAATAAACACCATTGACAAAAATTACAATGTACACAATTATTTTGTATATCATTCCAAATTTGTTTCTTTCCATAAAGATAAATTATTTCCAGAAACCTACCTAAGGTATGGTAATGCTACTACTTAAAAGCAAAAAAGCTAAATTTACGCAGCATGAAAACTGCAAAACTCTCGTATGCTGCAGCAAAAATATTGATAAACATTTTGAGATATGAATTCCTTCGTGAATTCATTAGTAAAAATTGATATGTTTTGAAAATCCCAATTGTGACATTTTCCCAATTGTGACATTTAATGTTATTATTGCTTAATTCTTTCCGCGAGCATCATTCTCCCATTGCAATATGATTTATGAAGCACACGTATAAATAATTTCCTTTAACAATATACCGTAACGGTGATACTCCTTTGAGGTACGCGTGCACATTTTCTTATTTGATTAATCTCCAATTACATCTGCAGCTGACATTTTTGATTTTAAAAAAAGGAAATTCTTCGTGAAATATGTTTTACGAACTATTAGAAACCGATGAGATAGAGTCTATATCTTCAATTTCACGTTAATAAAAATATTTGATGACTTCGTGTATCTTCCGATAAAAGTGTCATTTGCTTCAAAAAAGGATACGCTCAGACATCATTAAACTCTCGTTAAATGTGTTAATTCTGTAAAAACTTCGATATTCCAAAGAATTTTTTTTAAACAAAATTAATCATCATTAATGGACATGTCGCGGCCTGAAATGATGTGTGAAATTACTTAAACGACCGTGTTGCATTGGTGGAAAAAATAGTTATAAGCTTGAAAGAGAAATAAATTTGAATATTAAGGTAATTTATCCTGAAGTATGTTAAGCGAAGACTTAATTTTGCTCAACAATGCATTTTCTTGTAGAATGTTACTATTATTAGAATGATAAGGTGTATTATTTGGTTTCCTTTCGTAATATTCTGAAACTTAATAGATCCAGCTTTCATGATCGTTAACTATAATATAAAATTGTTACGCTAAGATTAAGTATGCTTTTTGTAATAAATTAATGTTCTACTTAGTGCACGAAATGAGAAATAACATTGAATGATTGATTATTTACTGGAATCATACAGTGCATTATTCTTTTTTTTTCTTAATTTTGAGAACATAAATGGTCCAACATTAAGTGATTGCTGACAGAGTAATGTAAAATGGATGCAAAAAATTATATATAATTTTTTTGATATACCTAAGGATTCGTAAATGACATAGGAAACAACATTCAGTAATAATGAAAGATGTCAAGTTAAAGATGATTGTAAGGTACTAGCTGAAGTGCTTTTTTGCGAATAACGAAACTTATTTTCACACATAACAAAAGTGGAAAAAGAATGATATAATTACATACAATTAAATTATTGTTCTGCATATCGATGCAACATTTGTTACCGATGATGAAGCGTAATGAAAAGTATTTGGAGAATTTTTTGCCTTTATTAACAGCTGTTGAAAAATCTGTAAATGGGTTTTTATTTCGTATAATCATTTTCAAATTATTTTAGTAGCTACGATATTTTTCTACATTATGTAATATCTGGGATAAATTATAAAATACCTAATTTTGATGAATAATTTTTGCCTAAGTGTGCACGTGCACAGATTTTTCTTTCTAGGCGAAAGATTACCTTAGAGAATCGTTTAAAATGAATGAACGAATTGGAATAATAATTATTTCTGTATTCCTATGAAAGAATTTTCATGAAAGTAAGTACTTGGAGCAAATTCTTTACAGGAAAATTAACTCTTCCCGAAATGCGTAACATGCTTTCTATTGTAGAGTGAAATAATTAAAAATATTGTTTATTGTAGGTGGATTAAATATAGAAAAATTCTTTTACATTTAAAGTCTTGATTTGAAAAGATAAATAAAAAGAGACATTTTTCATTGTAGAAAGAGATCAGTCTGTGTGGTTTAATTAAGAAAGCTGAAATCCTGCTTATCGAATAAAAGGATTAGTTAGGTTAAAATTAGTTGTGTTCAGTGGCAGGAAACGAGAACCAGAAAGCTCATAGTTAGTAGAAGCACTTAGGGTCATATTCCCCATTCAAAATCTTACGCGCTAGTGAGGTAGCATTTATTTGGCAAATGCACCCAGAGCAAGGGTTATCGGCATTCTCTGGTCTGCACATCTCCGGACAAGGAACACACCGTGACTTGCACCTACAAACGGCACAACCATCTTCCCGGGTCTCCAGCCAACAGTTGGTCCCCTGGCAGATCGGGTCCGGGCAGGACGGACCTGCAATATGGGACAATAATGTTAGTTATGGGCTCTTGAAACGGGTGCTGTCACACCAATATACCCTCCACCAGTCAGATCACAACCAATTTTTTAATGCACGGTGTCCTCGAACTCTTGCAACAAGTTAACAGCGACGGCTATACCGATCAAGGGCATTATATCGTACGAAGGACAATGAATTTAGGCGGCAATAAAATTACCGAGTCAACAAACATAGCATGCAAGAGAAGGGAGCTTCTGTGAAATGTGCGGTTTAGATCTACAGGGTGATTACAAATGATGCCCCAATTTTGAAAGGCTATATCTCCTTAACAATACAAGGTGGCGTTCCATTTCATACATCGCTTTGAGTGATTATAAAATTAAATAAAAGTTTGTTTTTTTGGACATGGCTCTTAATGAATCTCCCACGAGAAGCCCCGATTAACTCCCTGCGATTATTTTTCTTGGGGCTACAAAAGGAAAAGTAAATAAATGTAAATTTAAAAAAGAGTGATTTTTTTATCTCTATCAACTGATATTGTTGACCTGAAAACGAGACATCGAAACTTTAACACCAGACATACTAGAAAAAAGTATGGAACGAATTCTGCCGCAAAATGGCTATCGTTACAAGTTCTAGTGGTGAAAAAGTTGAATTTTGATAACTTTATGCTGTTACAGTAACTTTACAACAATATGTCTTATTTCTTTTTCCCAAAATGCGTTTATCTTCTGTAGTTTTGTAAATGTAACCCTTGAAAGTTGGGTTATTCATTTGTTATCCCCCTGTACTTCTCTTTCCAGAGGATCTTCTCTCGATTTAGAGCCTTATTTGGTGGGGAAAGGAGAAATTCTGTGGCCCCGAATTCGCAAATAAGCGGTTAATAACAGACGCTGTAACTGCTGGGTTAATATATTACTATGGACCTCAGATAAAGGAGCTCGTAAAGCATAGTTGGCAATTATTGTTCTCATACCTTCTGCACCTGAACTGAAAGTTGTTTGCACGTACAGTCAGTTAATTGTGCCGTGTGTGAATGCATTACACAATGGGATGTATAGAAAATGAACGACTTTATGCATCTTTTTCATCACTCACGTACTTTTTAACTTGAGACTAGGATGCGGAATTTTAACAATAAATGAAAGATCAATATTTTTATGTTGGAAAATCCAATAATTCATTTTAGAACGTTAAAACTTATACTATTGACATCGCAGTTCGGGTTGTCCAGAGCCTTATTGAGAACCTTACACCATTTTATCCTCCTCTTAGTTGTTGTTCACCAGTTGGAAACTCTAAAATTTTGAAGCCTTTTTCCACACAGTCAGTTCACTTTAACTTCGACCTACCCTGAAGGCCATCTTTTGGAATTATTTATCAGCAGTAGCTTAGCTTCATTCAAGATGCCAGCTTGTGAGGGTGAGGCAAACCATAGAATATATATTTTGTGATCGTGTGATATTTTACTGTGCTTTTTAATAGTTCAATCGTTATGGAAACTGCACGACGTCTTTAGGGGCTCCAGTGGGGCACATAAAGAAGTTAATGTATCAAATATTTGTCATTTTTTTAATCTCTGGAATCCGTATTACTGCTGTTTAGATCATTTTGCAATAGGTGACGAAAAAAGTCTACCAGAATGGACAGTAAAGCATTTATCAGCTTAGACCATGAATTCTATATCCGGCTAAATTTTTAAACATTTATGCAGTAAGAATAGCAGTGTGCCATGTATTTTTTATTCTAGTATTTTATACCCCCTCCTGCCTATACAATAGCAGCGGATGAAGAGCCTTTCTCTTTTCTGCCTGTATAAGTAAATTAAAGCCCTACGTTCTCTGACAAATAGTGATCTTGTGGTTATTTATTATCACCACTATTTTTCGTTGCAAGAGTTCACAGACATCTTGTATATACCAAGAAATTTTGATAAAAGGTTAAATTAAAGCTAAAACTAGATGGCAAACGTTAGATAGATTTCACATTAGTGATATAAAACGGATATAATTTTACATGTTGAAATATTCCGTAATTGTAGTTGTAGATTTCTAAGAACATTGCCCTTTATTTATCATACATCACCTTCGTTAAATAAATATAAGAATATAGTTTTCTCTTTCTATGAATGCATTGTAGATATTTAAACGGAGTATGGAAAACTTAAGAGGCAAAATATAAACTAATTTGCACGATGTCGAATGGTGTACACCGGTCGTCTGTATTGTTATGAAATATTTTGTACACATAATAGATACACTAGTCATATTATATATTTTATACTGTGAATGTAGTTTTTAGATGTTTATTACACAGTATTTTTTTATGCTCATATGACTTCCTTTTTGTTTTATTTTGATTCAAAGAGACTTTTCTAGTCATTAGCCAATACATGTGAAAGTATTTAGAGATTTGACGTGGACGATCTCGTCAGGGATGGCGAACCTTTATGGATCAAAGTGCCATTTTTTCTAAAGAAATGTTTAATGAGGCCATAGACGTGCCGTCAAATAATTTTCACTTAGTGACCGATCGATCGTGATACTTCATAGTGAACTTTGTTATTTTTAATTGAAATGCAAACCGTTTTGATCGGTGGCGTGCCCAAAATATTGTGTCGCGTGCCATTGGTTCGCCACCCCTGGCCTAGGCAATCAAATAACTATTGCCTTCGAGCTTGTTGCTAGCGGCTAAGTAGCGTGGGTAAAAAAAAAGGAGCATATTTGCTTCTACAACACCATTTAATGTACTAAAATTGAATGCTAATTAATATAAAGAATAGTGAAGAAGTGCAATAATTTGCTTAAGTTTTGATTGTAAGAATGATTTTTTAAATGCTTTAAGGAACTTCATTTAACCACTCTTTTATGTTTATAACATTCTTTCGATAGCAATTTATTTATTCAGAATGAATAAGATAGAATATAGAATTTCTCTTCAATTGTTAATTGTTAGCATTAAACTAAGGAAAGATATCGAATGCAGCTAAACCATTGAAAATAAATATTATCATTGAAATAAATATTTTATGTAATATTCTGTTATATTCTTATGTAATAGTCTATATAAATATTTTATGGTATTCTAAAAATAAGTGTAAATTATGTGGGCTGTAAAAAATGTGTAATCTGCAAATTTTAATGTTTTTAGTGGTCCTACCTCTTTCTCTAATGATGAATCTTAATACGAAAATCTGAATTTAAAAATGAAAAGTTGAATCGTAGTTTGCGATTTGATTAAGCACGTTTTGAAAAGATCTAAATAATTGAGCTCTGTTGCGGGTTTCAGGTACTTACATAAAAGTAACATTTTTAATGAAAAAGCATTAATTCATCAAAATATAAGTAGAAGCTCAGTTTAAAAAAATACCTTTCTTTTCGTGGCATTTATAATCTGGACAGCAAGCATTCGGCTTGTATACGGCTCTGCAGTTCGCATAGTCACCATTTGGAGGCGGAGGACACGAGCTGTGAATACAAGTGAAGTCTGGAGGTGTTTTGCAAGTGCATGTAACGCAGTGCGTCGGGTGCTTTATGTCAAGAGCGTGACCCACTGGATAATAGCGACCTTCGAAGTGGCACATTTCGTCTAAAGAAAAGGGAAAATACAATAAAAGAAATATAACACATCAATTATAAAACACTTATATTATTTGCACCACATATTAATGAGTGACAAAAAGTTAATTCTTACGCTCACATCGTTGCAAAGATACCAGTCTTTTGCGTCAATCGTTGCTTTTCTACCGGTCTTTCAATGCCTCCTCTTACCCCCCTCCTCCGTACAACAGTTTTTGCGCTAGCGCACAAAAACAGTGCACAAGAACAATGTTACAAACAGTGCATAGAAAATATATATAAAGGCACAAAACAATTTTGTTTCAAGTGATTTTCAGCGATTGCATGAGAGAATAATCAGTTTTTTTTTCTCTCCGCAAAAAAAAAGCTATGAAGATTACATACACTAATTGCAACTGAGAATATACGCTAATGAACTATAATAATATATATTACATAATATATTATTCTGTTTAAAAGAAATGGTCGATTTTAAAATGCAATAAAATAATGATTGCCCTTAGGCTTAATGTATTCAGTATTCTGGATTATTCTGTAAAAAAAAAAAAAAAAAAAAAAACTTTTAACTTTCACATCGTTCTTAATTAGGGTATGTGGCATGATGCACAATAAAAACATAGTATAATTTCGTAATAAAAAATGCTAATTTACGGTAGTTAGAGTGATACATTATATAAATTTTTAAAAATTTAAGGGGACGGCTCTTGCCGATCAGGCATTCACATTTACAACGGCCTGGTGTATTGGTCATTTTATTGTTTGAGCACCTACTAGGCCGCCAATGTCACCCCCCTATCAAGCGACGGACAAGCTAACACCCAAGCCCAAAATCGAGCCCGGATGCAAAGTGTGGCAGAAGGATTCGCTAGCTACGAAGCGAAGTGGGCTTTAAAAAATATAAAGTAACCCCTATTATTAAACTATTGGCAATTTTATGCATTTTATTAAAAAATCGATCAAATTTTTATTTTATTTATCTAATGTGTAGCGGAATTGCTAAGGAGCCAAATGATATTTTTATGCTTTTCAAATGAAGGAAAAATTTTTCAAAGTTTATTTTAAAATGAGGAAAATCAATATATTACACGATGGTAATTATTAATTTAACAATAAATAAAAATATTGTATTAGCATTTTCAAAAAATTAATTATGTTTTATCCAATTATGTTAAATAAAGGTATCTTAATAAAACAAAGCCATATCCTTTACGATTGCGCATTAGTCAGGAAGTTCGTATGATGGAATCTTTTTTTAAATAGAAATTTATATTTACCAGAAAAATATTCTGGTAAAATGATAAAATTTACTTGATCTGCTTCAATCATATATTCTAACAGCAAAAATATTTTTCATAAAATATGTATATTAATTACCTTCATCATCTTCAGATTTAAAATTAGATCCCCTGTTCACTTTGAATTCAAAATCTTCATCCGCTGAAATATAAGAAATGGAAATATTGCACATGCATCAAACAAACAGCGTTAAATTCAATTTATTCATCGCATTCATTAAATAACGAAATTATTCAAAATCGCAAACTATTCTGAGAAATTACTTCAGGGCATTTTACAGTAAAAGAAAATGATTACGTACATTTTACTGAAATGCGTTAGCCTGATTATGGCTTTTTCTTTTAAAGATGTATCTGGAGAAGGAAACAATATGCGAGCAGCAGTTTGCGAATGTTAATTATTTTTCGTTTGAAAGTAATTACATTATTAACAAGAAAAAGATGCTTTCATAATGCAGTATAAAAGTGGTTTAGTTCATAAATTGAAATATAGTTCATCTTAACATTACAAATGACAGTGAATTTACTTGCCATTTCGAATTATTAATTTTTTGAGTTACAACTCTGAAACAAAAGCAGTTCCATTAGAAATGAAATCACAGCACATAAAAAGGTAGCCCTTTATATATTCCATAAAATAATACGAAATATTAAAGAAATTTTGAGTATCAGTTTATGTTGACCAGGCGCCAAGGATTCTATTATGAAAATAATATCGCCTAGAGAAAAGTGTTTTTATAGTTTTAGACTTTTCATTTCAAGAACTGAAGAATTTCCAAGCAAGTTTTTTCACGTGACTCTATAATAGTATTTTAACTCTGTCGTGAATTTTATTTGATACAATGAAGTAAGAATACCTTTTGCTTCAATATGTTAAGATGGCACAGGTATAAATAAAAATCTTGTAACTATATCGCAAAAAATAGATATACTATTTAAGAGTCACATGAAAAGATTTAGTGGAAAAATAGTCAATACTTTTAAAGAGCGATGTTTTTGAAATACCTCTCAGAAAAGATAAAAAACATGAATTTATGATCTGAGGAAGTAGGAGATATTATTTTATATTGGAAAAAAAAATATATGTAAAGCATTTAATTCAATTTCAACATTGTCACAAAAAGTATAAACAGATGAGAGCACTTACCACAATGGTAATCAATAGGACAGCATGTTTTTTCATGGTAAATAGGAATGCAACCTTGCTTGAGCTTCCTTGAATCTCTTTCTAGCATGCAATCGTGTTGCCTGCAACTTGTGCTGTTGATTCCGGTCCAATTCGATGTGCATAAACAAATGAGACATGGATCTTCATCTGGATAAATCTGTTCGCCCTCGTAGTACATTTTACCTTTGTATTCACATACTGGAACTAAAGAAACCATTTTGATTAAATCTAGAGTCTGAGTAATAAAGCTGTGCATGCTTAAAAGAGTAATTGAGTGTAAGCCTTCTTCTTCTTTTTTTCCCCCCAAGAATTTTACCAACACGAAAGAAACTTTAAGAAAAGTATTTTATTTCGAATATAGTTTATATCTCTTTTTTAAGTAACTATTATTTATTTAGTAAACCCTAATAGAATATTCGACGGACAGTTGAGGATTTTATTGAAAGGGTGTGCGTTTAGTTTTTTTATTTAGGGATTTATGAAGAACAATAAAAGTAATTTATCACTATCCGGTCCGTTATCAGGTAATTTTTACACTTTAAAATGGGACATATGTAAATCCGAAACCTTATTATTACATTATTTGTATTCACAAAACAAACAATAGGTAATAATTATTATATAGGTAATTTTATATTATTAATTTATTATTATAATTTTATATTATTAATTATATAGGTAATTTTATATTATTAATTTCTCTATCAATAACAATTAATAATATAAAATTATTACAATTAAAACAATGAAAATGTAATATGCTGTATTTTATTAATTCAGAAACAAATGCATACCTTTGTAGTTACTTTCTTTTTCGTTGGCAGCTGTAAAATAAAAAGAGAAAGCATATAACTAATACGACACACTAATATTCCTAAAAGACAAATGTATAAATATTTATTTATTGTTCAAACGATAATTTAATTTATAATAAAATTTTGCAACACATATTATCATTCAAAAGTTAGGAGGGATGGTCCTATAGCTATTCATCTTTGAAAATACACATATATGTCGTTATGCATACAACTCACATGTGATATTTCTTTTCCGGAAACGACGCACGTTCGATTCTTGTCTGCTTAGTTGATATAGTGAATGGCCTTTGTGTTCACACGACTGCAGATTTGTGTTTTTTATCGGGTTACAGCACCTCACACTATACTACGAACCACAGTTTCTGTGAATTTAGTTTTACTGATTAAGATAATGGCGATTAAGTTGCCTTAATGTATAATATGGGCTTAAATAATTAATCAGCAAAATTAAATTGGTAGAAATATTGCGCATTTATTTAAAACCCAACAATACAACAATACTATGATGTGAAATGTTCCATACATACATATACATACATTCATTGGAATAGAGGGATCTTTAAAGTTTAATCATGATATATTAAAATTCGAGAGTGATTGATTCGAATATCAAATCAATTTTGTGTCATCTAAGTCATCTGCAGCACACCATTGAAACATAAATGTACCTCCTCCATATATCGCGTTTTTTTCATGTCTCCCATTAATTTTTTATGCTTTTATTCGTTTGCTTAGAAAATTCTTCAGTGAAAAAATTAAGGTCAAAATAATGAATTATACGAATTAGGAAAAATATTTCAAAAAATTTATGAGAGGGTTGGTTGAAGGAAGTCGGTGCATAAACGCTTTCGTAACAGTTGTTAATCATTTAATCAATTAAACTATGTAACCTTCCTCTGTAAACTTAAATGTAAACAATTAAAAATCTTTATTTAATGATTAAGTGACTGTATTTTAATCAGTACTTAAAAGTAAAATAAAATTAAGAGTGTAAGTGCACGTGTTCATTAAAGTAGTATTTTACTACATCGGCACCACTCTTTCAACAGATATTTCGTGTGTTTTTCTTGTCTCCGGACAAGCGCTTATCTAACTAGGGGCTGTTGCAATATATTTTATGTAGCAACATCTACATGAAATGAAGTTTTGAAGGTATGCGCTGTTTTAATTCAAAAATATTGATTTACCTTTATATAAAACATGATCATAAAAAATACGAAAATGCTACTGCCCGCCAAGAGAAAAATTAATCAAAGAATAACAACTAAAGCAGAAGAAGAAAAGAGAAAATAAAACGTTGTATGTACTAATTTTGAAACCATCGTTTAAGAGGCAAATTAAAAAAGAAAATCAACTCTGTCTGTCATTCAGAGATGCGTAAATACGAGATTTATTTCACGGAGCATGGTATTCAATTTAGCTACTTAAGCATCTAGGAAGAAGTCAAGAAGATAATGTTGTTCCTACTGTGCCATAAATCCAAATATTTCCAACAGTGTAAAAGCAACAAAAACAAAAATTAGTAATTAGGGATAAAATACTGAGCTCTAACTGATTATTTCAAGTCTGAAGAAGTGAAACATATTTTAATACATTTGTGCTTTTATTAACGAAAAATGTAGGTATATTACAGCGAGGGTAAAAATACATCTCAGCCTCTTCATATTGTTAAAATTAATATCATTATCCGGGAAGTATTTACAGTGCTGTTTAGATTTGCTCCAAATAATTAGATTTCGAGGCTCTGCAGTCACTTTTTAAAAGTTGCATGCAAAAGCATTTGGTGCTGCCATCTATTGATATTTTATTGAACTATAAAAAAACGAACAATATAAAAAATAAATGAAATGAAGAAAAAAAATTAATGAAAAAAAAAAATTCACATAAGAGCAGGCATAAAAAATTATTGCCTGCTCCTATGCGATTTTTTTTTTGAAGCATTCTACATTAGACGGTCTAAATGAAATAAAATAAAAATTACAACCTGCATCATTCCTTCTCTCAACTGAAAATCCAATGCAACTTGTAATATTAAAAAAAAAATTCGTATTGCACATTATATTCTGAAAAGTGTATAATATGAACATAAAAGTTCAAATCGTTTTCTGAATGTTTCGCGACACTCATGAACAGTTATTTAGTGGAACTGCATATCATTGCAAGTGAAGAGATATTGTGAATTTCGTTTTTCGTGTCTTTTAAACAGACAGCTTTATCTAAATTAACTTTCATTATTTAGGCGATTTTATAACTGCCTCAAAGGAATTTTCTTTTGCAAAAAAATATGTGTTTAATGCGGGAGTACAATAAAAAAAAATACAATGAAGCTGATACGTTAATAAATTAAGAATGTCTTGGAAAGAGTGAATGCAATACAAATAAATTTAATGAAGTTAACTTAACTGATTAAACAATTTTTTTTTGAAATTGAACAATTTTCCATTTGATAATAAAGATTAAATTTGTAGTTAAAACTTAAAATAAAAAATGCTTGTTGTTAATTTAATTAAATTTCTAATTAAGTATTAAAATAAAAACTTATTATTATTTTAATTAAGTTTCTAGTTAAAAATAAGAAAAATCCTGATTATTAATGTGCACAAATAAGGACTTCCATCCTGTACGATAGTATTGGTAGTTTTTGTGTCCTCAATTGCACACGAAAAGTCTGAAAAGGTTTATAGATAACCATTATTGAACAAAACTGACCGTGTTAAAAATTAGGCTATTTTCAGTAACATTTTGTTGTATTTTACTCTTTTACTTACGGCATTCAACACTCTTAGGACAGCATTCTTTCTCTTTATATACATAGTGGCATCCTTCTGGTAGCGGGGTTTGTGAATAGACGGACGGACATTCTGCAGTGGTGCAAGTTATCGTCGCAGCTTGCGTGAAGTAGTCAGTGGTGCAGGAACATGATTCACATGGGTTTGAAGTGGGAATCTTAGATCCCACAGGGTATATGTGTTTCTTGTAGATGCAGGCTGAAAGCAAACAAGGAAAAAAGAACAGTACAGTACCATCCAAATTTTGTGTACGCAAGAAACATCTTACATGAAGAGTCTCATTGAAACAAGAAATAAAAAACATGTCGAGAACGTCGATTATAACTCGTCGAACGTCGAACACTTTCAAACACAGCCTGATATGCGCCGAATGCTATTGTGTGCACAATAGGTAAGCAATGAAGGGAGCGTATGTGCGTATTGATTTAGGTAAATGTACGTGGGGGGTACATGCCTACGGAAATAGCCTTCGGTGGATGATTTTTTAAGAGGTTCTAGCGCATATTCACGTTACATGTGGATAAGACAGACTAAAATTCCAGACCGTTAGATTGGCAGCCGCGCGGTAGAGAAGAATCCTGGACCTTCAGACATCTACCATATTCAGTATCTTATCTAGTATGTGGATTTAATCAAGGCAAAGCTACACGAGGGCTATCTTCCTAAGGGAGGAATACCTTGGGCAGAAAACTTTTTAAGTGGGGGTCCGAAGGTAGCGATTAGGTTAACTAGATTTTTTTAGACAAAAGTATTCGAGAAATATGTGTATACGCTTACGTCTATAGTGTTTGAAGTGTTTTAGTGTTTTGTGTCGCGGCAATTCTACGAAGGGAATCTGCCTACGTGAGTGAAACGCCTTTTTCGGAGGACAAGGTGTTCTAACGCATATTCACGTTACATCTGGAGAAAACCGACGAAAACTCCAGACCGTTAGATTGACAGCAGCGCTTTGGGCCTGAATGTGGGACCTTCTCACTTCATAGTGTACCATGTTCGTGTTGTGTTTGAAAGCGTTTTACTAACGTAACTATACAGGGGTGGTAAATTAGCTCGTTGGGTGTTGAAATACAACGAGCGCTAGTAGTCGTAACCCAACTGTTCTCAACTATTTTAATAATAATAATAATACTAATAATAAAATTAACAATAATAAGAATAATTGTTTTTTCCCTAAGCAATTGAACCCTATTCTGCATTTTGCCGCTCAGCTTCCTCCATCGCAAGGACACCACTCAAAAGTTGCAGCTGGATCATGATGATGGCATTGAATCGCTGTGAGACTTAAGTTAGTTGATAAAGGGTAGGGGGGAATATACCTTACACGCCGTACCGTATTATACCGTATGCACCGTAAATATACCATATGCACAGCAATATTGTCTGCCAAAACAATGCAGTGTTACGAATTTTAAGGAGGCTGCTCTTCTAAAGTTTGATTTAGTCTGAAATTAATTGTATACGCGTCAAATAATCAAAGTTTTTATTTTATTAGAGCACGAGTAATCTATAAGTTCTCATTAGCTAACTATAGGATTTGGCCTAGCAGCGTTCAGATTGGAGACTTTTTTAGTGCAAATTAGGCACCAGTTTTCACTAATGGTCCGACTGTTAGTGAATTATAGTAGGAAGATGTGTTCAGGGCATGATTCTCCGAGAGATACCGATGGGTATTTCTAGATGATAACAATTTCTGCCGCAATACTGTTGTGACGAAATGATCTTTACAGATTGAGGGAAATGAGGCATTGCATCTATACATCTTTCAATTACTGTTCTTAGAATCTATTTGTCAGAGTTAGGAATACGAAGTAGAGTTATAAATGCTACATACGCAATTTTCGATGTATTTTTTAAAAAACTTAATATATATTAATTTCTTTTGTTTGCATAGATGAATATCTCTAACCCCATTAACGGGCAGATCAAATTACGATAACTATCTAAACTAACGGCCAGTGACTGGACTTCCGTGCAGCCGGTCATCACCTATTATCGACCTCGGAAATTTTTCTTTTACTGCTATATATAAATATGCAGAGTGATCAATTTTAAAGAGTGCCTGTGGGTTTTTCTTATTATCCTTAATCCTTTGAGGCGCAACCCTTTCTGAATGCTGAAAAAAGGGGCGGCCGTTGCCATCGCTCGACTTAACTACCAGCAAGACGGCGGACGATCGAAACGTTCATCGCGTGCCACAGAGCTAGAGACCCTTTTTTGACGCAGCTGGCTGTGCGGCACAGCTGGTCAAAAATAAAATTATCACATACGATTAAGTAACATTGTGCGCCTCCATTTCTGTTTTACCTCACAAATAAAGTTACTATAACAGTCAAACAGTGTTGAAAATTGTCTCCCACACTTAAACGAAGTACAAAAAATTATATTTCAGTGTTACAATAGTTGCCATATTCGTCAGATTTAAAAGTAATAATAATTAATAAAAAAAAAAAAAAACTAACGGGTACTTTTTAAATTGATCACCCTGTATATATAGCAGGACTGTAGCTGATAAAATATTTCTGGGTGGGGGAGGGTATGCAGGAAGTGAAATAGTTTGCGAATAATAAACGCAATTTCTGCATCAAATAAAGGGGAAGAAAGGGAATGTACTCCGATACCAAAAACCCTTGTCTAAGACCCTGATGCATAACTATTTTGGAATGCAAAAACTTACAGAGGATATACATATAATCAGGGCTTTTTTTTTTAGTAAATCTCACGGAGAGGATATGAATCAAACAGAGAAAATGTTGAAATTTCATTACTCTGAGAGTATCCCTTAATTGTTTCTGAAATAAGAACCACTGCCTATAAGTATAAATTGAAGCAAAAAAACCTAATTAATAAAATCTAAACAACATTGAAAATATTAGTGAACATTTTTTGCACGCATCATTATCTTACCCTTCAGGAAAATCTTTTAGCATAAAAAAATCTCCCGGTTGCTGGTTTTTCGGAAATTTTTTTCACGGAATTTTAATTTCGATACATATATACATGTATGATAGAGGTTACAATTTTAGACTGATATGTGACGACTTTTTTTCGCAAATTTTTGGTGAAAGTGCCTTCAAAGGTTGGGATATTTTACGTGGAATTTAGAAGTTTCGGTCGTGCTGTTGCTTTATCATGCTCATAATGAAAGCTGGCTTATTTTCACAACCTCCATACATTAGTGAGGTACGCTAGAACTCAGTTAAAATAAGGTATCTTACCTTTCTCGTCTGCATTGACATCATCTGCCTGCGAGCAGTCAAACCGCCAAGGGCACGTGCATTCGGATTTTCCATCTTTTGGCTTTTCTTCGTACACAGGCCGGCATCCTTTAGCCTCGTAGTGCTTCAGATACCTCCATTCACAATCACAGTCCGGATCTTTGGATAACTGATTTCCGGGGTTCTGTGTACCATAATCTGAAAAAAAAAGACCTTCTTCAAAATGGTGCTTAAATATTTTCTTACTTATTTATGTTTACATCTCTATTACTTTGCTTCCAGCATAATCTCATAGCTGTTGGTTCCCAGCTAAAAGGCCGAGAAATGCCTTTCCCCAGCTAACGAATGCGAGCTGTTTTATCACTAATTTTTGACAATTTAGAACCTCTCTTCTTGAGTAGCACTAGAGGCGAGAGGTTTCCTACTGTAATAATAGGAAGAAGGTCTATTGTAACTGCCTTTGACAACACATTGCACACTGGGAAATGACAAAATTTTAAAGTAACTTTACGCTTTTATCCAAGTTACTTTAACCCAAGTACCAGCGCTGCAAAGTAACCAGCGCTTAAACCCAAGTCATCAAAAATCGTCCCGCCTATTCTTCATGCTTGTTAACCGGACGCACCTGTAAGGGGAGGGGGTGAATTGCTAGTCGTCTAAACTCGGCTATTACGGGAACGAAGGCACTCGGATGATTTCGGCTATTACGTGATTCAAAGAGTAAGGCTAAGCATATGCATGTGTAAACCTTTATAAAAAATAGGACGGAATCGAATTTTTACAGGTCACAAAACCTTGGATAAATAAACAGCCGTATGAGTTTTTCATAATTTCCCCACAGAATAGTCTTCTAATGCCAATACAGATTTTATCCTTTACAGATTATAGGTTTTTCATTATTTTTCTATACAATAAGTGTCCTGTAATGGGAATCCAATTTTGTACTAACAGGGATACCTCGATATAGCAAATGAATGTGTTTCTTGAAACACGAAACAACTTCTCTTATATTTTTAATATAGCAAAAATATTCAAAATGAATAAACGTAATATTTGTTCCAAGCAGGACAAAAATTATTCTTATAGAATAGAACATCAATAGAAGACAAACTTTTAAATATTTCATTTGTTTGTCAAACAAAATGGAAGTTATTTCTGAGAAAATAACATACAAGATAACTGTTGATTTTAAACTAACTCCAAAAATTCAATTCATCAAATCTTTTATTTTAACACTAGGTACGTGTGGCTGTCAGGTCACACGATGCGAAAATTTTGCATTCCGTTTTACAAGTCAATGCCTACAAACAAATATTTGAAGGAAAGAATTTATTCTTATCTTATCCAAAGCCTGTATTCTAATTTATTAGTTTATTCTATTCTGTTGAATAACTTATCGAGGCTTTATCTGCCGGTTGCTGAAAGAAAATGCCATCGAAGATTTTGGAATTTGCCCAAGTATTTTATACCCAGCTTTAAAGTAAACTTTTAAATGGCAATAAATTTATTTGATTTTTGATTTTATTGAAAATGTAATCCACAGAGAAAATCTTTTAAAAGGATGTGACTTAGAGTAGATTTGAAAATTTCCCTTTGGATCTTCTGGAAAAGTAAAAGTTTTGCAAAACTTTCTTGATATTACTTTAAAAACTATATGCGAGTAATGCATTAAGTACACATTCAACGGAAAATATAGATTGCGTTAAAATGTTGCTTATTGCAGAATATGAATTTGGAATAATCTAAAATTTCAAAGTAAATAATCATGAACGTAAATGGGTGAAGGTTTGAAGGATTTATCCATCGCGTGAAAGATATTAGACTTCTCCAGAGAAAGTAGATTTTATAAATATAAAAGTAAGCATGTAAAGAAGACCTAAAAACAAAAATCGTCAGGTGATGAAAATGAGGTAAATGTTTTTAAATATACAAGAATGTATAAATACCGCTTTTATTTCAATTGCTACTAAATAAAATCCTGAGGACCTTTTCATACATGTTTGCCTTTCAAAGTCAATTTCATAACGAAAACAATCTGAATATTTAAGCTAAAGCTTAACGCTCTTTAAAAATTTCATCATTCCAGATTTTACCGGTTCTTTGTAACCTTACCTCGTGTTTTGACTGAGAAAGACTGCTAGAATACCTATTCATTTAAAATTGGTCTTAGGGACTCTCTTCTCTGCAACCAATGTGATTCTGAATAAATTAAGGACAAAAGCCATACTGATGTGTGCATTGCATAAAGAGCTTGTATTAGGGAATTACGTACGGATTAATAACTTAGGTGTCTGAAATTTGTACTAATAAAATAAATCACAACTGAATACTAAGTGGTACTTTTAAATTTGTCTCATATCTATCTCATATTTGTCTCATATATATGTTTTACTCGTTCTACTAATTGAAACTATGACTACTAAATGAAACTATTACTGCTAAATTGAAACTACTCGTTCATTATAACTATTGAATCAACTATTACTGTTATCTCTTTAAGTCAATTTTTTAGAGAGAAGTTTATTGGAAAACTAACTAAATTCATAGTTTATGAAAATATTTGTGAAGATACAAAATCTGTCTTGTATATTAAGAAATGAAAAAAAGTTTTCATGCTAGATATGAAATATGAAAAATCATGGCGTTGGCTATTAAATTTTTAAATAATAACTCATTACTTTTTGCTTAAAAAACAATGAGCCGAAGACTGGCATTTTAAAGTAATTGACAAGAGACAGTACCATGCCGCAATTTTATTCAATAGGGTATTAATCTCAGGCAACATAAATAAGAATGTATGAAACGTCATCCGGTAGTAATTCTCTGGTCAATTTAGGTTTGCACATGCGAAGTCATATGGTAGAACAAATCCATAACTGCAGTCCCTTGTGTGGACAATGTTTTTCCTGTACGATGTACCGTTACAATGATGCATACATTTGCAGCCAACATGAACACAGTCATATGTTTTCGTCTTGCACCAATTTAAAAAACATCACCAAATAGCAACGGACATGTTTTGGGCCACCCGGTTCTTCAATAGAGTCTCGTACACGAAGCACACACGGCCCGTTTAACATAAAAATCCTGGCCTATTCTTTTTAGGTGGTAAGAAACATTTATTGCTGAATCCTAACTGAAGTGAGAGCACAAGAACAGCAGGTTCATACATGAAAAAGCAAGTGTTTTACATTTCGAGACAAACTGCTTATCTTGGTCTTGTTAAAATGGATAATTTACTTATTTATTTATTTTTGCCTTGGGAGGTCTCATGGTAAATCGTTTTCCCAATCATAAAAGAATAGCCACCATCTTTGCTTTACAAGAGTTTTGCGTTCTGCGGATGAACCTTCTTATTTGCCACTTGAAGAATGATCAAATATCTTTGCAAATTTTCCAAATAGGACTGGTTGCGGTTCATTTGCTAAATGAAAATGGCTTTTTAGTACTATTGGTTATTTCTGAAACGAAAATTAAATACCTTTAATTGAGGAGTACTCTTTTGAAACTTCGTTAAAATTCAAATGGTAAGTTTATAGAAAATTATGAAAAAAAAAAAAGAAAAACATAAGTCACTTTGTTATTTACATTCAAATAATGAATACTGCTTTCATGCTGGATAAGAACCATAAAATGAGTGCACCGTACTACTTTGATTCACGGCATTTTCCGTTCTTTTTTGATCCAATAAATATGTACAAGACCGAAGCTTTAAAGTGACCGACTGACAAGAGGCATACCGCATTCCCATCCTATCGGACAGCAGTCCCTGTCAGCATAGATGGGAGTGCATCCAGGAAACCTCTTGTGGTAGTCCTCCCATGGGCAATCGATTACCGCACATGTGAAGGCGTTTGGCTCGGTGAATCCAGGGAAACAATGGCAAATGAGACACAGGCCCCTCGTGGGCAGCTCTTCTTTTTCTTCGTACCATGTTCCATTGTAGAAGCAAACGCCTACATTGTAAAGAAGCGGGGGAAAAGGGACGAGGGAAAAAAATGCAGGGTAAGAAATAGCAAAAAGGAATTTGATTAGGAGCATGTTGGAGGAAATGAAAATATGTTAAAGAGATTTTTTTGGTTTTTTGTTTTTTGTGCGTGTGTTTGAAATTTGAAGATGCGTTCAAGGTAGGAAACGTGTTTGAAAATTCGTTTTATATTATTATTATATTTCGGGGGTATGTACATACAGACATATATATATATATACATATATTCGAATGAAGTACATATACCGAGAGCAGAAAATTGAAATAAAAAAGTATTTTAAAAGGCATCGGGTTTTGGATGTGAGAATAATTCATAAGATTTGAATGGAATAAAATATATTAAACATTTGGTAAAGCGATTCACAAACGAAATAAAACGAAAATTTCATGCATTTTTAATACGAGAAGAAAAAATCGATAAAATGAGCAAAAAATGGGTGTAATTTTATGTTAGAAAAGAGTGGGTTATTTTTATTTCGTTTAAATTATGTTGTACAAAAAATTATATGTATTAAAAGTGTTAACGGATTATAAAAACAAATTAATTAAATATTGCATTTGTGTCAAGAAAACATGCGTATTTTGTTAAGTAAATGGTACAATTAATTTTTATCACAAATATTCACATTTATTTAATCATCAAATATTTCAGTTTGACAAAATTAACAAGTTAAAATTGCAAATAATGAATAATTAAAATAAATCTCAATAAACACATTTACAAATGTCATCATGCATCGTTGAAAATGTAATCATTTGAGAGCGAAAAACAAGCATTGTTGCGTTTGTATGATAGATGAGTATATGGTTTTGTAATATATTTAAAAGGAAACATTAAAGGGTAAAAGAAAAAAGTAAATAAAGACAAAAAAAAATTAAACAGCATTGTATAAAGAAATCAATAAATCATGTATAAAAAAATCTCAATGAAATCAAAAATTCGCGAAATATTTAAAATCAGAATGAAAGATTTCAATAAAGAAAAGGAAAGCACGTAACAATGAGAGAATTGGATTATGTGTAACATGTAGAATCGTCAGAATTTCAATTGAAGTATCACACAATTAGTGTCATGATTTGAAAAGAGTTTTCATTAGGGAATTGTAAAAATAACGATATAAATAGACGCACATTTGTTAGAGTTAGTATTGTGTCGTAAAGGACGTTTTTATGACATGGAAAGGAGACAGGGAGGAATGGGAAATAGGGATGGTAGCAATTGAGAGGCGGGTGGGACAGGGGAACAGCGGGGGAAATCACAAGAGAAAAACAGACAAATGGTTAGTAACTGCGTAACATAGTAAAGTATGGTTAGTAACTGCGTAACATAACATTTCATAAAAAGAGGAAGATTAATGGATTAAAGGATGTAGTTATAACAATGAAGAATACATTTAAAAACTTTTATAGAACATTTAAATGTTAGTTTCTAATTGAATCAGCATTATGTTAAAGAATAGAAAAATTGTTACTGAAACTCAGGAAAGAACATGTTGAATTGAAATGTTTGTTAAGCGATTTATTAAGATATCCAGCTAGTTATTGTATTTGGTCTTTTAGCATAAATCAAATATCAGTGCCTCATATCCATTTTAATTAAATATCGATTACTACAATTTAAAGCTTTTGCATAGGATTGGCATTGCGTCATTTCTGCAACGGTGACGACTTCTGTGAAATTGGTATAATGCAAAAATAAATATCAAATCTCTTGGACACAAAGTTGCAGTTAATAACTGGTCCACACTACATGTCTGAAAGAACTATTATGACACAATAACAATGTATTGTTCGAGATTTCTTATGAAATAACGCGATTTTCCCCCTTACTAATCCAGCTAGTTGTAAATATGGGGCGCTTTTAAATATTTTTGATATAACTTGATGGCACTAATTTTTAATAAAACGTACAAAAATAGTGTGACGCTTGATTGAGTTATCCTTTACCAAATAAAAATGCACTTTTCTATTTCATTTTACAAAATATGAAGCTTATGCAATAAATTAATTTTTCATTTCTTTAAAAGACATGATGAGATCGATCTGATAGGGAAAAAAGTGAAACTAGGATAGTTAAAATATATATTTAATCAAACATAATTAAGTTGTTTCTTTGGTTATGCGTCACATACACATTTTCTATTACCTAAAATCTCACGCAAAATATTTTTGAGAAATTTCCTTAGAAAATAAAACTATCTCAACCATATTGTACCCCATTTTTCAAACCCAATAGGCACTAATATTTAGGGGTACGATATTAGTATCTTATAGAGCATGTGTACAAGTTATATTATCAGGTATGAGAGCTATTAGCCATGAACCTTTTGAGAAAACGGTTAAAAGTTATTTTTGACAGTAGTATTTTTTCATGTCATCGCTACGAGTGCATACTGCAGACTGTTGATGAATAAATATTTTAAGTGATAATTAATAAAACACAAAACAAAAAATGCATATTAATATAAAGGGAAATATGAGTTAATATTTAAAGACTATTTAAAAATATGATAAAATAATTTGAAATTCAAAACATTCTTGGAGATAGCTTGAATGTTCAGGAAATAGAACACAAATAGTTATATGCAAGCATTGAGTTAGAGAAATGATTAACAATTTAATGAACTACTATTTAATGTAATATTATAGAGTGCAATTTGTGATATTGATGAAAGAGATACATTGTTTTCATGAAAATCGATTCCTTATTTATTTCCTGCGTTTTAATAAAGTTAGCAAAATGTTTAGAATTTGATATATATCAATTTTTGACAATTTATATGAAATTAGCTGACTGATAAGAAACATTGACTTCATGCAATGAATATTTTATTTCACATTACATTCAATGAACACATTAATTTGGGATTATGTCTATAAATCGATGTACATGTTTATTGAGACATGTGTGCATCTAAGCGTCCATAAAACCTGATCTTGTTAGGGTATATTAGGAAGGAAAAAAAAACTATCTTTCGAGGACTTTTTTTAAATGACATTTTTTTGGCGTTATGCCATTATTGATACATGTTACGCCAAACAAGTTATACAAAGTATATCTAACAAAGATTAACAGAATTTTTCTATGAATGATAAACGCGTAAAAATCATGTTGACAATCTTAATCAATTTTCACCAAAACTATTTGAAATAATACATACAAATTATATTTGAAACTATAAGCTCAATATGTGCATTGTACTGGACAATACTGTCCCTTATTATTAAAAAAAGTTAGAAATAAACATGCTGAAGTTTTAATATTATATTATTAAATTGCTTATATGCCGTTTGTTAATTGTCAAATGATTGCATAACGAATATCAACAATTTAGTGGGTGATATCAGTTTTTGAAACAGCAATGCTTAAAACTTAATTAAGCAATTAAATTGAAAGAATTTTAAATAAAATATTATTTTGTTATTTTATGTAAAAGTATCTAAAGCTTAGGAATTGAATTAGCATGTTCGTAATGAGAAACTCTAACGAAAAATATTCTTCATTTTTATTTTTACAGTTCTATTTATTTTTGAAAAAGTGGCGTGACATTCAAAATTTATATATATATATATATAATTAGATTTTAATCTGTACATTACTTGGAATTCAAAAAGTTTGCGATTTCTATTCTTTTTCAGAAAAAGTTTGCCTGTCTGTCATTTTATGGTCTGTCCGTGATGCTCTTTTTGTTCGCGCATCACGCAAAAATGACTGAAGTAAATGAAATGAAATTTGGTGACATGATAGGTGGTCACTCAAATTAGACTATAGTGATCAAATAAAAAAAATGATTAGATTTTGAGATTTTGCGAAAAGTCTTTCAAAACGCGCACATATTTGTTCAAGCATCTCGTAATAACGACTAAAACGAATGATATGAAATTTAGTGACATGATAGGTGGTTGCTCAACTTAAGCTATGTAAAGAAGTTATTTGGTTGGGCTGATTTAAATTTAAAGACTGCGTTGTGATACATATGATAATCCAGGTTCGAATACACTTATAGTTGCAATAAAATAAAAAGACGTTAAATACTTGAAACTATTTTATTAAACATATACTATTGAAACATTATTATAACGGGCGGTGGTGGCTCAGCGAAAATAAAATGACGTCCTATATGGACAGTGAAATTAAAGTGGAATGATTTAATAATTACGCCAGCATAGAATTACACATTGGCGAGAACAAACACTTGGCTGATATCAATAACGCCAATTCCAGAGCAACCCTAAAAGTTAATCCAATAAAATAAAAATGACGTAATCGGGAGCAAATAATTTTAAAGACAAGGCATGGCAACAAGAAATAAAAAACGCCAATTCCAAGCCAAAAATACGTTGATTTTGCAAACGGACGTAATATAATCTATTTTTAGCACACCGGTCTGAAGAGACGAAGAACAAAAAGAATAGTGCATACAGGGAAAAGTAAATATACAGATTTAAAAGCCGAAATGGCAGAAAAATGAAAACAGAAGTGATTTAGAATTCTTGAATTTTGGATAGATCACATTAAAGAAAGCCAAAGTAAATGATTATTAAATTAGATATGTGATCTTCATCACAAGCTATAGGGGTCGAATATAAAAAATGATTAGATTATGAGATTTTGTGAAAAATATCTCAAAATTCGTAATATTCGTTCGCGCATCACATAATAAAGACTGTAGTGAATAAAATGAAAATAAGTGACGATAAGTGGTCACTTAATTTAATTGTATATGTTGGAATTGAAAAAAAGTTTAATTTGATTCTGAGATTTTGCGAAGTCGTGTCAAAATGTGTAAATATTTGTTGCAAATCACGTATTAACGACTGAAACGTGTGAAAGGAAATTTGGTGACGAGAGGTGGTCACTCAACTTAGGTGAGGATTTTTTTTTTTGATATTTTGCACAAATTTATTCAAAACGTGAAAATATTCGTTGATTACGTATACACCACTGAAGCAAATGAAATAAAATTTAGTATCATAACAGCCGGTCATTTAAACTGCAAGCATCAAAGTACTTCAAAATTTCTAGAGATTTTGAGATTTTGTGAAAACTCAGTACATGTTTGTTCCATTTCCGAAAAATGAAAATGGAATAGAATGAAATTTGGAATTATATTAGAATAAATTTTAAATCTCTTTTTATAATGCGTATTTATTTTTTTTTAGATTTTGTGAAAATTGTGCAAAATGTTTTTGATGTAAAATGTATAAATATCTACAGTGAATCAAAGAAAATTTAGTTACAGGTTAGAAATGACCTCTTGACTTGAAAAGCTGATTCAACCGGAATAAAACTTGAATTTTGAAAATAAAAAAATTCTCTATTGTCAATTTTACTCAGCACTTTAATATTCTCTAACCTGTAAATAATACACAATAATTTTGCATTCTATACCATTGCCGATATACTAATTCCATTCTTTGTACTCCTACAATGTTGTTAAAAATTCTTGCTTTTTGGAAATATTATGCATTAATAATGAACACAAATATTTAATTATGCATATAATTAGTTTTCCTTGAGTTTAACTTCAAATAATTTTCTTAAATTATTAATAAATTTATAAACGGCTCAGCTTTATTGCAATGAAAATTTAAAAGCAATTATCTCGGAAAAGTAATCAGCTTATGATCGCTCAAGACAACTTTCAGAATCTTATTTGAATTTATTAAACTCTCATATTTTAACGACATTTAAAAAGGATTGGGTAAAAATAACTAAAATACCTCTAAGTACTCTTACTAGATGGAAAAAATTTACAAACTATTTCATGCCATGCCTGAAATTTGTGTGTAAAAGCTTGAAATGAGTATTTTATTTAATTAAATCAGATCAAATTTGTTTTTAAGACAAGAAGACTTGATTTAGCAGCAATTCATATTTCTCTCAGAAGAGATTACTAGCAAAAATCTTCAACGGTAACGATGCAAATTTTGAACGAATTCTAAAGGATAAATGAGCTCACGTTTTATACTTAAATAATTTTAAACTTTAAGATCATACTGTAAAGCTATGTCCCATGAATACTCTCTGCAAATGCGCTTATGCACTTCTATTAAAAAAAGTAAGACTTTAATTTAAATCATAATTCAGCATTTTGTTAAGTATGCAGTGCTCCAAGAAAAATTAAAATTCGATTGCATGTGTTTAATAATTATTTCTGAAAAAGCTTAGACTGAGTGCGCTTTGTAAAGATTTTAGTATAGCCTGAGTAAAAACATTATGAATTGCAACTCATATTCTATTTACAAAAGAAATAAGAGAATACAAAGTTCGATGCAGGAGTCCACTACACAAGTTCTCACATAGCTAAATCTCTTGAAAATCATTATTTGAATTAAAATATTTTACAACTACATAGCAGTAAGGCTGACTAAAAGTAATTTCATTCAGTAAGGAAAAATTTGAAGACATTTTTAATTTTCAATAAATGCATTTAATTAGGTCAAAATGAAGTATTTAAAAACAGCTTCTGAAGATAAGTATAGTACACAAATGTCGTAAGGACAATATATTTTGCACAAACGCTCATACGTTTGAAAAATATTGTCTATTGTTTTTTTTTTGTGAAGTTAGAAATATGTGTAAAAAAATAATATAAATTAAACCAAAATATTTACTGTTGTAGCGGAAATGCGTATGAGGTGCAAAATTATCATTTATGTACTCAATACGATGACAGAAAATGCAAATTTTATATTTTCTCTGGATGAAAGCAATGGTTCTTGCATATCTTACTCAATCACTTTAATCTCCACAAAAAATCGTTTTTGAAAAATTGAAAGTTTATTATTTTTTTAGATTAAATATACAACGAATTTTAATTGTAAAAAAATCATTAAATAAGTATTCCTTTTAACATTTTGAGTGCTTGCTTTTTTAAGCATGAAGCCAATTTATTCTGCGTTGGAGGAAATAAAAAACGACCGTAAATATTAATATTAATAGAATCTCTTTTTACGCATTAATATATCACAAAAAATGAACATGCATATCTGAAAACATTTAAAATGCTAGGGTTATTCAACTCCACGATTTAAGAGGGCGACGGAACTAAAAAAAGGAAACAGACGCTTGAGTAGAATATAAATTTAATTTATTTCATAAAAGGAAATTTAAAAAGTTGTAGCTTTCATTGAAATATATTGTTCAATTCTGTAAAAGGGGGGGGGGAGATTGCAACTTTGCAAACGAGTAAATTTCTCTTTTATGTGTGTGTTCGGTTTATCCATAACATTGCCAGTAATTTTTTTAAATGTAGTAAAACTCAAATTACCGCATTTTATGATAATTACCAATTTAAGTTAAAAATATATAGTTTAAAAAACCAAAAAAAAACACGCTTAATGATAAATTGAACTAACTAAAAGGCGAAAAATAATTCTTAATATAGAAATAAATTAATGAACAAAAACTAGTATTATTGTGAAAAAAGCGTGGGGTGCTTTGTGCTATATTTTTTGTATCATTTTTGTACTAATCGTACCGATCGAATATTCTCAAGAACTGATATATGGAGCACCCCACGATTTTTTCACAATAATATTAGTTTTCGTTCATTAATTTATTTCTATATTAAGAATTATTTTTCGCCTTTTAGTTAGTTCAAATTATCACTAAAGCGTGTTTTTTGGTTTTTTAAACTATATATTTATTTTTCACTTTTTAGCTGGATTTGCTATAAAAGCGTGTTTTTTAGTTCTTTTTAACTGTATGTATTTAAAATTTTATGATATCTCTCATAAGACACAAAGGAGCACTAAGTTGGAAAGTACAAAGAGATAATTTATTTTCACTGTGCACCAGTGGCGTAGCCAGGATTTTATTGGTGGGCTGGGTATCAAATTTAAAGCTAAAGTTCAATTGTAAGATAAATATCAAATTGTAAGCTAAGTAAAGGGCCCCATTTCGGCGATGGGAGAAGCCCCTTGAGCCCCCCCTCCGGCTACGCCCCTGCTGTGTACCAAAATCAACCTGTAGTTAAATGCTACCTTCCTCACTAAAGAGGAAAAATAGGTCTCTAATCAACAAATAAAAGCGTGTTAAAAAGAATGGCCTTAACATGTTCTTGTACTCAACTCTTCCATAATGTGATGGATGACGATATTTTGTAAAAAAAAAAAAAAAAAAAAAAAATGTTGTCGTGACCAGGATTCGAACCTGGGTTATTGCGGCCACATCGCAATGTACTAACCACTATACAATCACGGCCACAGTAGGAAAGGGTTTTCTTAAGATTGTAATGTTTGGAAGTGTTCTACTTTCAATTAAGGATAAGAAATGAGGAAATTATTTAATCCTGGCGATCCTGATCAGGATAATCTTATAAGATTATTGTATTGTCACCGGTTCTTGATAAATGTACAAAGTTTGAATTAAATCTGTCCGTTTAAAGTGGGTCAAAATCGAGTCTAAAGGAGTCGGTTACAAACATACAAGCATACAAATATACAAACATACATACAGGTGAAGCTAATAAAAGCGTGTTAAAAAGAGAAGAAGAAAGTGAAGCGCACAGAACTACAAAAATGCTGTTAAGGAAATTATCTGTAAATTAACCTGTTAGAAAGTAGACAATATTTGCTTCATGGCTTCAACATACAAGCTTCATGGTACTTGAAGTTATATTATTATCATTAAGTATGAGATATTATTATTAAGTATGAGTTCAATAAGACAGTTTTAACTGGCAACCACGGGTTACTTAGGTGAGTACTATGCCTAATTATCCTCTTCAGTGATACAATAGTCGGGTAAGGACCAAATGCCACGCACATGGAATTTTATATAGTTCATGAAATTCTGGGTTTACAAGTTAAACACCAGCTTCAAGGGTTTATTATAACAAAAGACGAATATATAATTTGTTGTATTTTTTAATTAAAACATTTTTCATTGCATGCAAAATACTATAATTTGAAATGACTCTAGTACTTTTTGACGCCAACACATGAAAAATAAAAAGACATTTAAATATATTGGTACATTTGAGAATAATTGCTTACAACATATTTTATTAAGTTATTTTTTATTATTAATTATTTTTTTATTTTATTATTTAAGCATACGTAAAGGTAAATGTATATATATATAATTTCTAAAATGATCGGTGTTTAGGTTTAAGGCTTTTTGAAATTTATCATTCCAAATGTGTATAAAATTTGAGAATAACAACTGTTAAACGTGCGTTTATAATTTTTAATTCATTAATTTAGTTGCGACATTCTCCAAGAGACATACACAAAAAGCTTGGCAGTTTGTAGCATGCATTCTAACATATTAATGTGACAAAACTTTATACCAAAAAAGAAATTTCATGTACACTTTCTTTAAATTATGAAGACTGTTATTGAAAATACCTCTACTTATTTCATTAGTTTTAAAAGCAAAATACAATACATACGTTTATAAAAAAAAACCTGAATGTTTCTTTACATAAATTGTACCCAGCACTATAAAAAACAATAAACTCAGAGGGTTTTTTAGGGTCTTTCAGAAAATTTTTAATCAAGCAATAATTCTTAAGCACACATCATGGAAAAGCCTGTCAAGAGACATTTTGATATTTATGTTACATTTTATTTTTTAATATAGGACTTGAATCATTTTTTTAAGAATCTTCCAGCAAATGTAACATTCCTTTAAAAAACATTTTCTTTACAAGATTTCCTAAAAAAAATATGAATTATATAAAAAATATAATAAAAAAGAACTAAGTACTTTTAAGTTATCCATTTTTATGGACTACATTATTTATTCCTAAATCTATTTTTTATTTTTATATTTATCAGGTATAATGATCTAAATCTTAAATTGTGAAAAAAGTTTTTGCTATTTGTAGTGTGTTTATCCAAAAATATCAACTGACAAAAAGTAAATAAAAGCACTGAATATATTTAAATTAAGAGTTGGAGAATCATTGTATGGAATAATAGAAAAAGATAACTTCCATAAAAAAAAGTTTTGTGGTCATTATACATTAAAGTACACTGTTTTTCAAATTCTTTAATTCTTGATCCGACTCTGAATATGCAATGGGAAACACATCTCGGTACAGACAATTCCAAAACGTAATATTTAACGTTTTGTGGAATAAAATTGTTGAAATAAATTAATGATTAAATAATATAAAAAATATTTTATTCGTTCAACCAGTTACGCAAATTAAATGATATCCTGTTATTTGAAATGCAAATAAAGTGGAAAGCGGAAAAATACCACAAATGTTCATCGTAAAATAAAATTTATTTGTCCTCATTTAATCTTTCTTTAACAAAACTGCATTTGTGTAATAGAATTTCTCACATTTAATCTAATTTAATGCAGCTCTTATTAATGGAAAATTTTTGATACAATTTTTCGAAAAAAAAATCATTACGTTAATGGAACAAAAAGAAAGAAATGGTAACAGGATACATGGATTTCGTAAGATACTTTGATAGATTTAGGATATCTCGTTAGGAAATATGTTTGTATGAAAGCAAAATAATTTCCGATTCGGAAATATAAATGTGGAATGCTACAGTAGGATTTAAAAAAAAAGAAGAATATTACAATTTAACATTTGCGTCTGAATAGGAATAAAAGTAAAGGAATGGTGGCAAAGTAAAATAAATGAATCAATAAATGAAAACGTAGTCGCATTTATAGAAAATATTTTTCATTCATTTGATTTTGCTTCATTAAGTATGCAACTAAAGACGTTATTATTTTCGTTTATTGTTATTATTTGCTTTGATTCTTGAATTAAAAAGTGTTTTATATAATAACACAATTCTTTAATTAACAACCGTTTTATGAATGCTTAAAAATTATACATAAAAAATTTCTACAGTTACTTTCAAAACAATATCTATACGGACAATATCTGCAATTTTACAATGCTTTCCTCATATCTGAGAAAAGATTAAACTAAATTTTTTCAATATATTTTAGAGATATTTAGTTTATTAACTGAATCAGGTTTATAACGATAAATTGAGTTTAGTGTCTCAAATTTGATTAAACTAAATTTAGTTTAAATAGAGAAGAAAACTTCCGTTTTTCATTTTAAAAATATGCCATAATTTAGACTTTAACTCTAAAAGTAGCGATAATTAATTTTCTAAAACGATATCTGCTTTTATTAAAATTTACTGCTTTCTTATGCTATTAAAAGCTGCTTTAATTCTGTTCACTGTAAGAAATCAAGTTTCTGTAAGAAATCAACCTTTTTTTTCTGCGATTTTAATCTTGAACATATTTTTAAACTGTATAGATTTAAAAAGAGTTCAAGAAGAGGGGGGGGGGAGTTCCTCGTTTTAACTCTTTCGCATGCACGTACCAGTTTTTAGAACCTCGTCAATAAAATCCTAAACATTTTATTACTACGCCAGACTACGCAGCTGGCGGTTATATAAATGTAAATTAAAATGTTTAAAATTATTGTAAACATTTTAAATTTTATGAATTCAGCATAAAATTGCCACTTCCATAATGTGTTAACAGATAACCGAAATTTGTTTTATAAGTAACTATTAAAAAGTAAATTTAATCGATTAGCAATGTTGGAAACGAAGAAAGTAAATTAAGGAAAATGTATTCTTACCTTGTATGCTAGAATTTTCATTTTGTGTGTCATTTATAAAACCTAAGAAGAAAAAAAAATAACTTGTAATGTATACAAAAATTCAAACTGTAGAACAGTAAATAAATATAAACTGAAATGAAATAATACAATTATCAAAAATGTAAGAATTTTAGAAAATTACAAATCCTTTCTATTAAAAAAATTGCTTAACATACGTAATTTTTCACATGCAATGGTTACGCTACTACACAACGATTTGCGTGTCAGAAATCAAACTTATCTCAAATGATCAAGTGCAATCAACTAACAAGAACATAACGAAAGTATGAGAAAAAATAGATATAAAGTAGTGTTAGTAATTAGATTTAACAGTGATAAGAAAAACTAAAATAAAGACTTAAAATTCTATTTTGCATACATCATCTGAAACATTGTTTTTATTTTATAATGCTGTGAAAATTCAGAAATGCTCAGCTTTATAAAATTATTTTTTTAAAGAAATGTGCGGAAAAACGTATGATGATGTCAAAATATTAAAACAAAATTTTTGGAAACAAATTACTGCTCAAAATAACTTTGTTCTTTCAAAGTATTATAGATCGTCCTCAACCACAAAATTTTCAAGAACGATTTCAGAAAAATCGTTTTTAAAACGTACGAAATTCTTTTTCTATTTTTTTTCAGAAGGTAACATTTCAAATAAAAGTGATGAGCAAATAAACCGCGAAGGAAAATCCTTATAACTCATTTTTCTTAACAATTTATTTTTGTTTAATTAAAATTTTAGGATTTTAGCAAATGAAAAATTTAAAAAATTCATTCTTATTGAATTTAAGAGGACATAAAGATTGCGTTCTTTACTACTCCGTGACTAGTATTTTCTGCCATGTTTCTTTAATGAAGATTTATAACATGTGATGTAATATCTATTATTTCAGCACTTTTGTGAGTTACATCTAAAAAAAGGATAAACAACGTTTTCTTGGATTTTGATGTTTATACCCAGTTAAACCAGGATGAGCGTATTTTGAGTTAGTTGTGCTACTGTGGATAAAATGACATTGATAAGAAAGTACTTTCTTTACAGTGCTTGCATGTGATTCTTGTATCGTTCCAGTAGCATGGAGTTCGCTTTTCACTTAGTCATTTCAGCCTACGTATGTCTTGAAAATAATGTTTAAACAAAACAAAATCTGATTTTCTAATGACTACAATGATGACCATTTAAATTTTGTGATTCTGACAGTAATGCTAAATTCGTTTTAGCAGTGTATTTTTGTGTTCAGTGTATTTAGTGTTTTTTTGTAATGACAATCAAAAAAGGATACTCTGGAATCGTCTTTCTGTTTGAGAGAGAGAAAAAAAACCATATTTGCGGATCTGTGTCATCAAGTTTCAAAATTAATCTCTTTTAAAACTTAGAACATTTATTTACACGACATAAATATAATCCCTAAATTTTCATTAATTATTATAAACAAACAAGCTATATGCATACTTTTGTTCTTAATTTATAATTAAAGATTATGTTTACAAAAGAAAAAGAAACATACTCAGTTTACTAAGCTATATTGCATAGACTTTTTTTTCTTTTTGAAGAAACATTGTTATTACTAAAGATTACAGGTTTCTTTTAGCTTGACAGCTTTCTGTGTAACTTGAGTTTAAAAAAGGATTTTTATTACTTGTTAGATAAGACGTTTACAAGATAATACCTGTTAAGTAAAGCAGTTCATTAATTAAATTTATTAATGGGGTTATCCAGTTTCAAGGGGTTTACTGTGGCTTGTAAAAGATCATGAGAATCGATAAACTCTTTAGATAATTTTTGCAAAGTCTACTTGTTTTAGAAGAGTTCGCCAATTTTCGTATCATTTTGAGTGTGTGCGTACACAATTTATTAAGATCTGCTTATGATGATGGTTATTTAGTAAACTAATGAGAATTTAAACATGCATATTCATGCATTCTCCGGTGTTTGGGCAGGTATGAAGAGTCAAAAGGGAAATAAAAATGTGACTAAATATTACAATGAAAGGAATGATCAATTTCTTAGGCTTTTAAGATTTTCCTAGTCTTGGAAACGACTTGGAAACCGATTTTTAATTCCTTCAACTTTATCGGCTTTTGACTGTAAATTACACGATCAAAGCCTTTCCATTAACTAATGAGAAGGACACTAGCATGGATTGTGTAGAGAATTAAACACCCAACATGCTTCGAAATATCGAACGCTCAGAAACGCTTTTTGTTCTTTCTACGAACGTTTCATATTTATATTCCTTAATCAACACTCATTTGCAGTTTCATATACAGGGTGTGTTACAATTCTCCCCCTGGTTTGGAAGGCTTATAAAAATGTATATTACCAATACATATATAAAGCTGAGTTTATTGAATAAAGCAATGTTACAAGTTTTGTTTCATAAATGTTCAATATGTCTTGATTACGCAGACATGAAGTCAAATTCTTCCCTCCCCACACAGGCTTTAACATGTCGAAATCAACGGTAGAGAATGCGCTTGTGATCCTCTGGCGTAAATCTTGTAAACCACATGGCATACGGGACACGAACACACGATCTTTTATGTAACCCCATAACAAAAATCGCATGTGGTTTGATCCGGAGAGAGAGTTGGCCACGAAGAAGGCGATTGTGGGCGTCAGAACCTCGATCAATCCAAAGACGAGGAAGCTCATTATTTGTGAAACAAAATTTGTTTTTTCTCCTGTAAAGTCCAGTAAAGTCAACTGTGTTCGTAATATATTATTTTTTATCAGCCTTCCAAACCCGGGAAGGAATTGTGACACACCCTGCATTCGTAACGAATCTTATTCCGAGGTACAGTTACTCGTCAAAGGTAATAGCAATGAATTAAAATGACTGTTCAAATGCAATTACGGTTGATATTTTAATGTGACAAAATTGTTTTAGGTTAATTAGGCTTTTCCTAAAAGTGATTTGTTTTAATATGCAATAAAGAAGGTTCTGCACGGTTACATCCACCGACTGATTGAATTTTTTGTTGACTCCAAAGATTGTCTTATGCTGCAGTTTGCAACTACAAGAAACCAAATAACATTCTTTCCTTTCTTTTAAAATATCTTTTGATCAATCAAAGATATTTTTCTGTTTGAAATTATCAGATTTTCCGTAAATAACAAATTATTTCCCTTACTGCCTCACCATGGCACAGTGGCTATGCCACTGAAAATGGTAGATGGCCGAAGTGTGGAGGTCCCGGGTTCGGGTCCCATCGCGCGGTTGTCGATCTAACGGTCTGGAGTTTTGGTAGGTTTTCTCCAGATGTAACGTGAATACTCGTTAGAACCCCTTAGAAAATCCTCCTACCAAGGCACCCCCCCTTAGGCAGATCGCCCTAGAATAGCGTTGCCTTAATCACACAACCAACCAACCAACTATTTCCCTTACTATTCTATAAATTATGCTGTCAATTACGTGTGTTCCTAAAAGGTGCAAATGTAAGTATACTGTATTTCAAAATGAGGAAGAAAAAGAATGAAGAGAAAGTACAAGCCTCTGAAAATATTACAATACTACCTTTGGACTGTGTCCCTGTTGTTATAAACAAATTAAAGAAGTGATTAAACAAACGAAAACAACTTGAAATAAACACCCGCTGTAAATTACTACCTTCTTTGTGCATGCTCAAACCCCTCTATTACTCCACATATTTTTAGTAATTTAAACATATTTAAATATGCAAACATTTGCACTGAATTATTTTTCTACATATTATTAAAATAATATTTTTATTTTTTACAATTTTAACTCTGCTTGTTTGTATTCTTTTTAAATACAAAACCTTCCCACATTTCCAGAGATTAATCTTTCCTGACAAAATTGATTAAAACTCGTTTAAATCCCTTTTACTCTCTGTTGAGTTAACTCGTGTCTTCCTCCTATTTGCACTTCCATGAAATCGGAATTTAAAAGAATGTCAGCATCGCAGTCTGCAATTACCACGAAGAATAAATTTCGAGTATTCGATTTTGTAGGTCCGTGATTTGACGCGGATTCTGAGAGGGTAAATACCGGGAAAAGTTCAGCAAGTTATTTATGGCCTGGAGAAGTCTGTTAGGATCTGCAGTTGACTTGAAAAGGCTTTTAAATTGAAAGGATAATTAAGGTTTAGTAATTGCAAATTAATAGGATTTTATCGACTCAAGGCAATAAAATGTTTGATTTTTAGAAATTATGTCGCTCGAGCGATTGATTATAAATTTCACGTTTGCGTTGTAAATATCAAAATATTATATTTTTCCTGGCGAAAAGAGATAGAATAATTTAACTGACTGTATATTTAGTAAAATATAGTAAGGGCCACTAAATTACCAAATATATTAAGCTTAAACTATGACTCATCTCTTTTCATGAAATAGAATTATATTAATAAAAAATCAATACCCATTCACAGAGAATTTTGACAATTTCGACGTTTTTAGTTTAATCAGTTTTAACAATTTTTATTATTAAATTTCTTGTTAAAAAGTATTTAGTTTTATGCAGATCTTTTTAATCCATTTTTATAAGTTGAAGGGCCCAGAAAAAAATCCATAAAATTGTCTTATTAATAGAAAATAGTTAAGGGAATTAAAGTTAGATCGGCAATTCTTTTAATTCTGTTCACTTAACTGTTACTGTAAATTTCACAAGAAAAAATACTTTTTATTTGAAGTAAGATTAAAACAAAACATTAGCTAAAATTATAAAAGTAGCTAATTAGAAACGTTCGCGTTAAAAGAAATACTTAAAATTTATCGATATTAATATAAGCTTTAAAGTGAAGATTTTCATTCATTGTATCAATTCAAACTGCAATTATGCAATTAAAACAGCAATTAAAGTGTAATAGTTTGAATTGTAAAAGACAACTTTCTTGGGAATATAAAGTAAAATTAAAATAATTTTACGTTAACTTCAACTTTTCATCTTTGTAAAATTATGAAACATTTCACAAAAATAGAACAATTAAGCACCCGCATTTATAAATCTGAGCATTTTCCCTAAGGTTAAAATAAATTATTGGAGTTTTAAATGTGCGTGGTCATGCTACTGAAATTTAAACAATATGTTTTTTAAATATTTCGAAAGTTATTAACGATTTTTCAAAATAACAATTTTCTACGAAAGTTTATTAAAACTGTTATAATTAGTTTCCTTTTAAATATTTCTAACTACTCTCCAAAGGATCAATGAACAATAAATCATTTTCTAAATTAACAGAACGAATTAACGCTCTAAGATAACAGTCTTAGAATGAATCTACGGCTTTTTTAAATGTTTTAATTCTTGGTACTAAAATAGAAATTGAAATGTTTTATATTCAGTTGTACTATTATTAATAATATTAGATTTTGTTTGTTTTTAAAACAGTTTAAAAATCAGTTAATTAGTACTGTATTTTTTTGACGCTTTACTTAACTAAATTTCGTATTCATGTCTAAATACAGTATGCCTATTGAAGTCCCTTGCAACCGGAAGGACTGCTCATATATTCATAATTAGGGTAAAGTAGCCATGCGCTACTGAATGAAACCGTCTACGGCGCCACCTGTTGGAAAACTACGGAGTTAGCATTCCATCTCGAAAACGGATAGAGATAAGGAAAAAAGTGATTTATAAAATTGCAGATTCTCATCGATTTACTACGAAAAGACACCTTGTGGGGATTTAAGGGGGAATAAAAAAGTTATAATTTACATTTGTTCTTTCGTGATTTCTTACACTATGACGTCACGAAACTTGAAAGTAGAAATGATTATCTTTCAGGCAAAATATTTCACCGCAATGTGGCATGGCTTGGTATCGCTTGTTATCTCCAACCAAAAAGGGCTGTAGTTCAAATCCCGAGGGTCGCATCGTTGTACTGATTGTCTTTATAAACAGAGTAGACAATTCTCAGGGCGTGTAAAATAGTGCCACATCAACTCAACGTAACTTGCGCTTGTTGTTCGAAACTTTTGCAGTATGTAAATCCGTAAGAATACAGGTTGCGGGACTAACAGAGCTCGATCTGACTGACCAGCTAAGGTAATTATTAGGATGCCCTCTCGTATATCCAAAATGCAGCAAAAGAGAATACTGTGACCTATCTAAAAGTTTGGTTTGGAAAACCATAAGTGAATTAGGCGCCTATCCACACCGACCAACGCCTCAACAGGTTCTACAGGAAGGGATTGCCTTGAGATGCTGTTCATGGAGAAACTTCGTTATGAATTAGATTCAGGTCCAGTCAACATTCTTCGCATATGTAGTGTGGCATGCATGAGGCATGCTTTTCACTGAATGACATGTACAAGAGGCAAAGCATCCATTACTGGGCGCTGGGAAATTCTAGATGTTTTACCTATGTTCGACATCAAATGCAGTTTGCTATTAGCATTTGTTGTGCAATTTACAGTAACAAACTTATCGGTTCAATATTTTTCGATGATACATTAACGAGTGCACGATATTTACAGTTGCTACAGAGCGTAATACCCTGTTTTGTGGAGAACCTGCAGTTGTTCAGTCTTAGGAATCTAGTACCTCGTCAAGGAATTCAGGAACCAAATAATTGGGTACGGCAATTTCGAAGAGTGGCCTCTACGTTCGCATGATCTGATTCCATTGGACTTTTTCCTGTGGAGATACCTAAAACAGCAGGTGTATGCGATCCCTCCACAAACATTACAGCTCCTTAAACGACGGATTACGGATGTTTGTGCTAACGTATCACATCTATGCTCATTCGTGTGCAACGGGACATTTAAACAAGGATCCAAATGTATATTGCAGATGACGGTGATAAGTTTTAACATCTCAAATAAAGGTATAGTATTATTATAACCAGTTATTTTTCTCCTTTTCTGATTGTTTTGTCACGTCACAGTGTAGGAAATCACGAAAAAACAAAAATTCGCTTTTTAACCGATCTGTTCTTCTCAGTAATGTTTACAAGGTGTCTTTTTGTACAAATTCGATGACGCTCTATATGTTTGAAAATCACTTTTTCCCTATCTCGATCTACTTTCGAAACAGAAATTCTAACTCCGCTGTTTTCTACCAGATGGTGCCATAGGCGGTTTCATTCAGTAGCACATGACTACTTTACTGAATCTAGACACAACTATTATGATCATAGGGGAGGCATACTGTATATACATACATACATACATACATACATACATACATACATACATAGATACATACATACATATATATAGCTATGTTCATGAATTGTTTATGTGTTATATGAGTAAAACACGTAAGAATTGTTTTTGTTAATAAAAGTTTATTTATCTATTAGAAAAGTACAAAATGCTCAAATTATGAATCCATTAACAATGTTCAAATTAAAACTACACAATTATAAACAAGATTTAATGAAAAAGAAATTATGTTGGTTAAAATGTCATAAGAGTTAAATGCATATTCCATTAATCAATTACTTTTTAGATTTTTAGAGTTAAATTCATTCTGCCAAAGAGAATTATTGCTTGGATTTGGTTTAACTTTTTCTCCTGAATAAGAGCAATGCTTTGTGCATCTCAAAACGACCATACACACATTGAGTATATTTAATTATTTCAATAGTCTTTTTAAATAGTTTAGAGTAGATTTCTATTTCAGTATACCAATTGTTTAATTAAATTAAAATTATTAACATAAATTACAAGAAGTAATATTGACTTGTTTAAAATAATATCGATAAATTAGCACATTTCTTTAAACAAAATATTTTGCATAAACATATTTAAAGCATTAAATGCAATTTTAAAGCATAAAAAGTCGAAAAAGTTTCAAAATTTCCACCATAGTTTTCTCAAAAATTTCAGTACTTGCCAAGATGATTAGTTGATAATAGTCTTTTTACTTTCCCTTCAAAGTTCATACTTGATAACACTTTCCTTGTTCTGTTTCAGATAATTACAAAAGCACTTATATCCCCTGATTTGTTTAATGAAGCTAAAAAGTAAGATGATTTAAATATGGCAGTGCTTATTTTAAGCATGTCACAGTTTTTAAAGTGATAAGGTGAACTGACAAATCCTTACATGAATTAGATGGCATTGAATGAGTCAATGCGTCATCAGCTAAGTTAAACATATAATTGATGTAAAGATTATCGTATAATTAACAATATTTAAGTGTCATTTGATGATATCTGTTGTTTCGACCGCAAATCAATTACTTCGAGAGCGAAATGTTCTTTTATCGATTTTCTAATCGAAATGCTCGAATCGCAAGGAATCGGCAGCAATACTTTTGTACAATCAATAAACTCCTATATCTGAGTATAGGCAGATCGATCCGAAATCCATTTCTAATTTTTGAACTCTGGTAATTAAAATAATCTGTGTGCGTCATTGTTAGTTAATAGTACATCCGAATGATGACACAAAATCGTTTATAAAGATAGAAATTCCAATAATCATATTATGATACTAAAAGTCACATTATTCGCAGGCTAATATCTGAGCTTAAAACTTTTATTTGATAATACGATTTCCATAATTTTTCACAAAAACTAATGAATTTTAAGTTATTGAGAATAGATAGCTACATGTTTCTTCAACAATTCTGATGTTCTTTCAGAGCCAAATTAAGTATATCCTCACTTCAGAAAAATAATTTACTTAATAATTTTCTTTAAAATATTTAAAAGAAACATTTAATAAACAAGAAATGTTCATTATTGCAATACCTAAATTATTTTTAACTCTATTAGAGTGTACATTTAACACTGTAGTGAGCGTGCTGATTAATTAAAAAGATTATACATTAAAGGAAAATATTTACTTTGCTCAAGTAGTAAATAGTTTCTCTTTATAAATGGTATATTTACATATTCAAAGTCAGCATTGAGATTTGCGAGTAGAAACAAATCCACGGAAATAGAGAGATTAATAAACGTTTATAAACGCTTTTTCTAAAGAAAATTAAGAATATAAGACAGCGGTCTAAACAATTTTTGGACTTCTTACGGGAGGTGTGCGTGCTTGCGTAGGGAAGCCTATAAATGCCCGAAGAAAGATTTTTTTAAAGGAGAATCGGCTTACGGAAATGGTAAGTTTTGGAAAATATTCATTGCAAAGCACAACATCTGATGCAATACGAACTGTTTTACAAAGTTTTGTGCTATATTTTTTACAGACAATGGCTAAGAAATCAACAAACGTCTATCAAAGCAGTATCAATCAGATGGTATGCCCGCACGCTACCACTGACCCATGATAAGGCTACTCTCAATTATTATTTATTATTATTGCCAACTTGCATCAAGAGTGAATAAATTAAAACTGTGTTTCTTACTTAGATATCACATTAAGCAATATTGGTCACAAAGAATGGTAAAGACTAGCAAAATCGCTTTAAAATGAGACCAAACATTAAACATTTCATGCATGTATTGAGCACAGTTATCGGGACATTCGCATTCGGCCCATTTGCAGCTTCAAAGCAACTCGGAACAGTAACGAGCAGTAGTAATATGTTAAATGGGAAGGAAAGTCTTTGCATTCGCAATGAATTACTCGTGACACACTGTTAGCTTACACTTACGAAAACCTGATAACTGAGCATTAAATTTAGTGACGTAGTTTCGTAAGGGAATCCAATCGATTACCGCTTACTTCGCTTTTGCGGCACTGGGAATAAGCCAAACAGACCTTCATTAGGAATGTACAAGATCAGGTTAATTAAACGGGGAGACACACATCTCTTCGCTTCATTAAAGCTTTTTTTTTTTTTGCTCTTCTCTAAAGGGAAAAAAAGTAATGGATGAGCGAATGAAATCCCAACATGTGCATAAGTTAAAATCTTGTGATAAAGTGAGAATGTATGTGAGAGTGATAAATGGCTATAAAAGCTGTGAAAAAAATTAAAAATGTTTTGAAGCTAGAAGTAAGTGCTGTTTCTGCGGACTTCTAATGCGTCATGGGTGTACAGACCTAAAGTCGTGATGTGTAAGTACCAACACATGCATTGTTAAAATTTTGTGTGATTAAAAAAAATGTAAAATGCAAATGTTATAAATGGCTGTAGATGCTGGTAAACTGAAAAAAAAGAATCATGCATGCTTCTCATCGCTGTTTTTGTTCGATAGTTTTCACATGCAATGTAATACCCTAATTTTCCCACATATGCAAAATGAAATCTAGTGTTAGAATGGTATACACTACATACCGAAAGTAATAAAACATTTTTAATATTAGAAAATGTTTTTTTCGCATTTCTAAACACTCTTGAATAATTTCATGCACGACTTTTTGGGTGTAAGGTACATGCTTTGCATTCACACATTTCAATCCTACAATTCTCTCACACATGCAACTTGTAGACCGAAAACAAGTAAAAAAAATAAGAATAAAACATTCTTTTAGAAATCATGTGATTTTGTAGCTTAAAAACAATCTGTATTTTTTTTTACAATACTTTTACTTGGTTTGACCATTTTGCTTAAAAAGTCCTCCGCCCCAGGAATTCCTACTTAATCAGATATCCCTAGTATTCTTTACTTTAATAAAACAATACAGTTAGTATTTTTACTAATTTTTTCGTTTAAATAAATAAACAAATATATACATATATTTGTGCACGTTCGCAAATAAACATAAAACTCCTATTCGATCAATGTTTGTGAAATTGAAAAGAGTGGGATACTCTTCATGTTATTCCGTACGTGAAGCTTTTGGGGGCATTGTCTGTGCAATGCGATAAAAACATCTAACGTAACTGCATGAAGATTTCTATGACCAAAATAAAGTACTTAATTAAATCAAATCTATAAAGTTTTCTGCGCTAAGAACATATAAATAAACACCTCTGCATTCACACATACTGTACGTGCGTAAAAGGCATGCTCTACACAAATGCACTTACGTTAATGGTAGGAAGTTTTTAAACGGTTGCATGTGTTTCGGTGATGTTTCATACTTAGAACGAACTAGCCCCGAAGAATAATTATACCGAGATGCAGCATCTGTCATTAGCACGTGAAATTACGCGTCTATTTTTGCGAGTTTTAAGTTGCATATGCAAATTATCGTGCACTACCTAGGAAACATTCTCACCTTCATGCATAAATTAGATCTTTTTCATAAGAGAATGGTGAAGTTTAAGAACAAATGTTTAGGTAAAGTTGAGTTTATTTAGAGAATGCGTTTTAAGTATACGCACGCAACGTTCAAGCTGTTTCTAGTTTTCTTTGGCTGCATATAAGGCAACTTTTGCAAATTAAATATTCGTTCTTACATGCTGCACTTGTATTTTAACTGTAGCTTTGCCCTGACTAGTAACTCATTTATGTTAAAATATGTTCATAAAATTCAAGCTTATTGTATTAAGGTGTGGGGGATCAACATCTAATAACGGGTGTGTATACGTGCATGTTGTAAGATGAGTATGAAATATCAGACTACGATAAATTTCATAACTGTAAAACCAGGTAATCACACGAAAAATAAAAAAAATGAATGTGGGAAATAAAAAAAAAACTTCTTATATAGAAGCCCAGTTTAAGAGCATAAGACATGTTTTCCTGCGTTTTATGTGTTGTTTTGTTTAAATTTGTAAATCTGAACGAAACTTACACCAAAACAAATATTAATGATAAATATTAAACACATAGTAAGTTTCTGACATTTTATAGCTATGTATAGAAATATTTAGCCACAAAATATAATTTATTTGTCGTATTACACGAATTTGAAATGAATACCTTTAAAACAGGCCAAATATAGAATTAATATAAAAAAATTTCTGATTTAACAAAACTTTTTTATAATGAGATAATTTATACTGTTGTGATTATCCAGTAAGAAAATTCATTAATTTTACTCTCATGATTGATAAAAATAAAAATTTGACAAAAATTACAAAGAAAGGTTGACAAAGAAAGGTTGAAGTCATATCAATATTTTAAAAACAAATTATTATCAAATGACTTAAACATGTTGTGGAATTCTTATAAATAAAGTATTATTTCACCGAATAGTACTAGTAATTAACGTCTTTTAGTTTTAAAACTTTATTTGATTATGAAATAGTTTCATGAATATTCCCAAGAGAAACGATATGTTTCATTCTTATAGTCTAAAATAAACTTTTATTATTTTTGTTTAGACTGAACTGTACCAGTAAAATGATTTTCCCACGTGATTGGAATATATAGAGGTCAACCATGGCCGACTGGATAAAACACTGGAACAGCTTTAGTATCGCCCACCCGTCATTCTTGTCGCCGTTTGTTTTTTGCCAAACCTGTGCCAAGTACCGTGCTTGTAAAAGGTTTACCTTTCAGTCTCTCGATGCAACTCTCGAGTTTCAGAAAGGCGGACATCTTGTTTCCAGCCACAGAAACGTCGACAAAAAACATAGTACACTTTCATCTACAGTTACTGAGACATAATTATCCAAGAGCACATAAAAGTAAATGCATATCATTTCCTATGGATTCCTAATTTATTTATTTTTCGTTTGAATATTTTAAATATCATCCCCTCCCTCTACAAAAGCATTTTTATAACAACGATATAAACAAAAAATGTCAGTAATTCTTAGTCAACACAAAACTCCCTAAAGCTTATAATTAAAATTATTCCACAATTGATATCCCTTATTATCCCCAAAAAGTCATTGCACAAATAAATTTGCCTATCGTAAAAGGCGTATTCAAAAACATTTACCGGCAAAAGCAACTACGGGTTTAAAAAAGGCAGCAAGCATGTTCCTAAGCACAAAATCGTTGACAATAACGACATATTTAAACAAAATTCTTCGTAAACTGTGATACATGAAATATCTATTTGCAACATTACACTTTCCCAAACTTTTCCACTAACTTCAAAGTTCAAACGTGAAACGCCTAGTCAAAAAAACTTACCTTTTAACTCCTAGATGCAAGTCCCGATTACAAAACGGCAACCATTTTGTTTCTAGACACAAAATCTTCGACAAAACAACATATTTAAGCATAATTCCACGCGAACTCATACATAAAATATCTATTTGAAACTCTTATCCTTAGCAAAAGTTTTAACTTATTTGAAAAATCAAAACTCCTGCTCTTTATATTTTTTAAAAATCCACTTATTTTCCCATCACTACACTAACTCTAGTTTTCAATAATCCTTAGCAAATTCGCATGTTTTTACATAGCTAGTCCGTACTCGAGATGCTACTTCCACCAATTTTCAAATTAAAAAAAATTTAATTCCCGAAACTTATCGAACAACGTAATCGATGCTCGCTGATTGGCTGATAGGTATCTATTAGTTCGACCTGGCGGCGTAAAAATGAAATAATGAAACAGTTTGGGTTGCCAAATTTGACAGGTTATCACCAGACTTGGCGACGTCTTTTGGCGAGAAATTAACGTGGGCGATACTAAAGGCTAGCCAGAACACTGAACATGGTAGACGGTTGAAGTGTTAAGGTCCAGGGTTTTAGCCTATCGTATGCTCTCGATCTAATGGTCAAAGTGTTTTGAGTGGTTTTCTCCAGCTGTAACGTAAGTACGCTTTAGTACGCCCTAAAAAGTCCTCTACCAAAGGCATCCACCCTCTTAAGCAGATAGTCCTCGCCCAGCTTTGCCTTAGCTACAGAATAAAATAAAATCAACTATATGGCATAATGTCAAGATTTAATGCAAAATATTGAATAAATAATTTATCTTACGGTTGTTAATGAACAAAGTGAAAGTTTCATAGCATACACAATAGACATTGCTTTATAATTTTAAAACACGTTAGTTAAATGTAGATGAATTTTCCGAACAACTATATTAATTTTGAGGAAAAACTAATACTCTCTACAATAGATAACCTGGGATAACCTGCATATTTATCATATATTAAAGCACAAAGAAACGGCTCATTAAGTTCCTGTTCCTTTCGATTTTTGACAGTAAGGTATATAATGAAGTTGAAAGTTTTCAATCGATTTGTGGAAAATGCGCTAGAGTGAGCCACAACATCTGAAAATCGAAAGGTTTGATGGATGAATATGCCCTGAAGGAGTAAAAAGTATGAGGTATATCTCTATACTTTTATTAAGGTCTTAATTTTGAGTATGGCACGCAAGTTAAACTTTAAGAAAGACATCGTTATAGCCTAACATTATTAAACTTCACGTTCATCAGTAACTTAAAAATAAAGTAACCCATATCACACTTCGCAGAATTTATGGCATCCTGAATTTTAGTAGTAAATCGATTTATTCTGGTTAAACGCAACGCATACACTCAAGAATAGGCGGAGAAATGTATTAAATGAAACGCAATTATAGCAAGATAAATATTCTATAAAATTCCAGTAAAATACTACAGAGCTTTTATAAGAAGGTATAAACTATTTCAGTTATCCAGATTACTAATTTTATTCGGTATTATAATAGTTTGAGAAAGATAAATTTCGTGTCTTTTACTGGACTTTTTAAGTTTTTAAAATTAACAAATTTTGTCCGTACTGACTTCTACACTTTAACGGAAGAAAATGTTTCGATGGGAAATGACAGTGAAATTGACTGTGGCATGTACAGGGAGTCGACTGTAATAAAAATGCCCAATAAATTACAACGTTACGTAAAAAAGTTAACTTTTTTATATCCCCTACCCCAGTTCCATGCATTAAAAAGGTGATATACAAATTTTCAGCTTTTCATTATAAAAAGGCTTGGAGATATATTTATTGGTAAGGGGCTATACAATACCAGTAATATCAAAAGTATTATCCAATTTTGCAATCATTGTTTTCTTTCGCAATTTGTGTGCGACACTTGAAATGAGATGACACAACTGAATTTTTTCCCTTCGACAGCCAGAATGGTTCAAGTCAGCATATATTTAGTTTCATATCACTGACACTTTGAAGGATTAAATACTCAAATTTGTACATCAACTGTATGATACAATGTATAGATCATATTTATTAATAGGAATATGTTTTTATTACAGGTATGTAAAAATTTAAATTTTCTACAAATTTGATTTAATCTAATGAAAAGTTTAATCCATAAGATAGAATTCTATATCGTCTGCTACCGACCTTTTTAATTTGTTATGTATGTCTATGATTAATATTTCAGAAATAAAAGGCTCAGTGCTTTTGGAACGCCCTGTATAGATAATAAAAGCGAAGAAAACTGCTAAATTTGCTGATTTAATACCTTGCTTTTAATGAAGAACAAAAACATAAGTTTGTAAAATGGAAATAAAGCTCTTCAGAGAGGAATGACACCAAACTGAATACAGTTCACAGATTTTTTGATTGGAATGCAATAAAATATTGCTGATTGGCGGAGCTAGAAACTTTTTTTCTTAATTGTTCTTTATTATTTTTATTTTATGTTCTTATACACTTTAGAGCCATTCCTTTTCTAAAGACATTTCACAAGTTTTCGCCAATTTATGCTTTCTTTTTATCATTAGACAAGGGTTGCGGTATTTTGCCTTTATTACATAGGGTTTACCATTATTTTGTACAATGTATTCTTGTTTTAATAAAAAAAATCAAAAACTAATAATGTCAAAAATGTAGTACAAATTTAAAAATAGCTACTCATATTCGGATATAATTTCTTACATGTTTGGTATGCTTGTCATCAGTGATTATGTCGTGGGACAGAAGAATAAAAAATTCTGCAGCATTTGTACAACTCCCTGAAGTGTCGAGAGTCTTTTCCAACTTTTTTTCCAACTTTCATGTAATCGAATAAAATTTTTGACTGATGTTATACTAGGACCAATTTCTTAAGCCTGTTCTTGGTTGCAAATTTTCTTTTAGCCTCATTTGGGTTGTTGCTGCTCGAATAGTATGCCTTGAAGTGTCGATGTACACTCAGAAAGGCTGAATTTGGGCAATTTCTCTTAAAAATTAACAACATCACAACATCAAAATTTAGATGCTTAAAAAAAATCCACTTCATTTAATCGAAATTTTAACTGAATCTCCCCAACTGTTTGAAATTATCACTTTTTTTTCATAACCTCAAAAATTCTCACCATGCATATAGGCTTTTATAATAAATAGAAGAACTATTTCTTTTTTTTTTAAAGTTGGGACAAAACAATCTGTTTCCCGTCAATGGAGTGTAAGTAAGCTTTACAATACAGATAGGAATAAAATTATACAATACACAAAATGGTTAAAGAATTAGTTAACAAATCACATAATGAATGTAAAAAATGCTTGGCGTTTTTAATTTATTTTGAGCTGTTAAAAGTATGATCTATATTTCTGTTCTGGAAGTAATAGACTGACGATGTACTAAATATTAAAGCTAATAACGCATTGCACAGTTGGTTGTTGTTGTTGTTGTTGCTAATTCCACTAGGTCTAGTCGAAGGCTAGACCAAGTCCAAGAGGTTGTGAATCTTCAAAAAGTCGAAAACCAGAAGAGGAGTGTCTGTCAGATCCTCACGCAGTTAAAAGATGAGCAGGGGAGGTCTGAGCTGAAATGCATTTAGGGCACTTCAGAAAGGTTTTTTTCGCCATTGGTATATTTAATAGTCTCGAAATGACCACTCCTGAGTCTGCTGATGGTGACTTGGGCCGATTTGTTACACTTAAGTGCAAGGGCACTGCCAGGGGATTCCTCTGAATACCAGGAGTGTAAAGGGTGTGTCTTCAATTTTTCTGGATTTAAAGGCCTTTAATTGTGAATATATCTCAGAAGAGGTTAGACTTCCACGGGAGATTAAAGGACTAGATAGGCTTTTCTTTGCAAGAATGTCGGCAGTCTCGATTCCATGTAGACCAATATAGGAAGGAACCCATTGAAGAAAAATCCTACGCTGTTCAGAGGGTACCTTTAAGTCTCTAAGTGCCTAAGCCCTCAACGCAACCCTGATAATCATGCGGGACGGGTGATGCAGTATGGACAACGTTAAGATCGCGACTCATGGTTGAAGGAAAATGGGGAACAGTCTCTGTGGATCAAAAGAATCCGGAGAACCCGAAGGCAGAAGACTCAATTAATTCCAGTGCCTGCAAATCACAGCTGGGCAAAATGGAATGCCCTTCACGCCTTCGGTGAATCTACCAGGAGTAAAAAAACTCCCGACGTACTTCACCCATTGTGCCCAGCGGCATCCCCTCGCCATGATGAGGCGATCTACTTGGACTTGAGGGCACAGTGGGTAAATTAATATTGGATTTTAAATTACTTGTGATGTTTTACCATATAGGTGATAAACAGCACTGGAATTTTCTTGGAATATTGACTGGTTTATAAAGAACCTTTTTGCTTTACTGCATGGCTCTATGACACAAAGTCTTCTTGCTCAAGTAGACTTTGAGTATTTACTTAGTGTACTTCTGTATGGCGCAAAGAAATATGCGCCATAGCTATGCGAATAGCTATGCGAAGCTATGCGAATAGCTATCGTTAATCTTAATTATCTGAATAGCGCCATATCGTTAATCTTCATTAATCGCTATATCGTTAATCTTCATTATCTGAATAGCGCCATAGCTATGCGAATAGCTATGGCGCTACTTCTGTATAGCGATGCGCCATACAGAAGTACACTAAATACTCTCACGAATTATGATATAAACTCTAAACGTTTAATATTCCTGTTTAGTCAATGAAAATTTTTACCAATTAATTAACTCATTACTAAACGACATGCAAACCGTACACCTGTGATGATATCCCGATGAAAATGATTTTCCGATAACATACACTATAAATATTCATCCCTGAGATATGAAATGCTTATTAATTCTGGAAAAATAAGTTTTTCAAAATTAAACCAATTTATCTTATTGAACATATTGCATTAAACTTTGAATTATTAAATTTCCCTTTCAAGCAGGTACGAAATTTTAAGACAAAGACCATGCTATATTATTCAAACACGCTTATTGAACTCACTAAAATATGGAAAGAAAACTAGATTTGTTTTGAATATTTAGGAGAATGGAAATGAATAATTCAGCTATATGCTTGTTTCTTACGTGTTGCCAATATGTTATTAATGAAGTAACGATATAGTAGTCTTTCCTGCCTGCAGTGGAACAAGCACGCACGAGAGAAGCGAATGTATTTCTGAATAATTATCGTTCCGAGAATGGCAACCTATATATATATATATATATATATATTAGTCTACCACGCTTTAATAATTTATGTGATTGCATTTAATATGCAGAGTCGGCGTGCTGAACTTTCGCAAAAATTGAGCAGAAATAAATATGTAATTGGGTAAAACTTTCGCACTTATTATTATTATTATTTTTTTTTTTTGGTAAGAAATTGAAACTAAAGCGAAAAACAGGAAGTATGTCTGAAGATTATGAGTCGCCAATAAGAAAGAAGTTGTTAAAAGCACTTTTAACCTTCACATTTTAAACAATAAATGATTAAATATTTACATATTTTAAACTTCAATAATAAGTAAAAATACTACAAAGCATTAAAAATTTAATTATTGGTTTCATGGTATTTCATTACCATCACTACCATCAACAATAAGTATGGGAAGACTCGTTGATGAATATTTATTGCGTGCATTAAAGGAATATAATTTGCAGATGTAAAGGTATTTAAAATCGAGACACATTATGCAGATAACAGTCTACTTATTCAAAAAGATAAATCCGATCTTAAAAAGAGGCATTTACTGATTATTCACGAAAAAAATGCTTTGCTTAATACAACATAATTTTGCTTTGTTTTAACGGAAAATTTTGTTAATTTTCGAAATTGTTATAAATGCACCAAAATTGTTCGTTTAAAATAAGAACAAATTCGAAAGGTAGGTGATTTCAACAAAACAATTTCTCCGTGCATAGGTGGCTTTTCTCTTGCTTCTCACACTTTAATCAATGAGTTTTGATAAAACAACGAGCAGTCTATTCATGTGATTTTTATACTATTTACTAGTTGCGAACCCTCGTTTTCCCGCGGGAAGAAGGGAATATTTTACTTTCATACACGTCCTTTAGAATCAGTGGTGCGCAAACCGGGGGTCGCGAGAAAATTTTGGGGGGTCGCCAAATTCAAAGAGATCCAAATTTATGAAAAATCTACAATTATTCATTTCAAAGAACTGAAGTAATAAAAGAAAAGAATGTTACAATTATTATTTTACGAGCGCGATATTCGCGATCGCTATCGAGGGCTTCAAAACCACGTTATCATGCATAGTGATCTGCAAATCGATCATGCATAGTGATCTTCAAAATTATTTTCCATTAAAACAAAACATCAATCTCGATTGGATCCAGAGGATGACTTACGACTTGCGATTTCCAATACAGATCCGAACATAGAAGCAATCATGAGCTCTTTGCAAGCACGTATTTCACATTGACTTTTTATGATGTAAAAGTTTTTTATAGTTTTTTAAAAATATTTATATCCATATGCATACATAGAGCATTGTTTTATAAAATTATTTGTTGATTCATTAACTGATTTTTATGATATTACAACTTTTATAACATTTTTATGGTGGTTTATAATTTGGTACGCTATTTTAAAAACGCGCTATTTCAACCAATGACGTCACGACACTCTTAAAAACACCCTGCAAGAGCAACTAACAGAAAGAATTTCAATGTAACTTCGTTTTCAATTAAACAAAATGTCTACTGTCTATCCAGGGGTCGCAACAAAATTTTATTCAAAATAGGGGGTCGCGACGAAATTTTACACAAATTAGGGGGCCGCAGATGAAAATAGTTTGCGCACCACTGCTTTAGATGCACGTACTTTTCAGTTTTTCTGGTTGTACATAAAAAAATTGAGTCTTTCAGTCTCTATTTCCCCTACAGATTCTTATGAATAGGTTATTTATCACGTGAGTCAATTAATTACAACTTTCTCAAGATACAAAATAAAAAATATTAGAAAGCAGACGATAACGAAAATATCACAAATAAATTACTTCGCCTAATATGTCAGTGATCAAAACGAAGTTTAGAGTAACTTAAAATATTATTTTTTTTCTTTGTATATATATTTTCAAATGAAAGGAATTATGTATTCGAGGTCTGATTTTTTGAAAATTTTAAATTCATTTAATCCTTTTATTGAATCTTTATTAGCTGTGCAAATAAAAATTTTGACTGATAAAAAAAAAATAAAAAAAAAGTTTAACAAGCGAAAAAAAAGAAGTGAGAATTACAGGTTTCCATTAAGGCAAAATCAAATGAATATGTGAATTGTATTAGGTACGGATATGTATATCTAGATAATATATCAGTGACTTTCTAAATTAAAAATATTTTATAACATATAATGACCCCGCTAATTACATTTACTTCATACTTGCACGCTTTGAGCTGAAAAAAACCTCCAATAAAATGCGCCCTGCTAAGTTATTTGCTGACATTGTGAGATTTCGTTTGAAGTTCCTGGGTTTACTATTTTTGGTGATCTGAATATCTCCCCTAAAAATTCCTGTTTTCCGTAAGATTTCTTATCTAGTACTATGTATCCCTACTATCAAGACAGGAATCTATAATCAAACACACAAGATATTTGCTTTATTTTAAATACAGAGGCATTCGTGTTATGCATATTAGAATAGAGTAACTTTCAATGTTACGATTTCAGTGTTTAATTATTTAAATTTAATGTTGAATCTGTTTCATATTAGCATTGTTTACTTCTAGATTACTTGAAAATGTATATCACAGGTGGGCACATTTTGATTTAAAAATGTTTATTATTACCCAAATGATACTCAGACTACGCCGACGATAAACTGTCATCAATGACGCACGAAAAAGCTTAATAAATTCGTAAACATAAGATTCTGAAAATCAAGCGGATTTCTTTTAACGAGCGTTTAATAATAATGTACAATCTATTCCTTTTTTATGATCAGATTTACTTTTGAACGACATACACTAGGTGTTCAGATTTAAACCGTTTCATGGTATGCAAATGATATTCCGATATAGCACATTTTAAATATTCGTCAACGAATCTGTGAGAACTTATTAGTGTGACGTCTGAAATTTAAGCGATTTCACCCAGTTGAACATATTTCATTAAATTTGAAACATTAGATTGACCTGGGAAGTAGTTTCGAAATTAAACAATGTTATAACACTCACGCACTGCATACTGAATAGTATCCCAGCAGAAATGGGAAGAAAGCAAGATTTGTTTTAGAATATTTAAGAGATAAATGAATAGTTCAGTACATATGCGCAATTCTTTCGCTTTGCCAATACGTTATTAATGAAGCGACGAAATCGTAACCGTTGCTGCATGCTCTGGCAACAAGCACGCACAAGAAAAGAGAATATATTTACGAATAATTATCATTTCGATAATGGTAACGTAATATGAGTCTACTATGGTTTCATAATTTATAAGACTGCACCTAAATTCTTCAAGGTTGCCCTGTTATAATTTCACTCATAAAATTAGATAATTAGGAAACATTAATTCATATTATTATTATTTTTCTGCATATTTGCTGTTGTTTCTACTTATTAATAGGTGGCGGCACTGATGAGACGCGATCGTAATCGGACTGCAGTTCCTTTATGTACCGATAAACACTGGAGACGAGGATTTCAATTTAACATTTTTCTTTATCTGCAAATTAAATTCCAACAACACCGATGATAAATCTTCATGGGTGAGAACTTAAACGTTTACTATCTCTGGAACGTATGCTTTTCAGAATTAAACAAATTTACGTGTTTGAACACACTTCTGAAAATTTTATTTACTATCTTGTTCTCGCAAAGGGGGCTTGCATAAATTACGTAACACTTTTCCGATAAAATTTTGAATCCCCCTCAGATAATTCCCTTATGTCACCCTTATTTACATGACCTGATAGTTTCTTTCTACCTATCTCCGCAATGTAACAAACTCAATTATTATTTTTATAAAAGCTTTACTCTGCCTTAACTCACAAAACTTATTTATAAAGGAAGCATTGGAAGCATTCCTGCTTTGCAAGTTACAATTCTGAGGTCAGCGGTGTAATTTTGGCACTGTTGAAGAATTTCATCTGTAGACGACGTTCTGTCTGTGCAATGTGCTTTTCTTATATTAGGATAATGTGGCGACCGGAATTATTCTGAGGTTTTGAGTTTAGGTCTTTTGTATATAAATCTTATACAGCAGTGGAAATGTTTCGACTGATATACTAGCTAGACTGATGTACTAACAAGTGGCATGAAAATTTGAAAATTTATTACAACACTAATGTGGCATAAGCAGCGCTGTTAAACTCTGTCTATCTTAATGTCACAAAATGGCACATTTGGTTACCCACCTTTTTAAGAGATAAATGATTTATGGAAGTCCCCGCAAACCGAACTGTAACACAAAGATGATGTTCTTACACTCATGCATTCGAATTGAACACTATCTGCACTAAAATAACAAAAGAAAAAGAAAAAAAAGAAGAAGAAGAAAAGAATTTTGAGATCAGAAATGAATAATTTGACCACGATACATGTTTATTACGGAATACCTATATTTTATTAATGAATCGGCGAATTCACAGCCTTTTCTGCTTACTTGTGAAACAAGCACGCATATGACAAGTGAATGATTTTCTGAATAGTTACCGTTATGAAAATGGCACTCATATATGGGAGTACCACGATTTGACAATTTATGTGACTACATTCCATGTGTACTATTCATTCGCAAAAGTTGAGTGAAATGAATAGGTAATTCCATAAAATTATTACTTTTTCCTTAGGTATTGAAATCAAGTTAAATGTATAAAAAATGTAGGAATAATATTATTTTACATTAGAAAAAATTGTACTAAGTTTGTTTTACTAGTTAATTGTTGTAGTGCTAAAGAAAGACAATTAGTAAATGTTCTAGTCGCAAACAAAGTTTACGTAATAACGTTAATAAGCTAGTTATAATAATTACGTTATGTTTAAAGGTCACGTAAACAATACGTGTAAAGAATTTTTTTGTTTAAAATATTTATTTTTTGAGTTTCAGTTAAATTAGGATGTTTTATTTCTTTTTAGGTATATACCACTAAAGATTATTTTTTAAAAGTGCATACGATATATCTAAATTGCATTTTTATCGAAAAAGCACATCTTAATGTACAAAATCCTTACATAATAATGAAAAATAATATTTCGTATTTAGCTGCAGTCCAAACATTAATTACAGCTTAATGTGTATTCTGCTTCATTATAATTATTGATTACTATTTTTACAACATGCTACTACTTCTTTCAGTGCGTAATTTCTGTCTATTTACTAAGAATTTTAAGTTCCGTGAATGATTTGTTGAATTGAAATTAGACCATTATAATTAAGACAGCATTGCTGTACTAATGTTTTTCTTATAATTGTATTAATAATTTCAGTTACTGAATAAGTATAATGTATTAAGAAACATAAAGCTTTGAAATAATTAATTGATGAAATTATCAGATATTCTTTTTCCAAGGAATGAAACACTCAAGTAATTAAGCTAATTTTAATTTTCTATAGACTTATTGATCTCTTATATTGTGACCTGTTTTACAGAAAAAGAAACTAGGTTTTGAAAATTTGTTGGTTCTTATTATTTTGTGAAAATAATTAATGAATTCAACATCTGGATTTAATTTTAAAGTGCTTACATTGATATATTTTACATTGACTATTGCATTTTAATTTGCGTTGTCTAATGTGCGCATGTTATTATATCTGATATTTATCTAAATATATTTTAAAAGAATGTTAATAATAACATTGTTTTATAAATTTATTTCAAAGAGGAATGAACTTTGTAAAAGAAATATTTAGTTAGTTTTATTAATTTCGTCCGAATTTTAGTATGATATGAATTAAAAAAAAATATTTAATATCGTAAAATGACATCTTTTTCCTATCAAACTGAAGCTAAAATTTTTTTGAACTACTTATGTTTATAGAAATATTATACATCAATTGCAATAACGCTTCATGTTCTTATAATGAACGTACAATTTGTCTACATATATTGAGTTGAAAGGTAAAATTTGAAAATTCATTAAAACATGTAATTGGGCAAAGTACGAGATATTTAAATCATAAGTTCAGATAATGGATTTATTATCGTTATTTATAAGCAAACATACCTATTTAGAAATTTGTACTCGTATTTATGTTTAAGGAGAAGTATTACACAAAGCTGAGGGATTAATTTTGTAAGCCTACCGTCTTATACATGATACAAAAAGGCATTATGTAACACAAATATTAGAGTACTAAATTGTTAAATTAAAATTATTTTCATCCCGAAAATAGAACAATATACAGGGTATGTTACAAATCCCTCCAGATTTGGAAGACTTATAAAAAATATATATTACCAATACAGCTACAAAGTCGGCTTTATTGGATGAAGGATTGTTGAAGTTTTGTTTCATAAATGTATAATATGCGACACTTTCATGATGCTGTAGATATCAAGTCTGAAATCAAATTCTTCCCTCACTCGCACGCTCGCTTTAACATATTAGCAAATGCGGTTGTGATCCTTAGGCGTAAATCTTCTAAATCACGTGGCATAGGGGGCACGAACGCATAATCTTTTATGTAACCTCATGAAAAACATCGTATTGAATTAGGTCCAGAGAACGAGTTGGCCACGGAAGAAGGCGATTGTCGTCGTGTGAACCTCGACCAATCCAACGACGAGGAAGCTATTTGTGAAACAAAACTTGCAATGCTTCTTTCTCCAGTATAGTCAACTTTTTTTCTATATTGGCAGTGGCGTAGGCAGAAATTTTTCATGGGGGGGTTACGACTATTGATCCTCACATATATGTATACGTGTGTGTGATAAGGGAGTGAATAATATACAATTTGTATGGTAAAAAATTCCTCATGGGGACCCCCCCTATCCTCCCTTTGATTACGCTATTGTGTATTGGTAATATATTATTTTTTACAAGTCTTCCAAACACTGGAGCAAATTGTGGCACATCCTGTTGCTGTGGCCGTGACGTTCGAAAGACGGCAGCACCTTACGGCGTGCTGCGAGTGCCACGTCACGAGCTGAAAAGCAGTGACGCACTTCACTTGGAGTTCGGGACTGCAACCTGACAAGACGTATTCTTATGCGTCATTGTAAATCATTATTTTTATGTGAATATATAATCGAGAATAAAATGTTTGTTGTCTTGAAGCCTTGTTTTTAAGTATACAGCAGTGACGACGAGGACGGTTCTTACCCTTCGCCTGTCGAATTTTTAAATCTGCGAACTGTTTTCGTAATCCTTTGTTCTGGAACAACTGCGCAGTAGTCATTCATATGGCATCCGTTGGAAGTATTCAAGCTTTCGACCCTGCGGCGGAGCCTTTCTCGCAATACTGGGAAAGAGTCGAACTGTTTTTTGTAGCAAATCAATTAACAGACAAGGAGCGAATGAAAGCAATTTTCCTCTCCGTCATCGGACCTAATGTGTACTCCATACTACGAAATTTAACTGCTCCGACCGCACCTGCTGAGAAAACTTTGGAAGAATTAAAAACGTATTTGCGCGATTACTATGAGCCTGCGCCTTCAGAGATAATCCAACGATTCCGTTTCAACACAAGAAATCGAAAGCCTTCCGAGTCTGTATCAGAATATTTGGCGGAACTCAGAAAACTTGCAAAACAGTGCAACTATGGGGATACTTTAGAAACCATGTTACGCGATCGAATGGTCTGCGGAATTTCGAGTGACCTAATTCAACAGAAGCTTCTTTCCGAACCCGAGTTGACCCTACAAAAAGTGTTGGATATTTCCCTAGCTATGGAATCTACTGCTAGTAATGCTGCTCTGTTGAAAAGTTCAGCGGCGCCAGAGACAGTCTGTGCTTTAAGAGCGCCGAAGAGGCTGCAATTTCGCTCCTCCGATAGTGAATCATCGACGAAAGAAAAAACAAACAGTCGCGGTAAAGTGCCAGGTGGTGTTTTCTGTCATCGTTGCGGCTCGAATCTACACCCATCAGCTGACTGTAAACATATAAATTCGATATGTAATGCTTGCGGAAAAAAGGGCCATCTCCAGAAGATCTGTTATTCGAAAAAGAATCAGAATAGAAAAGGTAATCCTGTAAACAAACAGGAACAACAGAGAAATAGTAAAAAAATTTCTCCGGTGAGTAATACTCACCAAATAGAAGAAAGTGTTGTTCTATACAACACAAATGAAGAAAGTTTAGCACCGCCTCCTATTAAAATATGGGTTAAAATAGAAGGTGCAAATTTAGGCTTTGAGCTGGATACAGGTGCACCTTATTCAATAATTCCTGAAATCACATATAATAAAATTAAAAATATTTTACCACCAATAGGTAAGTCTGATGTAAAATTAAAATCATATACAAAATCAGAAATTGATATTTTAGGTAAGGTTTTGGTCAATGTATCCTTTGATAACATAAATTGTAAACTGCCTTTGCTCATATCTAAACAGGGCAATATTAATTTAATCGGTAGAAATTGGTTTAATCAGTTAAATATATTTTCAGTTTTACATAATTCTAAAATATTTGATAATCATAACACATTAAATATTATGCCTGTTGTCCCATCTGAGGAAAATAATTTGCAATCATTATTGCAAAAACACAAAATATTATTTTCTCCTGGCCTAGGGTTACTCAAGAATGTAAAGGTTAATCTCAAACTGAAAGAATCAGCTAAACCCGTGTTCTTCAAAGCACGGCCGGTGCCTTACGCATTGAAAAGTAAAGTCGAAACTGAAATTGATAGGCTGGTGGATGAAGGAATTTTGGTTCCAGTTAAAACCTCAGATTGGGCAACACCAGTTGTTCCAGTGATGAAACCAAGTGGCATTATCCGTTTATGCGGAGATTTTAAGCTTACTGTTAATAAAATGACTGAGTTAGAGAAATATCCCCTTCCAAATCTAGAGGACTTGTTCGCACAATTGTCCGGAGGAACCATTTTCAGTAAATTAGATTTAAAAGATGCCTATTGCCAACTAGAATTAGATGAGGAAGCTAGTAATCTTACGGTGATTAACACGCACCGTGGGTTGTACCGTTACACCAGGCTCGCTTTTGGAATAGCCTCGGCACCAGCCATTTTTCAAAGGGAAATAGACAAAATTCTAAGGGGTCAACCAGGAACTTCTTGTTATTTAGATGATTTGTTAATTTCAGGGATTAACGAACAAGATCATTTAAAGAATTTAGATATGGTTCTTTCGAAATTAGAACAAGCAGGAATAAAGTTACATCCCGATAAATGTGAATTTATGAAACTGTCTGTGGAATATTTGGGACACAGAATAGATAAAGATGGTTTGCATCCGGTGCAAGATAAATTAGACGCTATTAAAAATGCCCCGGCTCCCACTAATGTTGACGAACTCCGATCCTTTATTGGTTTAGTGACTTATTATTCAAAATTTTTACCGAACATGTCGAATGTATTATCACCATTATATAACTTACTTAAACGTAACGAAAAATTTAAATGGACGGACCCGGAAAATAACGCTTTTCTTAAAATTAAAAATTTTTTGCAAAATTTCTCACTTTTGGTCCATTTTCATGTAAATAAGGAGGTAATATTAGCCTGTGATGCAAGTCCTTACGGACTCGGGGCAGTTCTCTCACACAAAAACAATCGTGGAGAACAACCGATAGCGTTCGCTTCACGTACCCTTACTAAGGCTGAGAAAAATTACAGCCAATTAGAAAAAGAAGCTTTAGCTTTAATTTTTGGAGTTGTTAGATTTCGAAAATATTTGTTAGGCAAAGAGTTCACACTCTTGACTGATCACCTACCTTTAGTAAAACATTTATCAGAATCGAAACCAATTCCATCTGTTGCAGCTGCGAGAATACAAAGGTGGGCAATAATTCTTTCGGCATACGCCTATAAAATTACATATAGAAAAGGTTCAAATCACGCTAATGCGGGTGCATTTAGCCGGCTACCAATGAAGAAAGATTTTGCTGATCCTCCAGCACCTCCAGAAGTTGTCTTACTTCTGCAAGAATTGGATGACAGCCCGATAACTGCCTTTCATTTGCAAAAGTACATAGAATCAAACCCAATACTTTCTCAGGTGAAAGAATTCATTTTGAAAGGTTGGCCGAAACATGTGTCTGAAATCTACCGACCATTTTGGTTATGTAGGCAAGAACTGTCAGTTGAAAAAGGAGTAATTCTTCGGGGAACGCGCGTTTATATACCACAAAAATTCCGCGAGTTCGTACTAAATGAATTACATGCTGGTCATCGTGGCATGACGGTTGTAAAGGGCCTAGCACGTTCAAGCGTTTGGTGGCCAAACGTAGATAAAGATATTGAGGAAAAGGTTAGAAGTTGTATTTCGTGTCAGGAACAAGCTTCTAGTCCTCCGGCAAAATACATTCCTTGGCCTCAATCTAAAGAACCCTGGGAACGTATTCATATAGACCATGCTGGTCCTTTCGAAGGTAAACTAATATTGATTGTGACAGATAGTGTTACAAAATGGATAGAAGCTATTCCAGTGGCTGCTACGTCATCAACGACAACAATAGCAGTTTTTGAGTTGAAAGGTAAAATTTGAAAATTCATTAAAACATGTAATTGGGCAAAGTACGAGATATTTAAGTCATAAGTTCAGATAATGGATTTATTATCGTTATTTATAAGCAAACATACCTATTTAGAAATTTGTACTCGTATTTATGTTTAAGGAGAAGTATTACACAAAGCTGAGGGATTAATTTTGTAAGCCTACCGTCTTATACATGATACAAAAAGGCATTATGTAACACAAATATTAGAGTACTAAATTGTTAAATTAAAAATATTTTCATCCCGAAAATAGAACAATATACAGGGTGTGTTACAAATCCCTCCAGATTTGGAAGACTTATAAAAAATATATATTACCAATACAGCTACAAAGTCGGCTTTATTGGATGAAGGATTGTTAAAGTTTTGTTTCATAAATGTATAATATGCGACACTTTCATGATGCTGTAGATATCAAGTCTGAAATCAAATTCTTCCCTCACTCGCACGCTCGCTTTAACATATTAGCAAATGCGGTTGTGATCCTTAGGCGTAAATCTTCTAAATCACGTGGCATAGGGGGCACGAACGCATAATCTTTTATGTAACCTCATGACAAACATTGTATTGAATTAGGTCCAGAGAACGAGTTGGCCACGGAAGAAGGCGATTGCCGTCGTGTGAACCTCGACCAATCCAACGACGAGGAAGCTATTTGTGAAACAAAACTTGCAATGCTTCTTTCTCCAGTAAAGTCAACTTTGTTTCTATATTGGCAGTGGCGTAGGCAGAAATGTTTCATGGGGGAGGGTTACGACTACTGCAACTCACATATATGTATATGTGTGTGTGATAAGGGAGTGAATAATATACAATTTGTAGGGTAAAAAATTCCTCATGGGGACCCCCTATCCTCCCTTTGGCTACGCCACTGTGTACTGGTAATATATTATTTTTTACAAGTCTTGGACAACACTGGAGCTAATTGTGGCACATCCTGTACAATTTAGTAAATATATATTTAAGAGATTTTCAAAAATACTTTATTACGAATAGAGTTACTTGAATGAAGAAACTTAGTGTAAATTTAACCGCTCCAAAAAAAAAAATGATTTTGAAAAGTTGAATTCATCGACATCAGTTTAGAACAAGGCTGCCTAAACGCTTTAACAAAATTTCTATAATAATCTTAGGCTTGATGGAATCCATTTGCTGCAAATTAAAATGGTTAAAAATAGTTCGATCAATCAAACCAGCGTGAATCTTGAATCAAAAATTGCGGGCTTTGCGTAATGACCATGTTTGAATAAGCATATGGCTGGAGTACATTAAAAATAACTCTTTTGAATAATGTTGCTTGAAACCCTGAAGCGGAAAATTTGCGAGCCCAAGCTTGGCTTGGATATTAGAGGAGACAGAGATGGAATGCTAATGTAAATGTAATTGTTGTATCGCGTGATTTTATATAGGAAGGAATTAGGAGCTGACCCAGCATAAGTAGATGCATTTTCTAAGATTTTGGTAGAATGAAATGGAACAACTCATTAAAATGCATAAAGATATGAAGGAAACAAAAATTTAACGAGCAGTTTCAAATTCTTTTTTCCAAGTCTTTTTTATAGCATGAATTAAGTAATTTTTTTATTGGATTTACATTAAATAAATTCCATTTTAGAGTTTTGAGCCTTGTTTTTACTTTTCTTAGATTATTTTATTCAACCGGCTCGAGGTTCTATGAGAATCAAAAGAGAAAAGAGAATCAACGAAATTGCACTCGGAGAAACATTGAGAGAGGCTGAATTACTTTAAGAATGTGTCTTCCCAATAAAAATTTAGTCTACTTAAAAAGATTTTGTCACTGTAAGTGTAAGGAAAAAAAGCTTACCCTAACTTTGAAATTTTCTTGAACTTCTTTTCAGTTAAGACCAAGAATAAATATTTTTAAAAAGTTGAATCAGTCATATTTATTATTAATTATATCTTTTTATATCAGTATTTATATATCATTGAAAAGTGTTTTGAAAATAGCAGACAATGATGGTTTTAGACAAGACCCATTGCAAATTACGGGCGAATTCTTTTAGAACAGCCATTATTATTATTAGTGAAATGCAAAATACATATTACTAAGGTTTAAACAGTAGAAGAAGGGTGAAGCTTAATTTAAAACTATTTTTAAAATATGAAGAAGTTAGAGAAGATAACAAATATCTTTGTCTTTCTAGAAGTAAGTATCTATGAAATAATTTTCGTATTCTAATCTGCCATTTTTATGATTGAAACAGTCAGATATGAGCTGTAAAAATGTTTTTGCAAGGACTTTATATATTTACTGGATATATTTCGGTGGAGAGAATGTTTTGAAAACGCAATTAGTGAATTTTTAATGTTAATTTATATGTTATTACCCAAGTTAACAATAAATTACTTTAAAATTAGTACTTAATATGCTATTTTACGAGATTATAAACCTATACATAATTTGAGAGTGCGCTTAACTTTTTGTTGAAATACAATAACAGCAAAAAGTTATTCGGAATAGTATTAACACATTTAATTAGTAATTATCGCTGTATTATAAGTCGGAGACAATAGCTAATATAAAAATAAAATGTTTAACTATACGAAAAGCTACAAGGAAAATAACAAGAGCTAAGCATGAAAAATATTAGAAAAAAATTCTCAGTAGATTGTTTATTAGAGCAAGTGCACAATCTCTTATGAATTATTCTGTTTTATTTTGTTAAAAAGGTTATTTAATCTCACAAGCTTTAAAATATTTTTTTACTTAATTCTGTAAAATGTCTTTAAGAAAATCATCCTGATACTACTTTTTCCTTTTTGTTTTCTGACTATATAAACTTAAAAAAGTTGCTATTCTCTTCAAAAGAAATAGAATAGAAGGAATTATATTAATATAGGACACAGCGCATTGAAATAATATTTCTTTTACTAGTCAGCATTTGTTACGTAAAAAGTATTTGTCTCAGATTGCGTGTATTATATCTAGTATACTTTCTACACTTAATGCATGTCAAAACAACGCATTCTTCAAGCTACTAAAAATTCTGTGCCGCTAATTCTTTGGCTCGAGAGCAAGTGTCACGAAAACTGAAGCGTACTCAGACATCGAACTTCATTCTGGGAAAATTGGACCAGAAAACGCAGTTTTTCTCTTTGAGTTGGCAACAATAATTAAGAATTATTATGTACTATGTATTATGTAAGAGGGCATTTTGTTTTGTTCACGCAATGATGTACATGTCGAGAATTTATAACTAATTTTGTTTCGTGTTTAGTCTGAGAACCGTGAAAGGTTTGACAGAGCGAATGTGAAATAACATAAAATCAAGCAAGATGTATTGCTCTAAGAAAAAATAATCTTAATTAATTTTAAGTGTGGATAAATGGAATACATAATTAAGAAAATGAAAAGTTTCTTTAATATACAATCCTTATATTTTTCTGTTGTGTAACGACTAAAGTAAGACATATACATAAGTCGAACGTAAATTTAGGAATGAGTGTGTATTTAGTGAATGGTTCTTATAAAACGGATATAGGTATAACTGTAAAACGTAGTAAACCAGTTTCATAATTTTCATTTCATAAAAGAAATGCACACAACAGATTGAAATCCATTTACAGTGATGCATAAAAGGACAAATTACAAAAGACAAAATTAAAAAGATAAAATACTGAGATAAAATAAATACCAGTCATGACTGCAAAAGTTCAAAACACCTAACTCTAAAGACTTTAAAAGACATGTTAAAAATATCCAAATCCGAAGAAAACTTATTATAAATTTTATAAAATTTATATAACGAAAAGTATATGTAATTATATTTTATAATTGGATCCACAAATAAATGGCTATTATGATACATGTCTTTATTTACTCTAGTTATTTATATTATAGGTATCTAAAATTAAGAGATTTAAAACTATCAGAACTTTACTGATATGCGTGTCCAATTTAGTAATACAGTCCTATCAGACTGTAATGTATTGAAGATTTTATACAACTGTATTTTCATTCTTTATTTTTTTTCTTATTATTTTTATTGGAGCACTTGTACATTATTTGCTTTTCAGAATCTACATGAACATTGTAAAATAAGTTTTAAATGACAGATTCACAAAGAACATAAAACCTTTAAAAAATATTGTATATTATGTTTTGCGACTACAAGCACACATACTCTTGATTCTCTTAAGGCAATCATATAACATTGTATTAGTAGTCATTGGCTCTTACCAGAAATTTCGTACTGAAATTTTTTTTTCTACTGTGTCTCCTATTGCATTACGAAAGGGGAACTGATATAATAACGTCTGATAAACAATTAAATCTAGCGTATGGAGTTGTGCATGAAGGATAGAGTTTCCATTTTTATCTTTGTTGTAAAGTGAAAAAATATTCTAAGTGCAAAATTTTTAGAGTAAAATTGCAAATCAAGAAATTGCTTATTTTTTATGAATGCCTCATTTTTTTATACTGAAAAGTGTATGATATTTTCTAACATCGCGAGATGTGACCAAAAGAAGGACCATTTCCGCACCCTTTTCATTGCCAAATGTAGTGTCGTGTTGCATAAAATCATGAAGATAAGAGACTCTCTACCTATTCATTGTAAAATCACTTTAATAGAACAAATTCCTTAGCTACCAATTAAAATATTTTCATCTGGTTGAAATTTTACAGCTTAAAAAAAAGGGTCCTCATGTGGTGTGGATCTTGAAGAGATAGCATTACCCACATACACACATACAATATTCGCTATCACGTCTTATAGTGTCGATTAATAAGCTTAGCGTCGAAAAGAGACTTAAAATCATTCCCCTTGGTTCTTAAATCGATATAGCGATTTCGCTTTTAATCTGAGCAATATCTTTCATTTTATCGGCTGTCAAAGTAGTAAATGTAACACTGCGAAAAATAGCTCAGAAAAAATAATTTGCAGAAAACGAATGAATGTTTCTTTTGCCGAAATAAAGACACAGAGTAAAGTGAATTTAGACGTTAGCTTTAATGTTTATACAAAAAAATCTGAAAAGGAAAGGAGAAACGTTCTTTGAACCAAAAGCAGAAAGTTTGGTTTTCGGGGATTTCAAAATATATTTCATAAATATGAAGTATGTTTACGTTTTGGATAAAAGTTATGTCGTTTCATAAGGCTTTATGATATTCTATGATTTTTAAAAGAAACAAATATTTGGTTATGGTAACTCGGTACCTTTTGATCATAAATTTCATTTAAAGATTTTCACGTGTATGAACATGTTTCTGTGGTGTACATCAGTAAAATCACGTGTATCATTTATCTAATGTGTATATCTTTAAAGTCATGTATATCATTTGTCTCTTGAGCAAATCATTGAAAGTTATTACTAAACAAAATAATTTTTACAGAAACACAAACTTTAATGAGTAAAGAATTTTAAAGTTGGATTAAAAATAATAAGGATTTTGAATTTAAATCTCCTATTTTATTTATCAATTATTTGTTAAATGAACTTTTTATAAAATTATAATGGTATGCTTTGTAACATTGGAGGTACACTTTGCTAATAATGATTCGTTTGTGTAAAATTTTTTCCCCCAAGTTTACTTTCGTGGAAAAACGTGGGAAAAAACGTGATTTCTGTTACTTTTTCAATTATTATATTTTATCTTTTCAATATATAACAAATGCCATCCGTAAATTTATTAAGCAAATGATTATCGTAATAAATGTGCAATTAAAATATTTAAAAGCATTTTTATGACACTTATATTGACCAAATCGTTTCAAAATCTTACTGAATGTATCAAACTACATTTAAAGCAAAAAATTGAAATCGACTTAACAAATAACTTAAATGGACTTAACAAATACCTTTCGAATGATATGAATTTATAAAATCATCGGTTTTAATGAATTCATATCATTCGAAAGGTATTTTTTAAGTCGATTTAAAGAATAAAATTGATTAGGCAGGAAGTATATTAAATACGGTTTTAACTAATGATTTTAAAACGCCACACGACGGAGATATTAATACTTTCGGAAGTACCATGCCAAGGATCACATCCTTCCAAGCAGACATATTTCGCGTGAAATTGTCTAAATCAAATATCCCCCCTGTACGAGAGACATTATTAAGCTCTAAAGCAGAAAAATAAACTTAAAACCAAATCCTTTAGTTCTTAAATCAATATATAGATTTTGCTTTTAATCTCCGAGATAGCTTTGATTCTGTCGACTGTCAGAGTACTAAAAGTAACTCGGCGAAAAATGACCCAGAAAAAAATAGTGAGCAGAAAAACGAAAGGAGTTTTCCCTTTGTTGATCGGCCGATGAGGAAAAATGAGGTTAGATTTTGTAGTTGACGGACAAGTTGTAATGTTTACAAAAAATCTCAAGCCGGAAAAGAAAACTCCATTTCGAGCTAAAGCTAAGTGTTTGGCTTTTGGAGATTTTAAAAAGGTATTTCATAAATACAATGGTACCTTTTATTTTCCCTAAAAGGTACCATTTTGAGGTAACGGTTTGGTTATTGTAAAGATTTTCTGATATTGAGTGATTTTATGAATGGAAAAATAATATATATTGTTGGTTTAGGAATAAGATTGTATGAAAAGAAAATTAATGTTTCATAGCATTCTTGAAAGAACCATCATTTTTAATTTAAATGACGTGTACATGCATGAGAAAAAATATTTTCACAAAAGAAAAAATGTTTTAGTTTCTAATATTTAGTTATAGATTAATTCATACATTTTACGTAATTTTCTTATTTTAAAAGAGTTTTTTGTGTGTCTCTTCTGCTGTACTTACTGTTTCATTAATTTGTGGGGGGAGTCCTAATGCTGAAAAATATGTAATTACCTAGAATATTTGAAATAAGAAAATTGAATTCTTTCTATAAAATAGTTGCTGACTGCTAAAATAGGTGCAATTGCACATAAAGTTTATTAGGAGATAGGTGGGAATGTTTCAAGATCAATTAGCCGGTTTAAGATCAATTAGCTGAATACGAACAGCATTAAAAAAACAAGATAAAGTTAAAATATAACTCTTATTTATAAGTAATACAGAAATGTATAAATTAATTGAAAAAATTTCTATTCTCTACATAAAAAATTTAAGTAATCGGATGTAAATGTTTCGTAGAATACGTTCATTGTGCATTTTTTGAAATTAAAAATCCCTTTATGAGTCCACCCATCTACCCTCCATGAAGGACGTTATTTAAAATGTTATGGAACTGATTTTTATGTATTAGTTGGCATTGTGTTTTACAGCAACAATTTTGTGGATATCTCTTTTCTACTTAGAGATCACGCGAGTTATGTAAAAAGAACGTTCTGCCCCCCCCCCCCTGCCTATCTTAGGTTAAGAATTTCGGAAAATCTGTTCTATTACATGTATATTACAATCTATTACAAATGCTTAAAATCACAAGTACAGCTGCGGAAAAAAAGGCCCACTTGTACATTTTTCGGCCGTCGTTCGTCGCACAGCAAAGTTACAGATACCAACCGTTTACGATTGACGCACACTTTAATTTGCTATGCATAAAAATTGCATAAGGGGCCATCTACATATTAAAATTCGCACCAACTTTTTTTTTCTCAATAGCAACCCCTAGATTTCACTTCATATTTCACAAATTTAGCACATTTTAACCCCAGACACCAATTTTCAATAAATTTGGACAGAAAATGAGTGAGTTATGAGCACCCAAAATTCCCCTCCCCCTATGTTAAACTATTTTTTCATACTTCAATTCATATCTCATATAATATTGGTAGTAAGAAGCTGATTTTTATTCGTACTATTAGAACTAAACGACCCAAACATAATTTAATGTTATTATGATTTTTAATAAATTATTAATATGAATTATGAATTATTAAATTAATATTAAAAAAAATTATGAATAGCGCCCTAGTCAAATTTCGATGGAAATAGATGCAGAAATTAATATTACATGGCTGTGCAAAATTTCAAATTTTTACGTTCAGTAGTTTAATTTATATTAAATAAAATGTGTTATTTTCATGAGTTAAGGGACCATATATAAATTTATTAAGTGAAAATTTTTTGAAAATTGCATTTAAAAAATGTAAATTAGATTTATTTTGTGCAAAAACACAGTAAAAGATACCAGCATTAAAAATATAAAATTTTGAAGCAAATAAATTAGAGGTTTTTACAGTTTGATGGGGATTCTATAAAGCGTGTATTGTTGCGTCCGCTACCATATTCCCCCAAATAAAATAAATATTTTCCAGCGCTATAGAATTAGATGCAGTAGATGTATGTCTTCTAATACAACGTCCTATTTCTGAAAAACTAACATCCCCAACTTTCCAGGCATGAATGTGACCTTTTTTTTAATATCGGAAACATTAGATCGTTGGAATTCCCCATACTTTATCAAAACATTCAAAATCACGTTTTTCTGTAAAAATTTTTCATCTAACTATAAATTAAAATACCGCCAAAAGTCTTAAGAATATTGCACATTGCAGACGATAGTATTAAATGAAGAAAGTTAAATAACAAACACAGTGATAATATTGGGTCGGCAAGAAAGTAATTGCGTTTTTCACATGAAATTCAAACGAATAAATTTTCTATCAGGAAATCATTCTTCAAGTTCGATCACAGCTGAGTAATATCCAAGCTTGTAGTTAGAAGAGCTGATAGCAGCCTTTAACTCCTGCCAACATTTCACCTGTCTAAAAGAACCATCAACGGAAATACTCAATAACAATTTCAAAATTACAAAGATTTTCAAAATTGTAAATTTTTCTGATAAAATATTACAAGCCATATGATGCGAAACGATGTCGATATAACTTAAAATTTCTCATTAAAAAAAAATTTTTGAGTTTGTGTTGTAATTTTTTAAGGGTAAGACAATATATAAAGAAATAAAATTCGATGATTTTACTTAATAACAGATTTTTTCACTTTGTGTATCTAAAAGATTTTTTTCAAGTATTCTTTTGTTGAACTGACAAAAAACTGCTTAGGAAAAGGAAATCGCTTTTTTTCACTGAGAGTAAATATTTGTTGAACAATAACACAAAGAGAAAAAAATAGCTTTCAGTTTTTTAAAGAAACAAAATTAAGTAAAGGAAACATACTTTTTTTTTAAAGAAAAGTTTAACGGGGGGGGGGGGTTAAGAAAACTGATTTTTTTTCAAATATGCTTTTTAATTTGTAAAACAACATTTCCGCTTGTTTGTGTCTATAATTTTCATAAGTTGTTTTATGAAATAATATTGTGAATAAGTACATATAAAAATTTTATTTTTCAGAATATTATGTAAATACCCTTTCATAAAACATATTAGTAAAGAATACTTGCATTATTTAAAATTTTTAAACCGAGCATGGGATAGTTAGTTATTTACTACTTTCTAAAGTAACTGCAAAATTAACCGAGAGTTTTGATGACACTCTCAGCAACAAAAAAGGGGTAAAGGTCTATATTGTATCATTATTAAGGGACTGGCTATAATGGTTAAACCAAGCTATTTTTCAAAACTACATTTTACTTTATCTTTTAATTGTTTAAAAGACATAACGGTGAAGGGTGTTGTTTTGTGTCAGTTGTCGCCTTTTCGCATTTTACATTGGTATCGGTGTGATTCATTCAAAAACAAACGCCAGGAAGCACCATTAAACTCAAAAGAAAAATTTCCCCTGCAGAGCCCTTGAAAGGATGAAAAAAAAGATTAAATCTAGGAAAAAAAAAATAAATAAAATTTTGCATGAAGATAGTACGCATACTCTCTTAGGATAAAATGGTGCATAAGCTACTGTGTTTAAGCTAAAGCTATCTTAACACGCTAAAAGATAAATAAAATGAGAAAAGTATGAATAAGAATAAGAAGAAAATGCTTTTGAAAGTACTTATAAGCTTATAAGTTAAAAAGAAGTTTACTATATGCAGGCGTTTAAGTTAAGAAGACATAGGTATGGAGAACCGTGAACAAAACTTTATGCCTTATCTGAGACGGTTAACAAAATCACTGCTAGCTTTGTGAGATGAATGTCAAACGCACTCTCCCAATCAACAAAAGTTAATTAATTTAGACACTGATAAAACTTACAAAAAATAAATATTTTATGCTGAAAGGGAGAAAGATTCAGTCTTAATTTAGCTAAAATATGTTATATTCTTGCCGATCTCGGAATTACATCAGTCTGGGACTCATATGACACGCCGTGGAGTTTTTATTTAAATAACACTTACTATACAAGAGAAAATAAAATAGTAAGTTTTGCTATAAAATTTATTACACAAAATTTGATTTGAGAGTGTAACACACTATTATAATTTGTCTTTCTGACTAATGATTTATTATTAACAATGTTATGTTTGATTTTCTTAATTTAACATCTTGGGAATTTAATTTAACGCTTAAGTGGCGTCACTTTAACAGTTTATTTCCCGGTCTCGTATTGCCTAATAGATGACTCATTCACATTTCTTTAATTTGAAGTCCAAAGCAAGAAAAATGCGAAATACTCAAAAAAAAACCTAATAAAATTAATTTTTTGTAAACATTTTGAAAATAATAAATAAACGAACAATATTTTAAAGAGATTTACTGTTTAAAAGATACATTTTGATGTTTAGTATCGTGAATTTTGTTCGTTTTTCGTACAGACAAAATTAAATTTTTTGGAAAAACGGAATAATATGTTTAACATTCTAAATACTATGGCTCTCTTCTAATTAAAAACTTAATGAATTTTTTGAGGATTTTCATTAAAGCTGACATGTTCTTAAAGAGTTAAACTAATGTAACAAAACATTCTTAGAAATTTTCTATGTAGATTCATTCTATTCCTACAAATAAATAAATAAACCCCATAAGTCTACAACAAATCGAATAATTTTATTAATAAAATGATTCAATTCATGCAATAAAAAAGCTTTAAAGCACTGCTAGGACGCCATACACATAAAGCATGCTTACATTCATCACAATGAACTCGTATTTATAGAAAAATTCAAAACTCCACTTTCTCCGTCCTGTTCTTTTAAATTAATCTCTAAATACTTTAATGCCCTCAAAAAAGGTTCGATTGTGATCATATGAGGTTTGTTCTAAATCATTCGCAATGAAAGATATCTTTTTCGTAATTCGCAATAGTAAAAAAAATCCTTGTTAATAGCTCTGTCCTAATTAATGGTGGAGTTTTACTGGAGTTTTGCAGATGGCTATTATCCTAAATAATTCAGCTATAAATATTCAACCTGACGAATTACGTCGCTTGCTAAGTTACTTTCCTTGAGGAAAACTGGCAAGCACGTGTAAATTTATGCATAAGTGTACCGATGTGAAGAATGCAGAAAGTTTTTGCTGCTTTTGGAATGAATAGCGACTGATTTCTGATTAAAGTGCCTAATTTAATGCTTTGGGAATATTATAAAATGTAATAAAGTTCTTTATATCGAAACATCAAAATATTGCTTTTAATTTTTTTTATATGGTAAAATTTATACAAATATTTTTCTTCATAACACCACTTTAACCATCATAAAATTACGCTTAAAAATTAAAATACTCTAGAGGTTCCCAAACATGCTTACGTTTTGGTTCTTGAGATAAAAGTTTATAAACATACTTTTTGGTTTAATTAAGTTCCCTAGTGAAAATTTCGAAATATGTAAAAAAAAATTAATAAATAAATATCTGAAACACCTTCAGATTTTAAATGCGCAGTAAAGTGCTATATATTAAACGCGTATCATAATTTATGCGTCATTCCTATTTTTCTTTCTTATTCCATTAAGTTGGAAAGTGTATCCTTATTCATGAGTGTTTCGTATTTTTCTTCCTTTTTTCATACAACCCATCTTTGGAATTGAAATTTATCTTAAAATCGCCTACTAAAGCTATTTTACAATCTTCTCCAAGTATATCCCAACTATACTCCACCGTTTTAAATGTTATTTCGAATGTGCATCATAATCCCTGAGTGTACCGTGTTTGTCTTTATTGGGTTGATTCCTACTTTAACGCTTCGACTCTTGACTAGGTGGTGATAATTAAACATATTCAGTTACCATGGCAGTTTTTGTATTTATTCGGCAACCGTAATATAGAATTCAAATGGCGATTTGGAACAACATGTACGTATATCATTCCGTTAAATTGTTATTTATTTTAGGTAGCCAATTAATGTAGTTTTAGTAATTAAGTGTCTTCAAATTCCTTAACTGTGCGTTTACCGCTAATTTGTTCACTTTAGTTTTCATTTAGTTCGTTTGGGAGCGTTGCAACTTGTGCATAACTCCTAGAGACCCATAACTGCAAAGCTCGCCAAAGTGCGGGGAATTTTTTGGTTGGTGAGAGTACGGGCGTTAAAATAGGAATCAACTCTTTCTCGAACCATAAACAAACCTCTTTGGAATTGAAATCTATCTTAAAATCGCCTACTGAAACTATTTTACAATTTTCGCCAGTCACAGTCAAACTGTACTTCACCATTGTAAATACTGTTTGGAATGGGCATCATAATCCATGAGTGAACCGTGTTTTCCTTCCTTGTTTCATAAAACACTTCTTCGCAATTGAAATCTATATTAAAATCGTCTACCGAAACTGTTCAACTATTTTCGCCAGGCATAGTCAAACTATACTTCACCTTTATAAATACCATTTGGAAAGTGTATCATAATCTATGAGTGTGCTGTATTTGTCTTCTCTGTTCTATGAAACACGTCTTCTTAACTGAAATCTATATTAAAATCGCCTACTTAAACTATATTACAATATTCGCCAGGCATTTTCTAACTATACTGCGTATATTTATACTAATAAATTGCCGTGTTTTGGCACCACAATTACCGATCACTTATCAAAAATTGTAAACCTTGGGCAACTTTTATCATTTATTAACCCCCCCCCCTCTTCCACGCTATCTGGCAAACACATTTGAAAAGATCTTCACCATATCTACAAAACGTATCGACAAGATCGCGTAGAGAAAAATGAGTAGACAAAATTCTCATACTGAGCGAAATAGCATCCCAGTGGTAATAAAACAAATATTCATGGTTCTACAAATATGTGCAAAGCATGTAACAGTTTAAGCTTCTTGAGAGACTACTCTTAAAAATGCTATACGAGAACTGTTGACTGTTATCATAAGTAATAACAAAAATAATGTGCATGTTTTAACCTACGGAGGAAAGCAAAAGAAAAATGTAATAGCTACAATAGAAAATATACCCCTAAGAGCACAACTAGTTGAAAAGATGTCTTTTGGACTAGTTGTGCTACTGGGCAGATATTATAGAAGAATATGTTTTAATTTTTATTTTATTTGGGTATTTAAAAAAAATCGGTCTCCTCAGAATACTACTACTTGAACAGCATTTCATCAATAAGTTCTAATAGTCGGGGGAGAATAATGATCTTAACTTTAAAAATCCAACACAACTGCATTTGTCATGATATTACAAGATTTAATAATCTTATTTTATCCCTAGTAGCACAAATAGTTCAAAAGATGTCTATTGAACATAATTTGAACTAGTGCTACTGGGAACATACAATTGACGAATATATATATATATGTTTAAAAATCTGTCTCCTTAGAATACTACTACTTGAACAGTACTTCATGAATGATTTCTAATAGTCGGATGAGAATAATGATCTTAAGAATCAAATATAACTGCATTTGTAATGATATTACAAGATTTAATTATGTCATTTTATCTCTAGTACCACAACTAGTTCAAAAGTTCTGATTATGTTCTGAACGTCTTTAGAACTAGTTGTGCTACTAGGGATTCACACTTGGTGTTAAGAAATACTTCTTCGTAAAAAATACGATTAATTTCTAAGAAAAGCTTATTGATAGAATACACATGCTTAAATTTTGTGGAGCTCCTGATATCTGGATCCCAACAGTGGAACATTAAAAAACATTTCCCAGCATAAAGTTTTTAAAGTTGGGAGATTTGGAACGTGAAAAATTATTTTGCCTCCAATCTCAAAGTTGACGGGATACGAGTACGAACATTATTCTAACTAAACTAACTCTTATGTGGTGATGTAATGAGAAGTTAATTAATTTACTTAAGCATTTCTAATTTTACAGATTACAGGGCATTAGTACTACAGTTTAAGAGGGCATTTACAGTTAAATTCTATAAATGCACTCCAAATGAACAGATACACAAATGCAGGGTGCCCGAAAAGCTCTGACCAAGGGTTTTATTTTTTAAATATTGATCACAGACACATAGTAAAATACAAATTTACGTTAGAAAAAGGTAGAGAATTTTATGGTATGTATTAAAATTTCCAGGAGATTAAATAGAAATAAACACAAAATTTAAATTCTTATAAGATTCTCGTAAAAAAAAGAAAAGATCCCAGTAAAATGGGTCCCATAAATTAAAAAGGTGTTCCACAACATTTAAGACTTTCACCATAAAAAGGCACATAGATGTGAAAATAAATATATATTGACTTATATCACTTTTCAAAAGCTCTCGAAAAGAAAAAAAAATACATTGAAGATCTCGTTTTTATACAAAAATTGCGAAAGAAAAATATGCATAAATACATAAAACTTTTGTTATTAATGGTACTGTATAGCCCATTACCAATCTTATTTAAGCATATTTCTTAGTTTTTGACCCTTTTCATAATAAGTCTGAAATTTTGTATAGCACCAAATTAATGTATGGGGCACATTTTCCTAATTGGGATTTTATTTTTTCACGAGGCCATATAAAGTTTAATCTTTTTATTTAAATTTAATCTCCTTAAATTTTATTAGGTACCATAAAGTTCTCTATCTTTTTTAGTAACTTTGTAATTTATTGTACACGTCTATGATCAGTATTTAATGAATAAAAGGCTAGTTCAGTACTTTTGTGACATACTCCATATTACAATCAAGAAGTATTTATGTCAAGAGTGATGCAAAAAATAAAAAATGCCAAATAATATAACATTGGAATGGCATGGCCTTAAAATTTGGAAATTATATTCATGGAATTATGATCATTCGTTGCACATCACGTAAAAATACTACAATTGCTACATGTTTGACATATCGCTAAAAAAGAACGCTAAAAGATACAGATTTTTAATATAAATTAATATTATGTGAATTTTAAACTTACTAATAATTGAGATTTTGAATAAAACAGATTAGTTTTTGAAAAAATAGCGTAGTTTGACTTATCTTTCTCTTTCAAATTCATTCCTAAGTTATTTAATGCCCCTTAAGACAAATCATTTATGCATATGATGGAGGGATTCGTAATCATTTATGAAGTAATTTCTCTTTTTAGATTTCGAATAGTTAAAAAAACTTATTACACGCTCTGTCATAATTAATGGAGGAAGTTTGCTGCTGTTTTGCAGATGGCTAATATCCAAATAATTCAGTCATAAATCAGCTGTAACCTGCAGAATTATGTCACAGTTAAGTTGTTTTTCTGAAAAAAGAGCTGCCAAACACGTGTAAATTTATGAATTAATGATTCTGTTTTGAGAAATAAGGAATATGAGCAATCTAAATGCGTATTTGAATAGGCATTATTTCATTTTTATACTTCTCATAAACTATGTTTTAAGAATTTAAATTTTAATTACGTTTTCTACCTAAATGTAATTCTTAAAATTTAAGCTTGACTGTGCAAGAAATTTAAACTGTAATAAGTTAAAACTCTTAAATTAGCTAGTAGCTGTATATAGATAGCTGTTATGTTTTGAAGAGGGTGCTTGAAATTAAATTATTTTCTAACGTGATTAATATCTTCTTAATAATAAAAGTCTAATGTTTCAATTTCATTCCCATTCCGAATTGGTGCACAAATAGGTATATCTGTTATTTAATTATGAATGGTAAACTTTAATTGATATTTTTTGTTACGTTACAATAATTTTAAACATTTCGTATTTATTTTATAATTTCAGTGTTGCATTGGTCACTACTTATTTTCATATGAGTTTCTTAACTGTAATTTAAAAACATGAAGCGGGATACCTCGTTATGAATTACAAAATGCGCTAAAAATGAAGGGTATTTATTTCATATATATTCAACATTATAAATATAGTAAATTTTTGGCATATTGATTAATTGGGGCAAGGAAGATGTAAATTTATGAACGTACTAAATTATTCCTCTGTATCTTTAAAAAGAGATATAAATTTTGATTGTGTTCTATCACACATTAAAAACATTACCGGGCGCCGATTTTCACGAATCTGAGATTATATTTTTAATCCACTGGGTTAATTGGCTCAAATCTTACTTGGTATGAATGAACTATTATGTAATTTTTACAAATTATTTAATAATAATAACTTGGATATATAAGAGATCCACAAACAATCTAAAAATAAGCGTATTAATGAATAAATTGTAAAATATATTTATTTACGTAGGCATAACATAGATGCACTGCATGTACGTAAATGTGGTACATATATGAAATATGTATAACACTTATGTCCAATTTTTAGTTTTTTTTACGGTAATTTAATTTATTAATCATTTAGCTTCAGGATTTTACTTTATATTATTTAAATTTAGCATATAAACAAATTTGCTAGAGCATAAAAATATTATGTCCCCGGAATGAGATCACAATTATTATTTTCATGCATCATATAAAAACATTTAATAGTGTTCTTTTAGAAACTGCTCATAAAATACATGACGAAAAGTCGATATCTTATATTTCTTGAATGGAATACCCCAGAACAAAATAAATTGTTTTCGCCAGAAGAGTGATTTAATATATACAGCGAACTTTTGACATTATGAACGTTAAACTCTACATTAACTCCATGTTTTACAGATCGATCTTTAATCTATCATAATTTACTTTCTCTGTGATCAGACTTTCCACTGGAAAAAAACTTCCACCTAACGACCTCATGATAATTAAGAAAAATCTTCATGGAACTTTATGCCCTGTGCTCATTACTTCAGATGGAAGACATGACATACGACGTCATTGTTAATAGGCCTGATTTTTAGTTGGCACAGTTTTATGACGTTGAGTTTTAAAGAATTTCCAGTATAAAAAGTGAAAAAAAATTATTTTTTAGCGAAGACATTAGAAGTGATCCATTTTAGATAACAAAAGAGAAAGGGAGTTTGTTGTAAGAAAACGAATGCACAGATATAAAAGTTTAACTAGTTTAACTAAACGTAATAGAATTAAAATAAATGACGATTCATACAGTTTAAATGAAGCTCCACTTCTCAAGCTCTTAAATGAAAAAAAAACCTGATTATTATTAACAGAGATAATATATTGGCAGAATTTTTTTCTGTGTTCTATATTTGTTGCAATAACAACTACTTGTGCGTAGTCCTAAGCCTGAAATAATTCTGGTGAAGCTAAAATTTAAATTTAAACATGGTAAATGTGAGTTTTGTAGCAAACTTTTATGGGTAATGTTAGTAATGAAACATAATAGTTATGAATTTAAATCAGAAAGAACCAGAAAATTAATATCTGAACATTAGTTTTCATTATGCTATTTTGGAGGCTAATGAATAACAAAAGTCAACACGCAATTTTTTTTTATTAAAATGGTTTGTTAATTATTTTTTGAAAACATTAACACATGAAAAAAAATCACATGGTCCACAAAATGGTTGAATTTGGAGAATGTGAGTTTTGCTCCAAAACAGCTATTGGATAATGTTAGTTCTGAATCAAACGGAGATTTTTAAGATTGTTTTTCATCCGGAATGTGTTCACTATGTTCCAAATCACTGTTACAGTCCAATTTGTGTTTAAGACGAACATGGTTTTATGAATAAGCCAATAACTTAAAAGTTGGATAGTGTGACTTTTATATATCCACCCTTAAAATATTTATTTCTACATTCCGTCTTTTTTTATTAGGGCTTAAAAGTATTTAAAATAAATTGGTCATATAAAATAACTAAGAATGTTTAAAATACGACTATATGACCAGTTTCTCTATACAGTGACCAAAATGCGTAAATATTTTTTTTTTTTTTACAAGGTCCGCGATGCATATTTTACTCTACTGACTCATATTTTTAACAGCATTCCTGGTTATTTTCATTTTAATCAATTAAGCACTTCAATGTACTCCCATTTATAAAACCACACCACAGTCATTAAAGCATTTAGATATCTAAAGTAAACAAACCGTTCTAACCAATAACAAATCATTTGAATACAGGATTTTTTTCCCTTAGGGTGGGCAGTTGTCATCAGGCATTCGCCAATACTAAAGCCTGTACTATTGGCCATTTTATTATGGGGGCACTCAGAGGTCCACGAACGCTATCCCCTATACAGGTACGGACGAGTTAACACCCAATTTCAACCCGGGAATCGAACTCGGACCAAAGGTGATAATAGAATGGTACTTTAGCCACTACACCAT